>OZ024740.1:30175904-30190904 GCA_964016885.1 Eledone cirrhosa
TTGCGGCCCGTAAAACCATAATCACCTTCGAGGACCAACTATGGACACGCAAGGATACGCACAACAACTTCGACATAACCATGGGATCTAGTGACTCGGCGCAGGTCACTGATTTGGTCGGCCTATACCTCCTCAATGAAATCCATAAGGACCTCCCTTACCTCAACGGTGGTTTGTACCGCGATGATGCACTTCTACTTATAGAATATAAAAAATTTAATATAGAAAGAACTAGAAAAAATTTTGCATAAGACATTCAAAAACTTTAACCTTAGTATCACCATGGACAAAAACACTAAAAATGTTAACTTCCTAGACGCCACACTATACCTAGACTCAAAAATATATACACCTTTCCATAAGCCTAACGAGAAACTTATTTACGTAGATACCAAGTCTAATCACCCTAGATCAATATTAAACTCTATCTCTAAGGGGGTGTCCAATAGAATCTCTAGTCTGTCCTATGACGCAAACATATTTAGCAAAAACTCACAATATTACAATCAAGCATTAGCTAGCTCCGGCCATAATATAGAAATTGAGTTCCTACCTAAGAAAACACATAGCTACAACATCATCTCGCACAACATGTCCATGGGGAAACCTAATAATAGGAATAGCAACCACAAGTGCACCAAAGCGGAGGGTGCCACCGGAAGTAACCATTACCATGGAAACTACTGTGGGGCCTTAGGAGGAAGCAACACACCAAACACTAAAAGCAAAAATAGAAGAAGAAATAATACATTTTTCAACCCTCCTTTCAACCTAAATGTCTCCACCAACATACCTAGGGCTTTCTTCTCACTACTAGATAAAAACTTCCCTCTAGGACACAAGTACCACAACCTCTTAAACAAAAACACCATTAAAATCTCATACTCTACGACACCTAACTTAGCATACCACATAGCTAGCAGCAATAATAGTAAAATTAGTTCTTACTTCCAACAAACAAAATCACAACGGGATGCAAACCCTCTAAATACCACTGTAGCAAGCAACCATAGCAACGGCAGTAACAATAGAAATAACACTAGTATAAGTAATAACACCAGGGTTGTCAACCCGAACGCCCAAAATCCTATAGCTACCACACAGACTTCCGCACTGCATTATAACCAGCGGACTAACGCACAGGATAATTGTAACTGTAGAGCTAACAGAACCTGCCCTTTAGATAAAAAATGCCTAACCAAGGATATCATATACTCATGCACCGTCACGACTAACAACTCTTCAGAAACCTATGTAGGCTCCACTTCTAACTGCTTCAAAATCAGATATAATTCGCACATCCACTCGTTCAAAAAGCACAGCCTAGCAAACTCCACCTCACTTTCTAGCTACATACACTATCTAAAATCTAAAAATAAACCATACACACTCAAATGGGAAGTGATAGGCAGCGCGACCTCGTACAAACCACCTAATAAATTTTGTAACCTCTGTATACTAGAGACACACAATATTATCTTCTCCAACCGTAACCTACTTAACAAAAAATCTGAGGTGTTTGCAACTTGCCAGCACCGCTTCAGACATTCCTTCCAAAACTTTAAGCCCAATATATAGCAATGTCGGACTGGAACCTAACACCACATCTAGCATCAAACACCAGAGACACACCTTATACTACATACCCAACACTAACTGATCTATTATAACACAAACAACGACATCCCTCTGGAACCCTTCGCAGGGAGAATACCCATTTATACCTCTACGTCAGGTGTGACAACATCCACCCACTTGAACGGCACTACACCGCTCTAAGGGTAATTTGAACATGAATTGATCGGTTGGATAGTGTTGTGCAGAGGAAACACCTTCCTTAGACAGATGAAAAATGCTTTAATCTAGTAACGCTGTTGACCAGTAGGACCGGGCTGCTGAGCGCAGTGAGTGAATGCATTGCAACAGCCGTGCGGGTTGTACATATATGGATGATCTGACGGTCAGAGAGGGGTCGCGAGGACTGCGGATTGACCTCTGGCCGACCTGGGGATGATTATCTCTCGACATCCAATGTAGCAAGCGATGACCCAGATCTTACCAGAGATCATTGGGTCCTGAAGCAATCCTGCAATCACCGCACCTGGTCCTATGAGTAGACTACGACCACAGAGATCATTAATTTAGAATCCTCGCTCATCATCTATAATTTCCATTTGTGGCACCTTACGATGGGTTAATCCACCATAATAATATGATCACCTTCAGCATAACTTAATTAAACTACTCTATAGTTAATACACTTTGTGCTTTAAAAATTTCTCTTGGAGGATGCGCAGCACCATAGAAATTAGGGTCTATATTGGGACACATTTTAATAGCTAGGTATAGAAACCCCAGAGTTACCTCCCCGCATGCATTAACTCCCCTTAGCCACACACACACTTCCGGGCGGTATTCAATGGCGTTTCTCGAAACGTAACAGCCTCCTGTATTGAACTAAAGAACACCAGACTACGATCTCTAACTGGATTGTCGTGGATTATGTGAAGGGCATATAATCGAAAAATACACTCCCCTGACCATGAAAATGCCGAAGTACATGAAATACTTGACTTCCCTGCGCTGTGCATCTCCAATACTTTTAACACTTTTAATGCTTGCACTATTTTTAATGCTTATAATATTTCTCCACACACAGACTATATCAATCATATAAAGAATTTGCCACCAGATCTACCAACCTAACACTCTTGTTTACCTACCTAAGTGCCTCTACCACACATATCTCTCTACCACACTATATAAACAAGACGCACATGCGTGCCACACATATAACATTTCCACTATATAACCGCTTATCTTCATGTTGTATTTTAACCTGTATTTTTGATTTTTGATTGTACCTCTTAATATAAATGTAATCTCGAAGTGTGTACTGCCACTCTAAATTCTGTAATGAATGTTGACCCACAATGTTTGAATATGTATCAATGTTTGAATATGTATCGGTATGTCTCTCGGCTGAAAAGGGGGTTATATAACTGTCCATGCATTAATAAATTGCTCCAAAGAATCCAAACCTCGGTTTGGAGGAAACAGCTGTAAGCACAATAATGTTTTGAACAGTTCTTTGATTCTTATATTTCATATAACTGCTCTGTAAATCATCTGATGTTTTTACATTGAGCTACTTAACTTACTGGTAATAAGGTAGTAATACATTACTGCCTACCACTATTTAGGGTGTGTGTAAAATACTTATAACTACATAAGGTTTTGTATTTACATAACCATAAATAGTATAACTAATACTATATATATATATATATATATATATATATATATATATGCAAAAGTTCTATTTAAATTGTTGGGATACAACAAGCAAATATTTTTATAACTGATATAAAGCACTGAACAAGTATTTGGAGTAAACATACGATATTAACAAATGGAAACTATATTTATAAAACCATATTTATTTCATTATACATATTTCAAGGACAGCAAGTTAACTTATGGTGTGCTTTCATCAGACAAAATATAATATAGATCAGTTTTATAAATAAATATTGACATACCCTTAAAAATGCAACCATTACTGTTGGAAGCCCCCGGATAGTGGAGTTGTTTACTTATATTTTTATTAGTATTGGATATTTTTATTTTTAAAATAAGCCGTTGGGTTACAGAGAAAGAAAAAGAAGGAGAGAGAGAAAAAAAAGAGAGAGAGAGAGATAGAGAGAGAGAGAGAGAGAGAGAGAGAGAGAGACCAAAACAACAGAGAGCGAGAGGAGCCAGAGAGAAGAGGAGAGAACGAAAACTCTAAGTCATATCTTGTTGAGTTAACTTAACAATTGAGATGAAATGAATAAATAAAATAAGAGATGTTAATAATCATGAATGGAATATACATATATAATATCAGAAATTAATCATTGTTTAAATATGATTAGATGTTTAGTTAATCATTTAAAAATTGAGATCAATATATTAAAAATTGGGATCTATACATTAAGAAATTCATATATTGCTAGAGAACTACATATCATATAACACGTATACACACGCAAAAATACATATAAATATATATACACTCTTATAAAATACATAACATATCTAACTACGTATATAATATATACATACAAAACATAAAGGATTCTTTAATTTAATTTAAGATATAGGAATCTTTAAAATGTTATAATTGTTAAGATATTAAAGGAAATTTTATGTTATACACACTTTATGTTATTAAACAAAATTTTTTATATAAGTTTTATAAGATTACCTGTTATGTATTTATGGCTGTTAATTATATGTCTATCTGTCAGGAATCATTGGGATAATCACTATACATAAGTGCAATCAAATTGTATGGATATACACGCACATGCATATACACAATTCTCACATACATATATATACATGTGTGTGTATGCTCAGCCAATATGTTGATACGCATCACGCATACATATACATACAGACAGACATACATTCATAAAAACGCATAGAACATATGTACATGTATGTCAATACACACATATGCATATATACTCACATATAGAGAGAAGTATATATCAATACAGTACATAGTATAATTGAGTACATAAAATACAAAAGGATTATATTACAATTTGGAAATATAATTATAAGCAATATAACTTTAAAAGCAATACAATTTTAAAATATTATAGAATATTTTAAGTTATAATTTCAAAATAATAGTATGTTTAATAGATTTAGTATAGAAATTTATCTTACGTATATTTAACTCAAAATTTTGAAAGGATAAACATTCGAAAATAGGAGAAGCTATCGGAACAATAAGAAAACAATAAAAAAAATAAGAAATAGGAAATATTTTCTCCTTTCAAGAGCTCTCAATATATTTCTCTAGAATAGTTTATTATATTTATATTTATTTATATTTAGGAAGAAAAGTTATTTTTACTTGAGTGTATAATCAGTAAAAAAAGATGAAGGAATCTAATGATTTATCGACAGGTTTCATATATTAATAAAATTAAGTAATTAATTATATACTACATTTTAAATTTACATTTATATTTAAACTAAACGTTGAGTTTAATCTATGTCTGCAGCAACTGAATAAATTATTCCTTAAGTTCAGGGAATTTTTGTTCTTTAATATAAAGAATATTTCCTCTATACAAAGATCGCAATTTTCTGAAGAGGAGTTAAAAGGAGTAGCTTTTGAAATAATATTCCAAATCAACGAATATTCAACGTTCTTTAGTTTTAGGTCTCATAATAGGCTAGATAGAGAAGTTGAAAATTTTTTGTTTGGATCTGTAAAAGAATTTTTATGATTATTGAAGCGAGATTTAAACACTGTGGAAGTAGATCCCACATAATTAAATGAATTTAAATTAGTTTTTACATTACAATTATATACTACATTTTTAGCTAAGCAATTGTTATTTAACGGACAGTTAGATTTATTTCTACAGTTACATTTATCAGATTGAATATTGCTTGGGTTATTATTGGTATTTTGGTTAGGTTTTAAATTTCTATTATTAATTCTATTAATATTTTGCGCTAAATTTTTGATGGAAGAATAAGTTCATTTTATAGTATGTCTATTAAAAATTGAGTAATATCTATGTGTTCTAGAGAAGCATTTGTCAAGAGCTTTAAAAAATAGTTTAGCAATAGGGGTTTTAATATTTAATGAGAAAAGAGGAGCGAACCATAATATGTTCCTAGTTCTATTTCTTTTTCGGCTTTCGGAATTAATGTAAGGTTTTCTATTATAGTTGTTAACATTGTTACCATAGTTAAAATTGTTACGATTATGGTTAGTTGTTATATTATTATTATTATCGATGTATTTAATTTTATTTCTATACCCAGCTCTACCTAACGCTTCGTTGTAATAATGTGCTTTTTCATCAAATATATTCTTATTAGCTGAAATTCTCGAAATTCGTTCTTGTACAGAGTTCACTATAGTATTTTTAACGGATCTGGGGTGATTAGAGTTAAAATTGACGTAATTTAAGTTCTCATTTAGTTTGTGAAATGGATAATGAAGACATGTGTTAAGATTTAGTGTTACATCTAGAAAATTGACTATTTTATGGTTATTCTCTATTTCTACTTTTAGATTAAGGCAATTAAAAAATTGTATAATTTGTTTTCTTTTTCTATTTAGTTCACAGTTATTATTTTCTATAAGTAAAAGCATTTCGTCACGATATAAACCTCCGGTTATCTCAGGTATTTTTCTATGTAGAGAATTAATTATAAATAGGCCCACAAGATCCGTTACCTGAGCGGAATGTTATGTCGAAATTATTATTTCTATCTGCCCTAGTCCCGATAATATAATGTGCATTTCATTGCTAGTTATGTCTGTATGTTTAAATGCGTAAGTTAGTGCGTTATTCAGTAGATTAGGAGTGATAGATAAGTAATAGTTAGCAATATCCAACTGAATAAACTTATTATTATAGTTATATTTAATTTCTTTAAACCAATCGATAACTTCACTAGTTCCCTTCCATAATTTTAAATAAGATAAATTAGATAAATTCTTAATTTGTGGTATTATTCTGTCCAGAATATTTTTGTTAAGTCTGCCAAGGTCCGATTTAGATGGTGTAATTAAACTGACTGGTAAATCAGTTTCGAAGTTCCTTTTATGATCCTCTCTCTATATCTTTCTCTCTCTGTTGTTTTGGTCTCTCTCTCTCTCTTTTCTCACTCTCTCTTTTTCTCTCTCTCCTTCTTTTTCTTTCTCTGTAACCCAACGGCTTATTTTAAAAATAAAAATATCCAATACTAATAATAATATAAGTAAACAACTCCACTATCCGGGAGCTTCCAACAATAATGGTTGCATTTTTAAGGGTATGTCAATATTTATTTATAAAACTGATCTATATTATATTTTGTCTGATGAAAGCACACCATAATTTAACTTGCTGTCCTTGAAATATGTATAATGAAATAAATATGGTTTTATAAATATAGTTTCCATTTGTTAATATCGTATATATATATATATATATATATATATATATATATATATATATATATATATATATATATATATATATATTCTTTTAATAATATATAGATCTCAATTTTTAATTTTTAATTTATAGATCTCAATAATTTAATCAAATTTAAACATTAGATAAATTTCTCCGGTTACTACTATCTATTTATTTATTTATTTATTTATTTATTTATTTATCTATCCACGCTAACTCATCCACTATATATTTATCTTTTCGCTTCATCATCTCATAAAACTATGTTAATACAACACTCTCTCACTTTGGGTTTTCTCTCTTTCTCTTTCTTTTGTTTTTTCTATTCCTTTTCCTTTCCTTTCTTTTGTTTTCCTTCTTTGGGTTTGCTCTTTCTTTCTCCTTTTCTCTATTCCAACGGCTTAATTTAAATGTATGGGATTTAAACCTCCCCGACACTAATTTGCATAATAGACCAATAATAAAATTAGTAACCCCACTATCCGGGAGCTTCCAACAGACATAGTCGCATTCTTTTAAGGGTATGTCAAATATTTGTTTATAAAACTGATCTATATTATATTTTATATGATGAAAGCGCACCATAATTTGCTTTGGTGTCCTTGAAATATGTATAATGAAATAAATATGGTTTTATAAATATAGTTTCCATTTGTTAATATATTGTATTTTCACTCCAAAAATTTTGTTGAGTGCTTATTATCAGTTATAAAAATATTTTCTTGTTGTATCCCAACAAATTAAATATAACTTCTACATATATATATATATATATATACATACATATACACACACACATATATATATAAGAAAATACATAAATATTATATATATATGAAAATAAAAAGGTGAAAGGGGTAAACAAATAGTTGGGAATACGACAAATAATAAATAAATAAATAATTAGAAAAGGGTATAAATGTTTATAGCTGATTTAGAGCACTCAACAAGTTCCTGGAGCAAATGATCAATGAAAATAACCATTAAATCACTGTATGTAATTATGCATATACATACACATACATATATACATATACAATATACATATATACACACACACACAACCATACAAATACACACATATATATACATACATATACATACATATACATATATATATACATATAGGAAAAAGTATGACCCCGACTCAGAGCTCAAGCCGTTTCTGAGGCTATTATATATAAATACACATAAACAATTATATAAAAATACACATATACACACCCACACATATCTACAAAAAGTTACGTCACCACCTTAATAAAAATACACACACACAAATATAAAAACACACACACACACACACATATATATATATATATATATATATATATATATATATATCGTTCACTCCTGGCTGGCTGGTTGTTAATTAAAGGTGTCACTTTGGCCTCATATACAACGGATTTGGTGTTACATTTGCCCTGTAATGGGCATTTATCCTGCTTCCTGCAACTGCATCCTGGATGTATTCTCGTACGATTAGAATTAGTGATTTTAGACTTCATTGATGGGCAACAAGAGTAACTGATTTTAACTACATTTCTATTAAATATCTTATAATATCTATGATTAGGAGGAAAATGTCTGTCTAAGAGGTCAAGGAATTTCCTTCCTACATTAGTTTTGACAGTTAGAGAGAAGGGACGTGTAAACCAAATAATTTTCCTTTTCCTATTATTGTGGTTAGTTTTAGGGGGAGGAGTAGGTAAATAATTAATGTGTTCTGTAAATCCGCTGTTATTAAGGGCTTTATTATAATATGTGTAGAGACGAAGATAAGGTAAAAATCCTACGGCTAATGTTGGGAATAATATTTTTAAAAACTATAGGGGGATGGCAAGACTCTTTGTGTATATATCTAAGATTTTCGTTAGGTTTATGATAAGGTTTAAAAGAGGCAGTAAGTAGATGAAGATTAATGTCAAGAAAGTTAGCATTGGTAAGGTTCGTATCTATAGTAATTTTAAGGTTAAGATTAGCAAAAGTATTGATTAAATCTTTACGGAATGTATCAAGGTTATGGCCGTTGGTGGTATGAGAAACTGCCAATCCGTGGTCACGGTATAAACCGATATTATGGGAAGGAAATTTCTCTTTGAGGGTGTGGAGAAGGAATAATCCTACTAAGTCACACACATCCGCACTGTCATATGAACCCATTGCAACATCAAAAGAGTTTTCAGGGTTTGACTTTTTAACCCAAATACTTTCATTAGTAAAGAGTAGAGTTTTCTAGCATGAAAGATAATGTCTTCTTCTAATTTAGAAATATTAATGAAGGGTCTTGCAAAATCTAAGGCTTTAGTTAATAAGGAAACGGTAATAGAGGGGTAAAAGTCAACAATATCAAATTGGGTAAATCTACACTTATTTTTACCTTGTATATTATTAAACCAAGAAATAACAGAGGATGTATTTAACTAGTAAATGAAATAATTGCCATATATTGTTTATTACATAACTATATATATATATATATATATATATATATATATATATATATATATATATATATATATATATATATATATATATATATATATATATATAAATGAAAGTATAGAAATTACTGTGAGCGTGAAGTCAACAGTATTTCATAATATATAAGTATAAACATATATATATATACACAGACATATATATATATATATATGTGTGTGTATCTCCAGGTATTTGTCTCTCTCTCTGTCTCTCTCTCCTATCTGTTTTACATTAGGTGTTAGTCAACTGCATGGTTGCCATCGTCTCACTCGGTGAACATCTGACAACTTCATGTGCATACTGCTGCACCAATTACATTTTAATTATCCTCTCCTTCTCCCCCCTCTTAGCACTCTGCTCTCTCTCTCTCTCTCTCTCTCTCTCTATATATATATATATATATATATATATATATATATATATATATATATATATATATATATATAATTGGTTATGCACGAGTGCATTAATGTTTTCCAGGACACAGTGTTATGTACCGTATAGTGGAATGTCAGCTTACAGCAGAGTGGTGCTCAACGAAATGCAGAAAAAAGGTGTATATTCCAGTTTAGCTATATTCCGGGGCGTGTATAAAGAATTAAAAAGAACAGAAAGATGCAGTAAAAGAGATTTATTCGGTTCTTACGTACGTTTCAATAGACATCAATTTGCCTAGATCTCGCTACATCTATAATATTATATATTTAGTAGAGCATTCGATATCCAATGCACAATCGATCCCATATCATCTTCCACTCACTCTCTCTTCCTCTCTTTCTCTCTCCCTCTCTCTCTCTCTCTCTCTCTTTCTCACTCTGTCTCTCTCACTTCTCTCTAACTCCTCCCTTCCTTCTTCCCTTACTTCTGTATCTTCTCTCTCTCTCGCTCTTTTTCTCTCTCTTTCTCTCCCTTTTTATTGTTTCTCTTCTCTGAAATTAAGTTATTGGTATTTATCCCCCAAGTCAACCCTGATTCAGTGGTCACCACTCCGGCCTTCTCAAGCAAAGTGTATGATTCTAAGTCTACATTATCCAATGTGTGGCGGCGACAGATGGTAATATAAGGGAAGATTGACTGATGTTTCTAGCATATCAAATAATCCTACAGAAGCTCGTTGACTTATTGATCTACGAGATGTAGCCTTATAAAGTGACAGGATAAACTAAGAGAGATGTTGTTGTTCTTGTTTGTTAGATCCCGTAGTAACTCCTGGTGGCGTGTTAAGGATGCCATATAAACATACGGCGTTTGTAAACCTGGCAGAGCCCTCTCCAGGCCTGAATAGAGCAGATTTATTCCAGAGAAAGATAAAAAGAGACAGCAAGGAAGTGAAAAAGAGATAAACAGGAAAATTATACCTTAGTCTAAGACTAGTACTTTTTTATCGACCTCGACAAAAATGAAAAACAAAGTTGACATCGGCGGGATTTGAACTCAGAGAGCAAGATGCTGAAACGAATACCGCAAAGTATTCTGTCCTACGTTCTAACGATCTTACCGATTACCCGCCTCAGGAGAGAAGTATGACTGTAAAATGTACAAAAGCACTAAATTAATTAGATTACTCTTTTAATCTGCCACATGCTCTCTTTATTGGGGTACCAAATAAACATATCCAATTGACGATGGCTAATAAGCTTGAAACTAGTACAGCGTTCCTTTGTTAGTGTTGAACAAATGAGCAACGATGGTTGCTAGACACTGTACGGCTTAATACGGGATGTTTGTTTACAAACACACCGAGCATTATAATAAATGTTCGGTGAATCCATACGTACATATATATATATATGTGCATGTATGTATATATATACATACTACTGTACGTCTGTATACATATATGTATGTACGTATACATACTTATATATAAATATATATATATATATATATATAGGAACCAGTAAGACCCCGACAGCTGAGCTCAAGCCGTTTCGACGGCTAATTCTGGACTAAATTACCCACTCTACTACCTCAAGTATTGAGTACTTTGGTGCGTTATGGTCCACCTGGTTCCTTACCACATTTCCTTCGTTATATATATATATATATATATATATATCATAAAATATGTCTATAGAATCACCAGATAAAATATATACCGTTTCCTCTCCCAATTAGCATAATTAACCATATAAAATCAATTAGACCAAACTATAATAATAAAAGCTCCTATGAAGAAATCTCCGACAAATAACCGAAAGCAGCCCCTTCGCGGCGGTTACGACGGATCATTTATCGGATATTTTGACAGCATGTATAAATCGACCAGATATACAGTCAACTAAACAGAATTAGGTGTAAAATAAACTAGAAGAAAAGTGTACATATGTAATTACCTTTACCATGGTTTCATCCGCATTTTAAGACATCCGATAACATTGGATATCTAGAGCTTCGGATTCTTCAGGAAGTTAGCTCAAATTTAGACAATTAATTTTCTAAAGTGATCGCGCCAAGAATACATTCAAAAATGGCTAAGAATCGTGACGTGGCAGCGGTCAAGTTAGAAATGATGTGATTAGTTGCTTACTTATAATATATACATATTACATATAAAGGTTTACATATATATATATATAAAGTCATAAATATATATGTGTTTTGCAACGGGTCACTTTGTAGCTCAATGAAGAATTAATAGTATATATATATATATATATATATATATATGTAGATAAATCTACCAAGAATTTACGGTAGTGTCCAATCCGTATGAAGAACTCAATGTATTCCGGATATCATGGAAAGAAGAGATGTAATGAAAAATCACTTTCGGTGAAAGATAAACGGTATACAGAGTCAAGATAAAATATTAAACAAATAATGAATAAACAATTCCTTATATTAAACAAAAAAAGTTCATTATTTAACGATCGTTTCTAGGATATATATGTGTTAGAATTGGCATGCATATTCAACAGATCTATGTACAAAATTATACAAAATTATACAAACTATCAAGATTAAATATACATACCAACACATATATACGCCGTCTTCAGAAATAATGAAGTATATTTATTGATAATAACAACAATTCAAAATTTCAGGTCCGTTTGGGAACAAAAATTGACCAATGAAAACACAAAGGGTTAAATGCAGTTCGGTGTGTGTATATACATGTAAAACCCTTACACATATTTTACAAAAATGTATGTATAATTTGTATACGCATACTAAAAGGATGGATGCAAATACAAAATTTCAAGGTTAATGTCTCTGTAAGTTTATAATGCACAGATAAGATGCGTATTGACACAAGTATGAAATTAAGTATATAAATATATTTTTTCGTACTCACACATATCCGTACAATCACACATACACGCGCGTATATGCATAAATATACACATAACCACGAACATACAAACACACACACACCCCCACTCACATTTATATATGTGGATATAAAATCATAAGCACATGGATATTAATTCACTCACATAAACACTGGCACACACATTTTTAGATAAAGATACAGAAATTAGGTGGGAGGGGGGGGGGAGGTCAGTATTCAACGGTCTGAGCAGACTGCCTAATATAGATGTATCTATAAACTAAGAAAATAAAAAATAATAAATAAACATTAAAGAGGAAAGAATAGAAAGAAAAAAGAAAAAAGAAAAAAGAAAAAAGAAATATATCAAGAAAATATATATATATATATATATATATATATATACACATACATATATATATATATATATACACACACATATATATATATAATATACATATATATACACATAGACACACACACACACATACATAAATATACACACATATACAAACACATACATACATATACACACATCCACACTAAGAACATACATACACACACATATATAAACATATACATATACACACATACATACATATACACATATACATACAAATACACATATATATATATATATATATATATATATATATATATATACATATATATGTATATACACGTACATATACACACACATATACATATAATCACACATACTATATAGACACACATATATATAACCACACACATACATGCACATATACAACACTTACATACTAATATACATACAGATATACACATACATAGCTATATATACACACAAATATATACAGACTTACATATATACATACAGGCAAATACTTACGCATCTATATATCGGTATATACATACAAACACCACTACACTATCACACAACTTAGACATACAAAGAGAAAGGTATATACCTATACACACATACATATACAAATAGAAAAACATATAGATATATATATATATATATACACACACACATATATATACATATATATATATAACATATATATATATATATATATATATATATACACATACATATACACATACACACACATACACATACACACACATACATACATGTACACACACATAGAAATATATACGCATACACACATACATATAAAGTCATACACACACATACACCTACACGAACATACACATACACATATATAAAGATATATATACACACACACACACACACAACGCATACACACATACACATATATATAAAAAAAAAAATAATAAATAATAAAGATATATACATATATATATATATACACATATATATATACATATATACATATATATACGCATACATATATATATATACATACACATACATACACACATACATAGACATACATGTACATGCATACACGTACATCGATATACATACATATATATATACACACATAGACATATACATACAAGTAGTAAATTTCCTAGATATAACTTTAGATTTAGCTACGGGTATCTACCAACCTTACCATAAACCTAACCAAAACTTACATTACATACACTCACAATCTAATCACCCTAAATCTATCCTTAAAAACCTTGCATATAATATATCACTTAGAATTTCTAACCTTTCTTCTAACCAAGATGTATTTGATAAAAATGCGACCTTCTATAACGAAGCTCTAGATAGAAGTGGCCACAAAAATAGATTAGAGTATATACCCTCTACTAAAAATACTGAAAGCATACAACATAATATTACCAACAAACACCAAATGAAAAGTACACACCTAAATGCCACCCACACTATACCCCAAAATACCAAATCTTCTAATATAAAGTATAGTAACTCTCAAAAAACTACTCATCATACAACTCTAATAAATATTAATAATAAAACTCCTAATAAAAAGGATAAAACACCTAAATCTACAAATATAACTAAAAATAGTTGTGGTGAGATCATTAACATTAATCCTCCTAGTAAAAATCACGATACAACCTATAAAAATAATAAAAATAATAAACAACATAGAAACCGTAATAGACGGGTTACTTGGTATAATGCTCCTTTTAATTTACAAGTTAAGGATAATATTGCTAAAAAATTTTTTTATATCCTTGAGAAAAACTTCCCGCCAAACCACAAATACCATCAAATCTTAAATAGGTCTACAGTTAAATTCTCATACTCTACAACAAATAACATAAAACAAAATATAAGTGCCTATAATGCATATAAATGTAAGAAAACCA
>OZ024740.1:30195904-30198404 GCA_964016885.1 Eledone cirrhosa
TATGTGTGTATTAATTTTATATTTATGTATATACATATATATATGTATGATTTTGTAAACCCATATACATTTAGTTGAGCTCTTTCAATTGTCCATCATCCATATCACAATGGAAAAACAATATTTAGGAACCTCCTTAAAAAACATACCAATACCTTCTAAGGATGACTTCTTACTCCTTATGATTCAGAAAACTAATAATTTTATCAGAAGGGTTAGATGGAGAGCCTACCACTTCGATAGAAAATCTATACAAGCAGATCGGAAATATATGTATGATTTCAATACTTACAAGAATCCACCACACAACTTTTTACTTGAAGACTTCGAGAAAGACCTTTTTAATTTAATTAAACACCTCAAATTTAAAAAGTATAAATCCGTCTTTCAAAAGGACCTTGATTCTACCCTATTGGACCTAAAAAAGTCTAAAAAAATCCATGTCCACTCGGACAAAACTGGTAACTTGTATCATATGGATATTGAACATTATAACGAGTTCATATATAAAGAACTCAGAAAAAATTATAAAAAATCTAATAATGTGTCACTCACCAACATCAACAACAAAACACACAACATAGTAAAAAAACTAAACATTGAAGATAGAACTGAACCTTTGGCATTGAAAAGACCACACTTCAACCTGAAGGATCACAAATCTAACTTTAACTCAAATCCTTCTATTAGACTTATATGTCCCTCCAAATCAGATATTGGAATAATTAGCAAAAAAATTTTAGATAGAGTCATCCCACAAATAAGAAAACATGTTATTTTACCACTCTGGGAAAACACCTCCCAGGTAATTAACTGGTTTAAAAATATTAGGTGTAAATCTTCTGCTTCATTCCTACAATTTGATATAGATAATTACTATTCTTCTATATCACCTATACTCCTGAACAAAGCATTGATATTTGCTAAAAATAGATCTAACTTAACTTTGGATGACATTAATATTATTACACATGCTAGACTAACACTTATTGAATTTCAGAATGAATACTGGACCAGAAACACATATAGTAATCTTTTTGATATTACTATGGGTTCAAGCGATTCCGCCCAAATTACTGATCTTGTGGGCCTCTTTCTCCTTTTCAACATAAATGCCTCTTTTCCCCACCTCAAAGGTGGTTTATATCGTGATGACTGTCTTCTTCTTTCTAACAACCTTAGCCTTTCAGAAATTGAAAAAAACAAAAAACATATTAGAACTTTCCTTAAAGACTATTATAATCTTAATATTACTTTTGAAAAAACAAGTAAAGTAGTAAATTTCCTAGATATAACTTTAGATTTAGCTACGGGTATCTACCAACCTTACCATAAACCTAACCAAAACTTACATTACATACACTCACAATCTAATCACCCTAAATCTATCCTTAAAAACCTTGCATATAATATATCACTTAGAATTTCTAACCTTTCTTCTAACCAAGATGTATTTGATAAAAATGCGACCTTCTATAACGAAGCTCTAGATAGAAGTGGCCACAAAAATAGATTAGAGTATATACCTTCTACTAAAAATACTGAAAGCATACAACATAATATTACCAACAAACACCAAATGAAAAGTACACACCTAAATGCCACCCACACTATACCCCAAAATACCAAATCTTCTAATATAAAGTATAGTAACTCTCAAAAAACTACTCATCATACAACTCTAATAAATATTAATAATAAAACTCCTAATAAAAAGGATAAAACACCTAAATCTACAAATATAACTAAAAATAGTTGTGGTGAGATCATTAACATTAATCCTCCTAGTAAAAATCACGATACAACCTATAAAAATAATAAAAATAATAAACAACATAGAAACCGTAATAGACGGGTTACTTGGTATAATGCTCCTTTTAATTTACAAGTTAAGGATAATATTGCTAAAAAATTTTTTTATATCCTTGAGAAAAACTTCCCGCCAAACCACAAATACCATCAAATCTTAAATAGGTCTACAGTTAAATTCTCATACTCTACAACAAATAACATAAAACAAAATATAAGTGCCTATAATGCATATAAATGTAAGAAAACCATAAGTATACCACCAGTACATCAAATTAACCATAATATCTCCTCAAATACAGAATTAACGAAAGGATGTAACTGTAGAAACAAAGCAAACTGCCCATTAAAAGGGAATTGTCTTGTTAACAACATAGTCTATAAATGTAATGTTAAAACTAAAGATTCTATTTGCTCATATATAGGAGCTACCTCTAACAATTTTAAGACAAGGTTTAATACCCACAAGCATAGTTTTAAAAATGCCGCACTGGCTAATACAACATCTCTAGCAGAAAAAATCAATAGTTATAAAAATAAGAATATAGAATATGATTTGACCTGGAGTGTGCTCAAAAGAGCCACCCCTTATCAAAATAATAGAAATGAATGTAGATTATGTTCCCAAGAACTATTTGAAATAATGAAGTCTAAGGATATCTTATTAAATAAACGACAGGAATTAATTATA
>OZ024740.1:30203404-30210904 GCA_964016885.1 Eledone cirrhosa
GTGGATATTTTACGTCTTGATGTGGGAGCTAAGTATATGTTTTGTTTATTCCTTTACTTATTTGCATAGGTAAGTATATATTAGCCGTTTGTTTTGTGAAGGTACGTATACCTTCTCGTACGTATATTTGATTGTTATGGCGTATAATTTTATATATTCTGGTACATATGGTTTGGCTATGTGTATACGGGAGTTTTGCGTCTGTGTGGGTATGCAGGTTCGTACGTATGGTGGGTGTGTGTATATGTGTAATTCATGTTTTAGTTGACTTACGTCTCCGAACATTCGTGTATTTATATGTAGGTATGTGTGTGCGCTTGTTATATACGTATTTATTTATTTATATACGTTTATATAATTATCCTAAACGGACTTGTGGTCGTGTTTTCGTTGACAATCGTCTGTTTACGACAGTACAGCGCGGCTCTACTTTATTTAACTGAGATAAAACTTATATGAGCATGAACAGTAGATCATTACGCATCTTTTGGCTTAAAAATCTAGAAATTTGGTCCAGCGGGAAAATGTTTATAATCAAAGTTTGCTGATAAATCTTGTGTTCAAGTGAGTGAGTAGTAAGCGTGACGCTAGGGAAGGTAATCCAGAAATGACGAATTTTTTTCGGCGGAACTCTTGTGATTGTGATTACGTTAGTCAAATGTAGTCAAATCGCCGAATCTCCTCCTCCTAATTGACTACGTCATTTCTGAACGGCCCTACTTGCGTCAGTGTGAAACATTACTTCACTTTTCACTGCTAAAATGCTTTTTAAATACTTCGTTAAAAATTTATGTTTATTATCAAAGCTATTTTGTGTACCAATCTATCAATAGTTTGCGAAAATATAGGTAAACATGTGGGTTAAATTTTTTTTAATCGCATCGATCGCTTTGTCGCACCGACTGTGACACTGTCTGACTGTCTGTCTGACTGACACCTTTGTCGGACCGACACCTTTGTTCAAGCGGATAACTTTGTGTCACTGACACTTTTGTTCGTGCCGGCATCTCTGCGAAACACCGATGACAACAACCAGACCAAAATTTCACTTCATTCTTCATTCTTCTTCAAGACCGATCGCCGACCGATCGTATTGGTTGCTCTTCATATACCAGGTATTCAACAGATAGTTTGCACTTCTAGTATTATTAACAGTCGTGCGATTTTTTGTACCGATAGGTGCGAATAGTGCGATAGGTGCGAATAGTGTACAATATTTTCTGAGATTTGCATCCACTAATTTCGCTTAATTAAAAATGATGTTTCGCGGCTTTTTGATCGGTTTATTCATTTTTTCCATGGCACGGAAATGGAGTATTTCCATTTCGAATCAAAACTTTTCACTAAAATCGGGCATTTGGACTGATCAAATTCACATTCATGCCAGTTTTTACAAATCCATAATTAGAAATGTGGCGAAATCGAATGACCAGAAGGTATAAAAATATTAATTCAAATGTATTTACTTATCAAACCAACAAAAATACTTAGATATTTTGTATACCTGGGGCCCGTCAGGGCCAGGTAATGTTAATCGCCAACATTGTTATCTGTTGTCCTTTTGTGAAAGTATTGGTGGTTCATGTCGGCTCTAATGATCTGAATCCTCGTCGCACCGTTGGCACGACAAAGCTGTGCAAAGTAATACAATCATTTTTGCCCAAGTATTTTTTATTAATCATTTATTTGTAAATTAAGGACAAAGTTCCCATTCGAGGCACAAAACCGGAAAAACAGGGGAAGAGTCTCTTTGCAAGGCTACAGAAAATAGCGGAAAAGCACCACTGTACACCCATTTTCTACAGTGGTGTCATTCCACGTCCACAAAGTGTAATTGAAAATAAAAATGACTTGGGCAAGAGAAATTCTCGTTTGGAAAAGTTTAATTACTGCATGAAAGAAATGATTCAAAAATTGAACTTGCCCAATCTTCACAACATTGAAAATTGGTCAAAATTTGACAAATCTGACTTCAAACCAGATATGATTCATTTGAACAATGTTGGAAATCTTAAATTGACACAAATTTTTGCCAATGTTTTTGCCACCTGATCCTTGTTCTATGGCTGACTGACTAATTTTGTGACTTAATAAAATGTCATCATACTAGTAATGCACAATGGTCATTTTTAAATTTAAATTTTATTAAATAGTTGTTGCTTGCATTGCCTTAAAATAGTAACAAGAATGTACATATACTTTTTAAAAATACATCATTATCAGTCAAATCAGTCAAATGTCACTAAAAGCCAGGTGGTCGATAACAACTTCTATAAGATTAGTTACATGCTCACATATTGGATCACCTCTCATCAATGGCATTGGGTGTCTGAGATAATCGTGGAGATAACTGATGAAGTCACAAATGAAGTGATGGTCTTCCAGTGTGAACAACTCCCTATATCCATTGATATATGTGATGGCTTCCGATTCATAGGTGCATTTTATGAGGAATTCCATGCATCCGATTTTCAGTGATTCAATGGGCATTTTATCAGAGATGATAAGGTATTTGACCACGTTTTGCTTTGTAAGTAAATTGGAGAGAATCACTGCAGTCAAAGTAATTTCTTTGCATGGGTTGTTGTCCATTCTAAAAAGTTAAAATGATAAAGTATTACTACTATATAACTTACATCTATTGTTGTAACACCATTGAAATGCACAAGTTTCACCAATTCACTATTATGCACTAATCATCTCAAATGCATTCATGATTTACTAGCTTTGTCATTAAGCCAGTTGCCTCAACTAGATTGCAATTATACTCAAAAGAACTTTAAAATGTCAATCACTTGTCAGTAATTCACTATGATCATTTAATTATTAGATAGTTGTTGCTTGCATTGCCTTAAAAAATAGTAGACCAGATAGAAAAATGCGTACAGCAAAAAAAAGTAATATTGTTGGAATATAAACCTTTAAAAATACAGGACAAGAAACTAAAATAAAACTTTAAAAAAATAGGTCAAGAAACTAAGATAAAACTTTAAAAGAATAGGACAAGAAATTAAGATAAAACTTTAAAGAATTGGACAAGAAATAAAAAATGTTACAATAATATTAGTGGCAACATTTTTTTATTCGTTTCCTGTGCTATGCCCCAGTATCTTCTTGATTAGTGCATAATAATTGTCATGCTCTCATTGTGCGTTGCCCCTGAGCGGTTGGTTCTGGTTGGGGTTGGTTGGCTGAGCAGTTCTGCTCCGTCAGAATGACCATTGCAAGAAGAATTGGCCGATGCAGCTGCAGGTCTCCTCCAAGAATGCACTTCTGGTCCCGCAACACCAGACGAAGATGGAGAAGACGACCGGGACAAGATGTCGACTCTGACCACCGACTACGGCACCTCCCTCAACCACCGGTCCTCCCTCCCTCTGTCCCGTCATCCCTCCAGTCCTCCTGCTCCCCCTTCCTGTACCAGAAAGCTGTGGCACGCATTCATCTGGACTGCCGGACTTGAACTCAAGGACAAGATGCAAGGAGAAGATGGACGGGTTGGTCAAGATCAAGGATGAGCGGGACGACAAGACCGTCCGCTGCTGCTCAAGATCTGTGCTCATGGGCCCATGGGTCCATTCACATTATGCATGACACATGAGACGTGTCGCCGAATGATGAAATAGGGGTATGGTTATGGCCCAATTGGTGTTCAAACCAGGATCAAATGATCCCCCCGGTCTGACGACGACCTCTGAATGTGGAACCCAGACCCTATGAATGTGGAACTCGATTTTTTACGAATAAAAATTTTGCCACTAATATTATTGTAAAATTTTTTATTTCTTGTCCAATTCTTTAAAGTTTTATCTTAGTTTCTTGTCCTATTCTTTTAAAGTTTTATCTTAGTTTCTTGTCCTATTCTTTTAAAGTTTTATTTTAGTTTCTTGTCCTGTATTTTTAAAGGTTTATATTCCAACAATATTACTTTTTTTTGCTGTACGCATTTTTCTATCTGGTTTATTTATTTGTATACACGCATACACACACACACATATTTATATGTGCGTGGTTTTGTATACCTATGGTAAGTTTTTGCGTATGCTTGTGTATGTACGTATTTGTCTGCGTGTATGTATTTATTTATTTCTATTACTTCTGTATTGTATTTATTTACTTTGTTCTTAACTCTGTAGCGGAGATTCATTTGGTCTCCTAGTTAGAATTTTTGTCTACGACTTCTGCTATACCATTTACGTGATTTTGTCTTCGCGTGCAATTGTTCTCCCTGCTCCACATATGACGTATTATCTTCGTTTTTTCCGTTCATTGCCAGAGAACGTCTCTATGAACCACCTAAGAGAACATTAGTCTACGACTTCTTTTATACCATAAACGTTGTTCTGTCTTTGCGCGTAATTGTTTTTCACCGCTCCTATTAATGACGTATTATTCGTTTTTTCCCGTTCTTTGCCAGCGAACGTTTCCACGAACCAAAGTATCGTCTTCCTGTCTTCCTCCGGTTGCAACGTTTTTTGAAATATCCAGTTCTGCGTTTACAGATTGACTTTGTTAGTTTCAGAAGATCCCGTTAAGGGTGAAAGCAGCGATTCTTTGCTTAAACTTTAATCTGTTATTTTAATAAATATATATATATATATATATATATATATATATATATATAATACGATATATTAACAAATGGAAACTATATTTATAAAACCATATTTATTTCATTATACATATTTCAAGGACACCAAGTCAAATTATGGTGCGCTTTCATCAGATAAAATATAATATAGATCAGTTTTATAAATATAATATAGATCAGTTTTATAAATAAATATTGACATACCCTTAAAGAATGCGACCATTTCTGTTGGAAGCTCCCGGATAGTGGGGTTACTAAATTTATTTAGTCTATTATGCAAATTAGTGTCGGATAGGTTTAAATAATAGACTAAATAAATTTAGTAACCCCACTATCCGGGAGCTTCCAACAGAAATGGTCGCATTCTTTAAGGGTATGTCAATATTTATTTATAAAACTGATCTATATTATATTTTATCTGATGAAAGCGCACCATAATTTGACTTGGTGTCCTTGAAATATGTATAATGAAATAAATATGGTTTTATAAATATAGTTTCCATTTGTTAATATATCGTATTTTTACTCCAATAATTTGTTGAATGCTTTATATCAGTTATAAAAATATTTGCTTGTTGTATCCCAATAAATTAAATATAACTTCTACATATATATATATATATATATATATATATATATATATATATTTATTTATTTATTAAAATAACAGATTAAAGTTTAAGCAAAGAATCGCTACTTTCACCCTTAACGGGATCTTCTGAGTTTCAGAAGATCCCGTTTCAGAAGATCCCATTAAGGGTGAAAGCGGCGATTCTTTACTTAAACTTTAATCTGTTATTTTAATAAAAATTTCCTCTAGGGTTCTTATATTTTTTATATATATTTATCCTTATCGAGCCCTCATTGGATTTTAGTCTTCACATTTATTATTATTACTGTGGATTGGCAGTATCGGTGGAGGGTCGGACGCCATGCTTTGCAGCAGAGAGTTACGGCCCTTTATGGTCTGAGTTCAAATCCCGCCGAGGTTAACTTTGCTTTTCATCCTTACGGGGTCGATAAAATAATGTACCAGTAATGTACTGGGTAATTGCTGGCCTTGTGCCAAAAGTAGAAACAATTATTATTACTATATATATATATATAGCAAGACATTTTATTTCACATTGCTCCTTCTACCTGGAGTTGCGACCGATAGATAGTATTAGCAATTGGAAAGACCCATGGAAACATTGTTTCCTCGATCCGATTTGACGAAAGTCGATCGACTGACGATATATAATTGTTATTGAATAAAGTGATAAGCGGCAGGAAAGTTGAGATTCCTTTAAAGTATTCATTTCTGCAAAAACAATATATATTTCAATGGCCAGTAGAATTCCAGCGACATCATCAGGTGTATTGTATAACAATCATAAAGTAATCATGGTACCACAGCTGCGTACACGGAAACAAAAATAAAAATAAAATTGGAGATATTTGATTCAGGGGCAGCCTACATCCGTTCATTTAGACTGTCCGCCCCTAATATTACATCATGGTTAACTATACGGAATGGTCAGTTCTATCCAGTGGTGAACCCCCAACTTCAATGATATATATATATGTGTGTGTGTATATATATATATATATATATATATATATATATATATATACATATATATATACACATATATATACATATATATATAAATATATATAGATATAGATATATATATATATATATATATATATATATATATATAATATATATATATACAATTACATGCATAAATTTATTTTTTTAAATTAATTGAGTTCTTAACACGTGGAATTGATATTAGTTTTGAAATAACTAATTAACCCGCGTGTATTAAATATTTGACTCTTAATTTGGCCAGAGATTTACATTCCCAATCGCCTTTTAAAGCGTAACTTTCTGTATTTGCTACGGTTTGAGATGCGGCACGTTATTGGGGTATCACTTCTGTTTTTAGCCTAAGAAAATATCTATATGCGTGTGTAATTAATACACGCATACATTTATTTTTTTAATTTCAATTGAGTTCTTAACACGTTGGATTGATAATGTTTTTTGAAAAAACTAATTAACCCACGTGTTTATTATTATTTTCTTTTCTCGAGAATCGTGGTTGTCTCCCTTTCCCGCTTAGTGACGCTCTGATACTTCCTCAGTCAAAAGACTGCTGGAATTTCAAATTTGGCGGTCATTCGATGCGTGAAGGAGCAGCTTAGCAGACACGAATTTTAACTGCGGTAAGAATTTTTTATTATATCAACGTTTAATGGGCTTCCACTGAAGATTTATAAGTGCCCACCTAAATATATTCTTATATGAATATATGTTAGGCTTCTACATAAACTGTAAACATTCTCCCAATTTGTAGAAAACTTATAATGAAACAATTGTTTGGAAAGAGAGATATATTTTAACTTTAATTATATCTCATAAAATAATACAACTGGCTTTCCACAAAATACATATAGTTAGCACCCCAAACACTTAAATTGGGTTATACTAACATATAACCTAATGTTTGTTGAGTGAGATGGTTACCAGTCGGAGTTTAGCTTTAAGTGAAGCATATCAATTTGTCCCTGGATGTTTACTGAGGAGAGCAGGACATGATATTCCTACACTTATTTATCTCGAAACATATTTGGATTTTAAAGTTTAAACTTATGTACGGAACAGGTTTGATTTTGAAATTTAAATGTGTCTAAACATCATAGCCTTTTGGCAATGCAGTTCGTCTTTGTTGATTTATTTTTTTAAATCGATATGGACAAACTGTAGTATAATAATTAGTATACTTCATTCTGGCTAAATTTTCTTTTGCAATATATATACAGATGTGTTGGTATCTGTGTTTCATCATATATATTAGTTTATACACGGCTCAGGGGTATTTTCCTCCTTCGAGCTAATTCCATTGTAAAAGAATTCA
>OZ024740.1:30215904-30328404 GCA_964016885.1 Eledone cirrhosa
ACCGTTAAAATATGACATCTTTTAACTAGTACTGGTGACATGATAAAATATACCTTGTGTATTTTGTAGATGGGGTGAACGAGTCACAAAATAAACCACAACAGTTAAAATATCACATCTTTTAAATAGTACTGGTGCCATGATAAAATATACCATGTGTATTTTGTAGATAGTGTGAACGAGTCAAAAAATAAACCACAACAGTTAAAATATGTCATCTTTTAACTAGTACTGGTGCCATGATAAAATATACCCAGTGAATTTTGTAGATAGTGTGAACGTGTCACAAAATAAACCACAACCGTTAAAATATGACATCTTTTAACTAGTACTGGTGACATGATAAAATATACCTTGTGTATTTTGTAGATGGGGTGAACGAGTCACAAAATAAACCACAACAGTTAAAATATCACATCTTTTAACTAGTACTGGTGCCATGATAAAATATACCATGTGTATTTTGTAGATAGTGTGAACGAGTCACAAAGTAAACCACAATAGTTAAAATATGACACCTTTTAACTAGTACTGGTGACATGATAAAATATACCTTGTGTATTTTGTAGATAGTGTGAACGAGTCACAAAATAAACCACAATAGTTAAAATATTTAAGCTTTTAACTAGTACTGGTGCCATGATAATATATACCCAGTGTATTTTGTAGATAGTGTGAGCGTGTCACAAAATGAACCAGAACAGTTAAAATATCACATCTTTTAACTAGTACTTGTGCCATGATAATATATACCCAGTGTATGTTGTATATAGTGATACCGAGTCACAAAATAAACCATAACAGTTTAAGTATGACATCTTTTTACTAGTACTGGTTCCATGATAAAATATACCTTGTGTATTTTGTAGATAGTGTGGATGTGTCAAAAAATAAATCACAACAGTTAAAATATGACATCTTTTAACTAGCACTGGAGCCATGATAAAATATACCATGTATATTTTGTAGATAGTGTGAACGAGTCACAAAATATACCACAACAGTTAAAATATCACATCTTTTAAACAGTACTGGTGCCATGATAAAATATACCCAGTGTATTTTGTAGATAGTCTGAACGTGTCACAAAATAAATCACAACAGTTAAAATATGACACCTTTTAACTAGTACTGGTGCCATGATAGACTATACCCAGTGAATTTTGTAGATAGTGTGAACGTGTCACAAAATAAACCACAACAGTTAAAATATGACATCTTTTAACTAGCACTGATGCCATGATAAAATATACCCAGTGAATTTTGTAGATAGTGTAAACGTGTCACAAAATAAACCACAACCGTTAAAATTTGACATCTTTTAACTAGTACTGGTGACATGATATAATATACCGTGTGTATTTTGTAAATGGTGTGAACGAGTCACAAAATAAACCACAACAGTTAAAATATGACATCTTTTAACTAGTACTGTTGAAATGATAAATTATACCTTGTGTATTTTGTAGATAGTGTGATCGTGTCACTAAATAAATCACAACAGTTAAATATGACATCTTTTAACTAGTACTGGAGCATTGATAATATATACCCAGTGTATTTTGTAGATAGTGTGAACGTGTCACAAAATAAACCACAACAGTTAAAATATCAGATCATTTAACTAGTACTGGCGCCATAATAATATATACCCAGTATATTTTGTAGATAGTGTGGACCTGTCACAAAATAAACCACAACAGTTAAAATATGACACCTTTTAACTAGTACTGGTGCCATGATAGAATATACCCAGTGAATTTTGGAGATCGTGTGAACGAGTCACAAAATAAATCACAACAGTTAAAGACAATGTTAGTTATAGTTACTAGTCCTATTACTGTTACTATAGTGACACTGTTAGTTATAGTTACTAGTCCTATTGCTGTTACTGTAGTGACAGTGTTAGTTATAGTTACTAGTCATATTACAGTTACTATAGTGACAGTGTTAGTTATAGTTACTAGTCCTATTACTGTAACTATAGTGACAGTGTTAGTTATAGTTACTAGTCCTATTGCTGTTACTATAGTGACAGTGTTAGTTATAGTTACTAGTCCTATTGCTGTTACTATAGTGACAGTGTTAGTTATAGTTACTAGTCCTATTACTGTTACTATAGTGACACTGTTAGTTATAGTTACTAGTCCTATTGCTGTTACTATAGTGACAGTGTTAGTTATAGTTACTAGTCCTATTGCTGTTACTATAGTGAGAGTGTTAGTTACAGTTACTAGTCCTATTAATGTTACTATAGTGACAGTGTTAGTTATAGTTACTAGTCCTATTGCTGTTACTATAGTGACACTGTTAGTTATAGTTACTAGTCCTATTACTGTTACTATAGTGACACTTAGTTATAGTTACTAGTCCTATTACTGTTACTATAGTGACACTGTTAGTTATAGTTACTAGTCCTATTGCTGTTACTATAGTGACAGTGTCAGTTATAGTTACTAGTCCTATTACTGTTACTATAGTGACACTGTTAGTTATAGTTACTAGTCCTATTACTGTTACTATAGTGACACTGTTAGTTATAGTTACTAGTCCTATTACTGTTACTATAGTGACACAGTTAGTTATAGTAACTATTCCTATTACTGTTACTATAGTGACACTGTTAGTTACAGTTACTAGTCCTATTACTGTTACTATAGTGACAGTGTTAGTTATAGTTACTAGTCCTATTACTGTTACTATAGTGACACTGTTAGTTATAGTTACTAGTCCTATTACTGTTACTATAGTGACACTGTTAGTTATAGTTACTATAGTGACAGTGTTAGTTATAGTTACTAGTCATATTACTGTTACTATAGTGACACATTTAGTTATAGTTACTAGTCCTATTGCTGTTACTATAGTGACAGTGTTAGTTATAGTTACTAGTCCTATTACTGTTACTATAGTGACACATTTAGTTATAGTTACTAGTCCTATTGCTGTTACTATAGTGACAGTGTTAGTTATAGTTACTAGTCCTATAACTGTTACTATAGTGACACTGTTAGTTATAGTTACTAGTCCTATTACTGTTACTATAGTGACACTGTTAGTTATAGTTACTAGTCTTATTGCTGTTACTATAGTGACACTGTTAGTTATAGTTACTAGCCTATTACTGTTACTATAGTGACAGTGTTACTTATAGTTACTAGTCCTATTAATGTTACTATAGTGACACTATTAGTTATAGTTACTAGTCCTATTGCTGTTACTATAGTGACACTGTTATTTATAGTTACTAGTCCTATTGCTGTTACTATAGTGACACTGTTAGTTATAGTTACTTGTCCTATTATGTTACTATAGTGACACTGTTAGTTATAGTTACTAGTCCTATTACTGTTACTATAGTGACACTGTTAGTTATAGTTACTAGTCCTATTACTGTTACTATAGTGACAGTGTTAGTTATAGTTACTAGTCCTATTACTGTTACTATAGTGACAGTGTTAGTTATAGTTACTAGTCATATTACTGTTACTATAGTGACACTGTTAGTTATAGTTACTAGTCATATTACTGTTACTATAGTGACACTGTTAGTTATAGTTACTAGACCTATTACTGTTACTATAGTGACAGTGTTAGTTATAGTTACTAGTCCTATTACTGTTACTATAGTGACAGTGTTAGTTATAGTTACTAGTCATATTACTGTTACTATAGTGACACTGTTAGTTATAGTTACTAGACCTATTACTGTTACTATAGTGACAGTGTTAGTTATAGTTACTAGTCCTATTACTGTTACTATAGTGACACTGTTAGTTATAGTTACTAGTCCTATTACTATTACTATAGTGACACTGTTAGTTATAGTTACTATTCCTATTACTGTTACTATAGTGACACTGTTAGTTATAGTTACTAGTCCTATTACTGTTACTATAGTGACACTGTCAGTTATAGTTACTAGTCCTATGGCTGTTACTATAGTGACAGTGTTAGTTATAGTTACTAGTCCTATTACTGTTACTATAGTGACACTGTTAGTTATAGTTACTAGTCATATTACTGTTACTATAGTGACACTGTTAGTTATAGTTACTAGTCCTATTACTGTTACTATAGTGACAGTGTTAGTTATAGTTACTAGTCATATTACTGTTACTATAGTGACACTGTTAGTTATAGTTACTAGTCATATTACTGTTACTATAGTGACACTGTTAGTTATAGTTACTAGACCTATTGCTGTTACTATAGTGACACTGTTATTTATAGTTACTAGTCCTATTACTGTTACTATAGTGACAGTGTTAGTTATAGTTACTAGTCCTATTACTGTTACTATAGTGACACTGTTAGTTATAGTTACTAGTCCTATTGCTGTTACTATAGTGACACTGTTAGTTATAGTTACTAGTCCTATTACTGTTACTATAGTGACACAGTTAGTTATAGTTACTAGTCCTATTGCTGTTACTATAGTGACACTGTTAGTTATAGTTACTAGTCCTATTACTGTTACTATAGTGACACAGTTAGTTATAGTTACTAGTCCTATTGCTGTTACTGTAGTGACACTGTTAGTTATAGTTACTAGTCCTATTACTGTTACTATAGTGACACTGTTAGTTATAGTTACTAGTCCTATTACTGTTACTATAGTGACACAGTTAGTTATAGTTACTAGTCCTATTGCTGTTACTATAGTGACACTGTTAGTTATAGTTACTAGTCCTATTACTGTTACTATAGTGACACAGTTAGTTATAGTTACTAGTCCTATTACTGTTACTATAGTGACAGTGTTAGTTATAGTTACTAGTCCTATTGCTGTTACTATAGTGACACTGTTAGTTATAGTTACTAGTCCTATTACTGTTACTATAGTGACACAGTTAGTTATAGTTACTAGTCCTATTACTGTTACTATAGTGACAGTGTTAGTTATAGTTACTAGTCCTATTGCTGTTACTATAGTGACACTGTTAGTTATAGTTACTAGTCCTATTAGTGTTACTATAGTGACACTGTTAGTTATAATTACTAGTCCTATTACTGTTACTATAGTGACACTGTTAGTTATAGTTACTAGTCCTATTACTGTTACTATAGTGACAGTGTTAGTTATAGTTACTAGTCCTATTGCTGTTTCTATAGTGACAGTGTCAGTTATAGTTACTAGTCCTATTACTGTTACTATAGTGACTATGTTAGTTATAGTTACTAGTCCTATTACTGTTACTATAGTGACAGTGTTAGTTACAGTTACTAGTCTTATTACTGTTACTATAGTGACACTGTTAGTTATAGTTACTAGTCCTATTACTGTTACTATAGTGACACTGTTAGTTATAATTACTAGTCCTATTACTGTTACTATAGTGACAGTGTCAGTTATAGTTACTAGTCCTATTACTGTTACTATAGTGACACTGTTAGTTATAGTTACTAGTCCTATTACTGTTACTATAGTGACACTGTTAGTTATAGTTACTAGTCCTATTACTGTTACTATAGTGACACAGTTAGTTATAGTTACTAGTCCTATTGCTGTTACTATAGTGACACTGTTAGTTATAGTTACTAGTCCTATTGCTGTTACTATTGTGACACTGTTAGTTATACTTACTAGTCCTATTACTGTTACTATAGTGACAGTGTTAGTTATAGTTACTAATCCTATTACTGTTACTATAGTGACAGTGTTAGTTACAGTTACTAGTCCTATTAATGTTACTATAGTGACACTGTTAGTTATAGTTACTAGTCCTATTACTGTTACTATAGTGACACTGTTAGTTACAGTTACTAGTCCTATTGCTGTTACTATAGTGACACTGTTAGTTATAGTTACTAGTCCTATTACTGTTACTATAGTGACAGTGTTAGTTATAGTTACTAGTCCTATTACTGTTACTATAGTGACAGTGTTAGTTATAGTTACTAGTCCTATTACTGTTACTATAGTGACACTGTTAGTTATAGTTACTAGTCCTATTACTGTTACTATAGTGACACAGTTAGTTATAGTAACTATTCCTATTACTGTTACTATAGTGACACTGTTAGTTACAGTTACTAGTCCTATTACTGTTACTATAGTGACAGTGTTAGTTATAGTTACTAGTCCTATTACTGTTACTATAGTGACACTGTTAGTTATAGTTACTAGTCCTATTACTGTTACTATAGTGACACTGTTAGTTATAGTTACTATAGTGACAGTGTTAGTTATAGTTACTAGTCATATTACTGTTACTATAGTGACACATTTAGTTATAGTTACTAGTCCTATTGCTGTTACTATAGTGACAGTGTTAGTTATAGTTACTAGTCCTATTACTGTTACTATAGTGACACATTTAGTTATAGTTACTAGTCCTATTGCTGTTACTATAGTGACAGTGTTAGTTATAGTTACTAGTCCTATAACTGTTACTATAGTGACACTGTTAGTTATAGTTACTAGTCCTATTACTGTTACTATAGTGACACTGTTAGTTATAGTTACTAGTCTTATTGCTGTTACTATAGTGACACTGTTAGTTATAGTTACTAGCCTATTACTGTTACTATAGTGACAGTGTTACTTATAGTTACTAGTCCTATTAATGTTACTATAGTGACACTATTAGTTATAGTTACTAGTCCTATTGCTGTTACTATAGTGACACTGTTATTTATAGTTACTAGTCCTATTGCTGTTACTATAGTGACACTGTTAGTTATAGTTACTTGTCCTATTATGTTACTATAGTGACACTGTTAGTTATAGTTACTAGTCCTATTACTGTTACTATAGTGACACTGTTAGTTATAGTTACTAGTCCTATTACTGTTACTATAGTGACAGTGTTAGTTATAGTTACTAGTCCTATTACTGTTACTATAGTGACAGTGTTAGTTATAGTTACTAGTCATATTACTGTTACTATAGTGACACTGTTAGTTATAGTTACTAGTCATATTACTGTTACTATAGTGACACTGTTAGTTATAGTTACTAGACCTATTACTGTTACTATAGTGACAGTGTTAGTTATAGTTACTAGTCCTATTACTGTTACTATAGTGACAGTGTTAGTTATAGTTACTAGTCATATTACTGTTACTATAGTGACACTGTTAGTTATAGTTACTAGACCTATTACTGTTACTATAGTGACAGTGTTAGTTATAGTTACTAGTCCTATTACTGTTACTATAGTGACACTGTTAGTTATAGTTACTAGTCCTATTACTATTACTATAGTGACACTGTTAGTTATAGTTACTATTCCTATTACTGTTACTATAGTGACACTGTTAGTTATAGTTACTAGTCCTATTACTGTTACTATAGTGACACTGTCAGTTATAGTTACTAGTCCTATGGCTGTTACTATAGTGACAGTGTTAGTTATAGTTACTAGTCCTATTACTGTTACTATAGTGACACTGTTAGTTATAGTTACTAGTCATATTACTGTTACTATAGTGACACTGTTAGTTATAGTTACTAGTCCTATTACTGTTACTATAGTGACAGTGTTAGTTATAGTTACTAGTCATATTACTGTTACTATAGTGACACTGTTAGTTATAGTTACTAGTCATATTACTGTTACTATAGTGACACTGTTAGTTATAGTTACTAGACCTATTGCTGTTACTATAGTGACACTGTTATTTATAGTTACTAGTCCTATTACTGTTACTATAGTGACAGTGTTAGTTATAGTTACTAGTCCTATTACTGTTACTATAGTGACACTGTTAGTTATAGTTACTAGTCCTATTGCTGTTACTATAGTGACACTGTTAGTTATAGTTACTAGTCCTATTACTGTTACTATAGTGACACAGTTAGTTATAGTTACTAGTCCTATTGCTGTTACTATAGTGACACTGTTAGTTATAGTTACTAGTCCTATTACTGTTACTATAGTGACACAGTTAGTTATAGTTACTAGTCCTATTGCTGTTACTGTAGTGACACTGTTAGTTATAGTTACTAGTCCTATTACTGTTACTATAGTGACACTGTTAGTTATAGTTACTAGTCCTATTACTGTTACTATAGTGACACAGTTAGTTATAGTTACTAGTCCTATTGCTGTTACTATAGTGACACTGTTAGTTATAGTTACTAGTCCTATTACTGTTACTATAGTGACACAGTTAGTTATAGTTACTAGTCCTATTACTGTTACTATAGTGACAGTGTTAGTTATAGTTACTAGTCCTATTGCTGTTACTATAGTGACACTGTTAGTTATAGTTACTAGTCCTATTACTGTTACTATAGTGACACAGTTAGTTATAGTTACTAGTCCTATTACTGTTACTATAGTGACAGTGTTAGTTATAGTTACTAGTCCTATTGCTGTTACTATAGTGACACTGTTAGTTATAGTTACTAGTCCTATTAGTGTTACTATAGTGACACTGTTAGTTATAATTACTAGTCCTATTACTGTTACTATAGTGACACTGTTAGTTATAGTTACTAGTCCTATTACTGTTACTATAGTGACAGTGTTAGTTATAGTTACTAGTCCTATTGCTGTTTCTATAGTGACAGTGTCAGTTATAGTTACTAGTCCTATTACTGTTACTATAGTGACTATGTTAGTTATAGTTACTAGTCCTATTACTGTTACTATAGTGACAGTGTTAGTTACAGTTACTAGTCTTATTACTGTTACTATAGTGACACTGTTAGTTATAGTTACTAGTCCTATTACTGTTACTATAGTGACACTGTTAGTTATAATTACTAGTCCTATTACTGTTACTATAGTGACAGTGTCAGTTATAGTTACTAGTCCTATTACTGTTACTATAGTGACACTGTTAGTTATAGTTACTAGTCCTATTACTGTTACTATAGTGACACTGTTAGTTATAGTTACTAGTCCTATTACTGTTACTATAGTGACACAGTTAGTTATAGTTACTAGTCCTATTGCTGTTACTATAGTGACACTGTTAGTTATAGTTACTAGTCCTATTGCTGTTACTATTGTGACACTGTTAGTTATACTTACTAGTCCTATTACTGTTACTATAGTGACAGTGTTAGTTATAGTTACTAATCCTATTACTGTTACTATAGTGACAGTGTTAGTTACAGTTACTAGTCCTATTAATGTTACTATAGTGACACTGTTAGTTATAGTTACTAGTCCTATTACTGTTACTATAGTGACACTGTTAGTTACAGTTACTAGTCCTATTGCTGTTACTATAGTGACACTGTTAGTTATAGTTACTAGTCCTATTACTGTTACTATAGTGACAGTGTTAGTTATAGTTACTAGTCCTATTACTGTTACTATAGTGACAGTGTTAGTTATAGTTACTAGTCCTATTACTGTTACTATAGTGACACTGTTAGTTATAGTTACTAGTCCTATTACTGTTACTATAGTGACACAGTTAGTTATAGTAACTATTCCTATTACTGTTACTATAGTGACACTGTTAGTTACAGTTACTAGTCCTATTACTGTTACTATAGTGACAGTGTTAGTTATAGTTACTAGTCCTATTACTGTTACTATAGTGACACTGTTAGTTATAGTTACTAGTCCTATTACTGTTACTATAGTGACACTGTTAGTTATAGTTACTATAGTGACAGTGTTAGTTATAGTTACTAGTCATATTACTGTTACTATAGTGACACATTTAGTTATAGTTACTAGTCCTATTGCTGTTACTATAGTGACAGTGTTAGTTATAGTTACTAGTCCTATTACTGTTACTATAGTGACACATTTAGTTATAGTTACTAGTCCTATTGCTGTTACTATAGTGACAGTGTTAGTTATAGTTACTAGTCCTATAACTGTTACTATAGTGACACTGTTAGTTATAGTTACTAGTCCTATTACTGTTACTATAGTGACACTGTTAGTTATAGTTACTAGTCTTATTGCTGTTACTATAGTGACACTGTTAGTTATAGTTACTAGCCTATTACTGTTACTATAGTGACAGTGTTACTTATAGTTACTAGTCCTATTAATGTTACTATAGTGACACTATTAGTTATAGTTACTAGTCCTATTGCTGTTACTATAGTGACACTGTTATTTATAGTTACTAGTCCTATTGCTGTTACTATAGTGACACTGTTAGTTATAGTTACTTGTCCTATTATGTTACTATAGTGACACTGTTAGTTATAGTTACTAGTCCTATTACTGTTACTATAGTGACACTGTTAGTTATAGTTACTAGTCCTATTACTGTTACTATAGTGACAGTGTTAGTTATAGTTACTAGTCCTATTACTGTTACTATAGTGACAGTGTTAGTTATAGTTACTAGTCATATTACTGTTACTATAGTGACACTGTTAGTTATAGTTACTAGTCATATTACTGTTACTATAGTGACACTGTTAGTTATAGTTACTAGACCTATTACTGTTACTATAGTGACAGTGTTAGTTATAGTTACTAGTCCTATTACTGTTACTATAGTGACAGTGTTAGTTATAGTTACTAGTCATATTACTGTTACTATAGTGACACTGTTAGTTATAGTTACTAGACCTATTACTGTTACTATAGTGACAGTGTTAGTTATAGTTACTAGTCCTATTACTGTTACTATAGTGACACTGTTAGTTATAGTTACTAGTCCTATTACTATTACTATAGTGACACTGTTAGTTATAGTTACTATTCCTATTACTGTTACTATAGTGACACTGTTAGTTATAGTTACTAGTCCTATTACTGTTACTATAGTGACACTGTCAGTTATAGTTACTAGTCCTATGGCTGTTACTATAGTGACAGTGTTAGTTATAGTTACTAGTCCTATTACTGTTACTATAGTGACACTGTTAGTTATAGTTACTAGTCATATTACTGTTACTATAGTGACACTGTTAGTTATAGTTACTAGTCCCATTACTGTTACTATAGTGACACTGTTAGTTATAGTTACTAGTCATATTACTGTTACTATAGTGACACTGTTAGTTATAGTTACTAGACCTATTGCTGTTACTATAGTGACACTGTTATTTATAGTTACTAGTCCTATTACTGTTACTATAGTGACAGTGTTAGTTATAGTTACTAGTCCTATTACTGTTACTATAGTGACACTGTTAGTTATAGTTACTAGTCCTATTGCTGTTACTATAGTGACACTGTTAGTTATAGTTACTAGTCCTATTACTGTTACTATAGTGACACAGTTAGTTATAGTTACTAGTCCTATTGCTGTTACTATAGTGACACTGTTAGTTATAGTTACTAGTCCTATTACTGTTACTATAGTGACACAGTTAGTTATAGTTACTAGTCCTATTGCTGTTACTGTAGTGACACTGTTAGTTATAGTTACTAGTCCTATTACTGTTACTATAGTGACACTGTTAGTTATAGTTACTAGTCCTATTACTGTTACTATAGTGACACAGTTAGTTATAGTTACTAGTCCTATTGCTGTTACTATAGTGACACTGTTAGTTATAGTTACTAGTCCTATTACTGTTACTATAGTGACACAGTTAGTTATAGTTACTAGTCCTATTACTGTTACTATAGTGACAGTGTTAGTTATAGTTACTAGTCCTATTGCTGTTACTATAGTGACACTGTTAATTATAGTTACTAGTCCTATTACTGTTACTATAGTGACACAGTTAGTTATAGTTACTAGTCCTATTACTGTTACTATAGTGACAGTGTTAGTTATAGTTACTAGTCCTATTGCTGTTACTATAGTGACACTGTTAGTTATAGTTACTAGTCCTATTACTGTTACTATAGTGACACTGTTAGTTATAATTACTAGTCCTATTACTGTTACTATAGTGACACTGTTAGTTATAGTTACTAGTCCTATTACTGTTACTATAGTGACAGTGTTAGTTATAGTTACTAGTCCTATTGCTGTTTCTATAGTGACAGTGTCAGTTATAGTTACTAGTCCTATTACTGTTACTATAGTGACTATGTTAGTTATAGTTACTAGTCCTATTACTGTTACTATAGTGACAGTGTTAGTTACAGTTACTAGTCTTATTACTGTTACTATAGTGACACTGTTAGTTATAGTTACTCGTCCTATTACTGTTACTATAGTGACACTGTTAGTTATAATTACTAGTCCTATTACTGTTACTATAGTGACACTGTTAGTTATAGTTACTAGTCCTATTGCTGTTTCTATAGTGACAGTGTCAGTTATAGTTACTAGTCATATTAGTGTTACTATAGTGACACTGTTAGTTATAGTTACTAGTCCTATTACTGTTACTATAGTGACACTGTTAGTTATAGTTACTAGTCCTATTACTGTTACTATAGTGACACTGTTAGTTACAGTTACTAGTCCTATTACTGTTACTATAGTGACTATGTTAGTTATAGTTACTAGTCCTATTACTGTTACTATAGTGACAGTGTTAGTTATAGTTACTAGTCCTATTACTGTTACTATAGTGACACGGTTAGTTATAGTTACTAGTCCTATTAGTGTTACTATAGTGACACTGTTAGTTATAGTTACTAGTCATATTACTGTTACTATAGTTACTAGTCCTATTACTGTTACTATAGTGACAGTGTTAGTTAATCTTACTACTCCTATTACTGTTACTATAGTGACACTGTCAGTTATAGTTACTAGTCCTATTGCTGTTACTATAGTGACACTGTCAGTTATAGTTACTAGTCCTATTGCTGTTACTATAGTGACACTGTTAGTTATAGTTACTAGTCCTATTAGTATTACTATAGTGACACTGTTAGTTAATCTTACTTGTCCTATTGCTGTTACTATAGTGACACTGTTAGTTATAGTTACTAGTCATATTACTGTTACTATAGTTACTAGTCCTAATACTGTTACTATAGTGACACTGTTAGTTAATCTTACTACTCCTATTACTGTTACTATAGTGACACTGTCAGTTATAGTTACTAGTCCTATTGCTGTTACTATAGTGACACTGTCAGTTATAGTTACTAGTCCTATTGCTGTTACTATAGTAACACTGTTAGTTATAGTTACTAGTCCTATTAGTGTTACTATAGTGACACTGTTAGTTAATCTTACTAGTCCTATTGCTGTTACTATAGTGACACTGTTAGTTATAGTTACTAGTCCTATTACTGTTACTATAGTGACACTGTTAGTTATAGTTACTAGTCATATTACTGTTACTATAGTGACACTGTTAGTTATAGTTACTAGTCCTATTACTGTTACTATAGTGACACAGTTAGTTATAGTTACTAGTCCTATTGCTGTTACTATAGTGACACTGTTAGTTATAGTTACTAGTCCTATTGCTGTTTCTATAGTGACAGTGTCAGTTATAGTTACTAGTCATATTACTGTTACTATAGTGACAGTGTTAGTTATAGTTACTAGTCCTATTACTGTTACTATAGTGACACTATTAGTTATAGTTACTAGTTCTATTACTATTACTATAGTGACACAGTTAGTTATAATTACTAGTCATATTACTGTTACTATAGTGACACTGTCAGTTATAGTTACTCGTCCTATTATGTTACTATAGTGACAGTGTTAGTTATAGTTACTAGTCCTATTACTTTTACTATAGTGACACTGTTAGTTATAGTTACTAGTCCTATTGCTGTTACTATAGTGACAGTGTTAGTTACAGTTACTAGTCTTATTAATGTTACTATAGTGACACTGTTAGTTATAGTTACAACTCCTATTACTGTTACTATAGTGACACTGTTAGTTATAGTTACTAGTCATATTACTGTTACTATAGTGACAGTGTTAGTTATAGTTACTAGTCATATTACTGTTACTATAGTGACACTGTCAGTTATAGTTACTAGTCCTATTGCTGTTACTCTAGTGACAGTGTTAGTTATAGTTACTAGTCCTATTGCTGTTACTATAGTGACAGTGTTAGTTATAGTTACTAGTCCTATTACTGTTACTATAGTGACACTGTTAGTTATAGTTACTAGTCCTATTACTGTTACTATAGTGACACTGTTAGTTATAGTTACTACTCCTATTACTGTTACTATAGTGACACTGTTAGTTATAGTTACTAGTCCTATTGCTGTTACTATAGTGACACTGTTAGTTATAGTTACTAGTCATATTACTGTTACTTTAGTGACACTGTTAGTTATAGTTACTAGTCCTATTACTGTTACTATAGTGACAGTGTTCGTTATAGTTACTAGTCCTATTGCTGTTACTATAGTGACAGTGTTAGTTACTGTTACTAGTCTTATTACTGTTACTATAGTGACCCTGTTAGTTACAGTTACTACTCCTATTACTGTTACTATAGTGAAACTGTTAGTTATAGTTACTAGTCCTATTACTGTTACTATAGTGACACTGTTAGTTATAGTTACTAGTCCTAAAACTGTTACTATAGTGACACTGTTAGTTATAGTTACTAGTCCTATAACTGTTACTATAGTGACACTGTTAGTTATAGTTACTAGTCCTATTACTGTTACTATAGTGACACTGTTAGTTATAGTTACTAGTCCTATTACTGTTACTATAGTGACACTGTTAGTTACAGTTACTAGTCCTATTATTGTTACTATAGTGAAACTGTTAGTTATAGTTACTAGTCCTATTACTGTTACTATAGTGACACTGTTAGTTACAGTTACTAGTCCTATTACTGTTACTATAGTGACACTGTTAGTTATAGTTACTAGTCCTATTATTGTTACTATAGTGACACTGTTAGTTATAGTTACTACTCCTATTACTGTTACTAGAGTGACACTGTTAGTTATAGTTACTAGTCCTATTACTGTAACTATAGTGACACTGTTAGTTATAGTTACTAGTCCTATTACTGTTACTATAGTGACACTGTTAGTTACAGTTACTAGTCCTATTACTGTTACTATAGTGACACTGTTAGTTATAGTTACTAGTCCTATTACTGTTACTATAGTGACACTGTTAGTTATAGTTAGTAGTCCTATTACTCTTACTATAGTGACACTGTTACTTATAGTTACTAGTCCTATTACTGTTACTATAGTGACAGTGTTAGTTATAGTTACTAGTCCTATTACTGTTACTATAGTGACACTGTTAGTTATAGTTACTAGTCCTATTGCTGTTACTATAGTGACACTGTTAGTTATAGTTACTTGTCCTATTATGTTACTATAGTGACACTGTTAGTTATAGTTACTAGTCCTATTACTGTTACTATAGTGACACTGTTAGTTATAGTTACTAGTCCTATTACTGTTACTATAGTGACAGTGTTAGTTATAGTTACTAGTCCTATTACTGTTACTATAGTGACAGTGTTAGTTATAGTTACTAGTCATATTACTGTTACTATAGTGACACTGTTAGTTATAGTTACTAGTCATATTACTGTTACTATAGTGACACTGTTAGTTATAGTTACTAGTCCTATTGCTGTTACTATAGTGACACTGTTAGTTATAGTTACTTGTCCTATTATGTTACTATAGTGACACTGTTAGTTATAGTTACTAGTCCTATTACTGTTACTATAGTGACACTGTTAGTTATAGTTACTAGTCCTATTACTGTTACTATAGTGACAGTGTTAGTTATAGTTACTAGTCCTATTACTGTTACTATAGTGACAGTGTTAGTTATAGTTACTAGTCATATTACTGTTACTATAGTGACACTGTTAGTTATAGTTACTAGTCATATTACTGTTACTATAGTGACACTGTTAGTTATAGTTACTAGACCTATTACTGTTACTATAGTGACAGTGTTAGTTATAGTTACTAGTCCTATTACTGTTACTATAGTGACAGTGTTAGTTATAGTTACTAGTCATATTACTGTTACTATAGTGACACTGTTAGTTATAGTTACTAGACCTATTACTGTTACTATAGTGACAGTGTTAGTTATAGTTACTAGTCCTATTACTGTTACTATAGTGACACTGTTAGTTATAGTTACTAGTCCTATTACTATTACTATAGTGACACTGTTAGTTATAGTTACTATTCCTATTACTGTTACTATAGTGACACTGTTAGTTATAGTTACTAGTCCTATTACTGTTACTATAGTGACACTGTCAGTTATAGTTACTAGTCCTATGGCTGTTACTATAGTGACAGTGTTAGTTATAGTTACTAGTCCTATTACTGTTACTATAGTGACACTGTTAGTTATAGTTACTAGGCATATTACTGTTACTATAGTGACACTGTTAGTTATAGTTACTAGTCCTATTACTGTTACTATAGTGACACTGTTAGTTATAGTTACTAGTCATATTACTGTTACTATAGTGACACTGTTAGTTATAGTTACTAGACCTATTGCTGTTACTATAGTGACACTGTTATTTATAGTTACTAGTCCTATTACTGTTACTATAGTGACAGTGTTAGTTATAGTTACTAGTCCTATTACTGTTACTATAGTGACACTGTTAGTTATAGTTACTAGTCCTATTGCTGTTACTATAGTGACACTGTTAGTTATAGTTACTAGTCCTATTACTGTTACTATAGTGACACAGTTAGTTATAGTTACTAGTCCTATTGCTGTTACTATAGTGACACTGTTAGTTATAGTTACTAGTCCTATTACTGTTACTATAGTGACACAGTTAGTTATAGTTACTAGTCCTATTGCTGTTACTGTAGTGACACTGTTAGTTATAGTTACTAGTCCTATTACTGTTACTATAGTGACACTGTTAGTTATAGTTACTAGTCCTATTACTGTTACTATAGTGACACAGTTAGTTATAGTTACTAGTCCTATTGCTGTTACTATAGTGACACTGTTAGTTATAGTTACTAGTCCTATTACTGTTACTATAGTGACACAGTTAGTTATAGTTACTAGTCCTATTACTGTTACTATAGTGACAGTGTTAGTTATAGTTACTAGTCCTATTGCTGTTACTATAGTGACACTGTTAGTTATAGTTACTAGTCCTATTACTGTTACTATAGTGACACAGTTAGTTATAGTTACTAGTCCTATTACTGTTACTATAGTGACAGTGTTAGTTATAGTTACTAGTCCTATTGCTGTTACTATAGTGACACTGTTAGTTATAGTTACTAGTCCTATTACTGTTACTATAGTGACACTGTTAGTTATAATTACTAGTCCTATTACTGTTACTATAGTGACACTGTTAGTTATAGTTACTAGTCCTATTACTGTTACTATAGTGACAGTGTTAGTTATAGTTACTAGTCCTATTGCTGTTTCTATAGTGACAGTGTCAGTTATAGTTACTAGTCCTATTACTGTTACTATAGTGACTATGTTAGTTATAGTTACTAGTCCTATTACTGTTACTATAGTGACAGTGTTAGTTACAGTTACTAGTCTTATTACTGTTACTATAGTGACACTGTTAGTTATAGTTACTCGTCCTATTACTGTTACTATAGTGACACTGTTAGTTATAATTACTAGTCCTATTACTGTTACTATAGTGACACTGTTAGTTATAGTTACTAGTCCTATTGCTGTTTCTATAGTGACAGTGTCAGTTATAGTTACTAGTCATATTAGTGTTACTATAGTGACACTGTTAGTTATAGTTACTAGTCCTATTACTGTTACTATAGTGACACTGTTAGTTATAGTTACTAGTCCTATTACTGTTACTATAGTGACTATGTTAGTTATAGTTACTAGTCCTATTACTGTTACTATAGTGACACTGTTAGTTATAGTTACTAGTCCTATTACTGTTACTATAGTGACACTGTTAGTTATAGTTACTAGTCCTATTACTGTTACTATAGTGACACTGTTAGTTATAGTTACTAGTCCTATTACTGTTACTATAGTGACTATGTTAGTTATAGTTACTAGTCCTATTACTGTTACTATAGTGACAGTGTTAGTTATAGTTACTAGTCCTATTACTGTTACTATAGTGACACGGTTAGTTATAGTTACTAGTCCTATTAGTGTTACTATAGTGACACTGTTAGTTATAGTTACTAGTCATATTACTGTTACTATAGTTACTAGTCCTATTACTGTTACTATAGTGACAGTGTTAGTTAATCTTACTACTCCTATTACTGTTACTATAGTGACACTGTCAGTTATAGTTACTAGTCCTATTGCTGTTACTATAGTGACACTGTCAGTTATAGTTACTAGTCCTATTGCTGTTACTATAGTGACACTGTTAGTTATAGTTACTAGTCCTATTAGTATTACTATAGTGACACTGTTAGTTAATCTTACTTGTCCTATTGCTGTTACTATAGTGACACTGTTAGTTATAGTTACTAGTCATATTACTGTTACTATAGTTACTAGTCCTAATACTGTTACTATAGTGACACTGTTAGTTAATCTTACTACTCCTATTACTGTTACTATAGTGACACTGTCAGTTATAGTTACTAGTCCTATTGCTGTTACTATAGTGACACTGTCAGTTATAGTTACTAGTCCTATTGCTGTTACTATAGTAACACTGTTAGTTATAGTTACTAGTCCTATTAGTGTTACTATAGTGACACTGTTAGTTAATCTTACTAGTCCTATTGCTGTTACTATAGTGACACTGTTAGTTATAGTTACTAGTCCTATTACTGTTACTATAGTGACACTGTTAGTTATAGTTACTAGTCATATTACTGTTACTATAGTGACACTGTTAGTTATAGTTACTAGTCCTATTACTGTTACTATAGTGACACAGTTAGTTATAGTTACTAGGCCTATTGCTGTTACTATAGTGACACTGTTAGTTATAGTTACTAGTCCTATTGCTGTTTCTATAGTGACAGTGTCAGTTATAGTTACTAGTCATATTACTGTTACTATAGTGACAGTGTTAGTTATAGTTACTAGTCCTATTACTGTTACTATAGTGACACTATTAGTTATAGTTACTAGTTCTATTACTATTACTATAGTGACACAGTTAGTTATAATTACTAGTCATATTACTGTTACTATAGTGACACTGTCAGTTATAGTTACTTGTCCTATTATGTTACTATAGTGACAGTGTTAGTTATAGTTACTAGTCCTATTACTTTTACTATAGTGACACTGTTAGTTATAGTTACTAGTCCTATTGCTGTTACTATAGTGACAGTGTTAGTTACAGTTACTAGTCTTATTAATGTTACTATAGTGACACTGTTAGTTATAGTTACAACTCCTATTACTGTTACTATAGTGACACTGTTAGTTATAGTTACTAGTCATATTACTGTTACTATAGTGACAGTGTTAGTTATAGTTACTAGTCATATTACTGTTACTATAGTGACACTGTCAGTTATAGTTTCTAGTCCTATTGCTGTTACTCTAGTGACAGTGTTAGTTATAGTTACTAGTCCTATTGCTGTTACTATAGTGACAGTGTTAGTTATAGTTACTAGTCCTATTACTGTTACTATAGTGACACTGTTAGTTATAGTTACTAGTCCTATTACTGTTACTATAGTGACACTGTTAGTTATAGTTACTACTCCTATTACTGTTACTATAGTGACACTGTTAGTTATAGTTACTAGTCCTATTGCTGTTACTATAGTGACACTGTTAGTTATAGTTACTAGTCATATTACTGTTACTTTAGTGACACTGTTAGTTATAGTTACTAGTCCTATTACTGTTACTATAGTGACAGTGTTCGTTATAGTTACTAGTCCTATTGCTGTTACTATAGTGACAGTGTTAGTTACTGTTACTAGTCTTATTACTGTTACTATAGTGACCCTGTTAGTTACAGTTACTACTCCTATTACTGTTACTATAGTGAAACTGTTAGTTATAGTTACTAGTCCTATTACTGTTACTATAGTGACACTGTTAGTTATAGTTACTAGTCCTAAAACTGTTACTATAGTGACACTGTTAGTTATAGTTACTAGTCCTATAACTGTTACTATAGTGACACTGTTAGTTATAGTTACTAGTCCTATTACTGTTACTATAGTGACACTGTTAGTTATAGTTACTAGTCCTATTACTGTTACTATAGTGACACTGTTAGTTATAGTTACTAGTCCTATAACTGTTACTATAGTGACACTGTTAGTTATAGTTACTAGTCCTATTACTGTTACTATAGTGACACTGTTAGTTACAGTTACTAGTCCTATTATTGTTACTATAGTGAAACTGTTAGTTATAGTTACTAGTCCTATTACTGTTACTATAGTGACACTGTTAGTTACAGTTACTAGTCCTATTACTGTTACTATAGTGACACTGTTAGTTATAGTTACTAGTCCTATTATTGTTACTATAGTGACACTGTTAGTTATAGTTACTACTCCTATTACTGTTACTAGAGTGACACTGTTAGTTATAGTTACTAGTCCTATTACTGTAACTATAGTGACACTGTTAGTTATAGTTACTAGTCCTATTACTGTTACTATAGTGACACTGTTAGTTACAGTTACTAGTCCTATTACTGTTACTATAGTGACACTGTTAGTTATAGTTACTAGTCCTATTACTGTTACTATAGTGACACTGTTAGTTATAGTTAGTAGTCCTATTACTCTTACTATAGTGACACTGTTACTTATAGTTACTAGTCCTATTACTGTTACTATAGTGACAGTGTTAGTTATAGTTACTAGTCCTATTACTGTTACTATAGTGACACTGTTAGTTATAGTTACTAGTCCTATTACTGTTACTATAGTGACACTGTTAGTTATAGTTACTAGTCCTATTACTGTTACTATAGTGACACTGTTAGTTATAGTTACTAGTCCTATTACTGTAACTATAGTGACACTGTTAGTTATAGTTACTAGTCCTATTACTGTTACTATAGTGACACTTAGTTATAGTTACTAGTCCTATTATTGTTACTATAGTGACACAGTTAGTTATAGTTACTAGTCCTATTACTGTTACTATAGTGACACTGTTAGTTATTGTTACTAGTCTTGTTGCTGTTACTATAGTGACACTGTTAGTTATAGTTACTAGTCCTATTGCTGTTACTATAGTGACAGTGTTAGTTACAGTTACTAGTCTTATTACTGTTACTATAGTGACCCTGTTAGTTACAGTTACTAGTCCTATTACTGTTACTATAGTGACACTGTTAGTTACAGTTACTAGTCTTATTACTGTTACTATAGTGACACTGTTAGTTATAGTTACTAGTCCTATTACTGTTACTATAGTGACAGTGTCAGTTATAGTTACTAGTCCTATTGCTGTTACTATAGTGACACTGTTAGTTATAGTTACTAGTCCTATTACTGTTACTATAGTGACACTGTTAGTTATAGTTACTAGTCCTATTACTGTTACTATAGTGACACTGTTAGTTATAGTTACTAGTCCTATTGCTGTTACTATAGTGACAGTGTTAGTTACTGTTACTAGTCTTATTACTGTTACTATAGTGACCCTGTTAGTTACAGTTACTAGTCCTATTACTGTTACTATAGTGACACTGTTAGTTACAGTTACTAGTCTTATTACTGTTACTATAGTGACACTGTTAGTTATAGTTACTAGTCCTATTACTGTTACTATAGTGACAGTGTCAGTTATAGTTACTAGTCCTATTGCTGTTACTATAGTGACACTGTTAGTTATAGTTACTAGTCCTATTACTGTTACTATAGTGACACTGTTAGTTATAGTTACTAGTCCTATTAGTGTTACTATAGTGACACTGTTAGTTAATCTTACTTGTCATATTGCTGTTACTATAGTGACACTGTTAGTTATAGTTACTAGTCATATTACTGTTACTATAGTGACACTGTTAGTTATAATTACTAGTCCTATTACTGTTACTATAGTGACACTGTTAGTTATAGTTACTAGTCCTATTGCTGTTTCTATAGTGACAGTGTCAGTTATAGTTACTAGTCATATTACTGTTACTATAGTGACAGTGTTAGTTATAGTTACTAGTCCTATTACTGTTACTATAGTGACACTATTAGTTATAGTTACTAGTCCTATTACTGTTACTATAGTGACACTGTTAGTTATAGTTACTAGTCCTATTACTGTTACTATAGTGACACTGTTAGTTATAGTTACTAGTCCTGTTACTGTTACTATAGTGACACTGTTAGTTATAGTTACTAGTCCTATTACTGTTACTATAGTGACACTGTCAGTTATAGTTACTAGTCCTATTATGTTACTATAGTGACACTGTTAGTTATAGTTACTAGTCCTATTACTGTTACTATAGTGACACTGTTAGTTATAGTTACTAGTCCTATTACTGTTACTATAGTGACACTGTCAGTTATAGTTACTAGTCCTATTATGTTACTATAGTGACACTGTTAGTTATAGTTACTAGTCCTATTACTGTTACTATAGTGACACTGTTAGTTATAGTTACTAGTCCTATTACTGTTACTATAGTGACACTGTCAGTTATAGTTACTAGTCCTATTGCTGTTACTATAGTGACAGTGTTAGTTATAGTTACTAGTCCTATTACTGTTACTATAGTGACACTGTTAGTTATAGTTACTAGTCCTATTGCTGTTACTATAGTGACAGTGTTAGTTATAGTTACTAGTCCTATTACTGTTACTATAGTGACACTGTTAGTTATAGTTACTAGTCCTATTACTGTTACTATAGTGACACTGTTAGTTATAGTTACTAGTCATATTACTGTTACTATAGTGACACTGTCAGTTATAGTTACTAGTCCTATTGCTGATACTATAGTGACAGTGTTAGTTATAGTTACTAGTCCTATTGCTGTTACTATAGTGACACTGTTAGTTATAGTTACTAGTCCTATTACTGTTACTATAGTGACACTGTTAGTTATAGTTACTAGTCCTATTACTGTTACTATAGTGACAGTGTTAGTTATAGTTACTAGTCCTATTACTGTTACTATAGTGACACTGTTAGTTATAGTTACTAGTCCTATTACTGTTACTATAGTGACACTGTTAGTTATAGTTAGTAGTCCTATTACTCTTACTATAGTGACACTGTTACTTATAGTTACTAGTCCTATTACTGTTACTATAGTGACAGTGTTAGTTATAGTTACTAGTCCTATTACTGTTACTATAGTGACACTGTTAGTTATAGTTACTAGTCCTATTACTGTTACTATAGTGACAGTGTTAGTTATAGTTACTAGTCCTATTACTGTTACTATAGTGACACTGTTAGTTATAGTTACTAGTCCTATTACTGTTACTATAGTGACACTGTTAGTTATAGTTAGTAGTCCTATTACTCTTACTATAGTGACACTGTTACTTATAGTTACTAGTCCTATTACTGTTACTATAGTGACAGTGTTAGTTATAGTTACTAGTCCTATTACTGTTACTATAGTGACACTGTTAGTTATAGTTACTAGTCCTATTACTGTTACTATAGTGACACTGTTAGTTATAGTTACTAGTCCTATTACTGTTACTATAGTGACACTGTTAGTTATAGTTACTAGTCCTATTACTGTAACTATAGTGACACTGTTAGTTATAGTTACTAGTCCTATTACTGTTACTATAGTGACACTTAGTTATAGTTACTAGTCCTATTATTGTTACTATAGTGACACAGTTAGTTATAGTTACTAGTCCTATTACTGTTACTATAGTGACACTGTTAGTTATTGTTACTAGTCTTGTTGCTGTTACTATAGTGACACTGTTAGTTATAGTTACTAGTCCTATTGCTGTTACTATAGTGACAGTGTTAGTTACAGTTACTAGTCTTATTACTGTTACTATAGTGACCCTGTTAGTTACAGTTACTAGTCCTATTACTGTTACTATAGTGACACTGTTAGTTACAGTTACTAGTCTTATTACTGTTACTATAGTGACACTGTTAGTTATAGTTACTAGTCCTATTACTGTTACTATAGTGACAGTGTCAGTTATAGTTACTAGTCCTATTGCTGTTACTATAGTGACACTGTTAGTTATAGTTACTAGTCCTATTACTGTTACTATAGTGACACTGTTAGTTATAGTTACTAGTCCTATTACTGTTACTATAGTGACACTGTTAGTTATAGTTACTAGTCCTATTGCTGTTACTATAGTGACAGTGTTAGTTACTGTTACTAGTCTTATTACTGTTACTATAGTGACCCTGTTAGTTACAGTTACTAGTCCTATTACTGTTACTATAGTGACACTGTTAGTTACAGTTACTAGTCCTATTGCTGTTACTATAGTGAAACTGTTAGTTATAGTTACTAGTCCTATTACTGTTACTATAGTGACACTGTTAGTTATAGTTACTAGTCCTATTACTGTTACTATAGTGACACTGTTAGTTACAGTTACTAGTCCTATTGCTGTTACTATAGTGAAACTGTTAGTTATAGTTACTAGTCCTATTACTGTTACTATAGTGACACTGTTAATTATAGTTACTAGTCCTATTACTGTTACTATAGTGACAGTGTTAGTTACTGTTACTAGTCTTATTACTGTTACTATAGTGACCCTGTTAGTTACAGTTACTAGTCCTATTACTGTTACTATAGTGACACTGTTAGTTACAGTTACTAGTCCTATTGCTGTTACTATAGTGAAACTGTTAGTTATAGTTACTACTCCTATTACTGTTACTAGAGTGACACTGTTAGTTATAGTTACTAGTCCTATTACTGTTACTATAGTGACACTGTTAGTTATAGTTACTAGTCCTATTAGTGTTACTATAGAGACACTGTTAGTTATAGTTACTAGTCATATTACTGTTACTATAGTTACTAGTCCTATTACTGTTACTATAGTGACACTGTTAGTTAATCTTACTACTCCTATTACTGTTACTATAGTGACACTGTTAGTTATAGTTACTAGTCCTATTACTGTTACTATAGTGACAGTGCTAGTTATAGTTACTAGTCCTATTACTGTTACTATAGTGACACTGTCAGTTATAGTTACTAGTCCTATTGCTGTTACTATAGTGACACTGTTAGTTATAGTTACTAGTCCTATTAGTGTTACTATAGTGACACTGTTAGTTAATCTTACTTGTCATATTGCTGTTACTATAGTGACACTGTTAGTTATAGTTACTAGTCATATTACTGTTACTATAGTGACACTGTTAGTTATAATTACTAGTCCTATTACTGTTACTATAGTGACACTGTCAGTTATAGTTACTAGTCCTATTATGTTACTATAGTGACACTGTTAGTTATAGTTACTAGTCATATTACTGTTACTATAGTGACACTGTTAGTTATAGTTACTAGTCCTATTACTGTTACTATAGTGACACTGTCAGTTATAGTTACTAGTCCTATTGCTGTTACTATAGTGACAGTGTTAGTTATAGTTACTAGTCCTATTACTGTTACTATAGTGAGACTGTTAGTTATAGTTACTAGTCCTATTACTGTTACTATAGTGACACTGTTAGTTATAGTTACTAGTCATATTAGTGTTACTATAGTAACACTGTCAGTTATAGTTACTAGTCCTATTACTGTTACTATAGTGACACTGTTAGTTATAGTTACTAGTCCTATTGCTGATACTATAGTGACAGTGTTAGTTATAGTTACTAGTCCTATTGCTGTTACTATAGTGACACTGTTAGTTATAGTTACTAGTCCTATTACTGTTACTATAGTGACACTGTTAGTTATATTTAGTAGTCCTATTACTGTTACTATAGTGACACTGTTAGTTATAGTTACTAGTCCTATTGCTGTTACTATAGTGACACTGTTAGTTATAGTTACTAGTCCTATTACTGTTACTATAGTGACACTTAGTTATAGTTACTAGTCCTATTATTGTTACTATAGTGACACAGTTAGTTATAGTTACTAGTCCTATTACTGTTACTATAGTGACACTGTTAGTTATAGTTACTAGTCCTATTACTGTTACTATAGTGACACAGTTAGTTATAGTTACTAGTCCTATTACTGTTACTATAGTGACACTGTTAGTTATAGTTACTAGTCCTATTACTGTCACTATAGTGACACTGTTAGTTATAGTTACTAGTCCTATTACTGTTACTATAGTGACACTGTTAGTTATAGTTACTAGTCCTATTACTGTTACTATAGTGACACTGTTAGTTATAGTTACTAGTCCTATTAGTGTTACTATAGTGACACTGTTAGTTACAGTTACTAGTCCTATTGCTGTTACTATAGTGAAACTGTTAGTTATAGTTACTAGTCCTATTAGTGTTACTATAGTGACACTGTTAGTTATAGTTACTAGTCCTATTACTGTTACTATAGTGACACTGTTAGTTATAGTTACTAGTCCTATTACTGTTACTATAGTGACACTGTTAGTTATAGTTACTAGTCCTATTACTGTTACTATAGTGACTATGTTAGTTATAGTTACTAGTCCTATTACTGTTACTATAGTGACAGTGTTAGTTATAGTTACTAGTCCTATTACTGTTACTATAGTGACAGTGTTAGTTATAGTTACTAGTCCTATTACTGTTACTATAGTGACACTGTTAGTTATAGTTACTAGTCCTATTAGTGTTACTATAGTGACACTGTTAGTTAATCTTACTTGTCATATTGCTGTTACTATAGTGACACTGTTAGGTATAGTTACTAGTCATATTACTGTTACTATAGTGACACTGTTAGTTATAATTACTAGTCCTATTACTGTTACTATAGTGACACTATTAGTTATAGTTACTAGTCCTATTACTATTACTATAGTGGCACTGTTAGTTATAGTTACTAGTCATATTACTGTTACTATAGTGACACTGTCAGTTATAGTTACTAGTCCTATTATGTTACTATAGTGACAGTGTTAGTTATAGTTACTAGTCCTATTACTTTTACTATAGTGACACTGTTAGTTATAGTTACTAGTCATATTACTGTTACTATAGTGACACTGTTAGTTATAGTTACTAGTCCTATTACTGTTACTATAGTGACACTATTAGTTATAGTTACTAGTCCTATTACTATTACTATAGTGGCACTGTTAGTTATAGTTACTAGTCATATTACTGTTACTATAGTGACACTGTCAGTTATAGTTACTAGTCCTATTATGTTACTATAGTGACAGTGTTAGTTATAGTTACTAGTCCTATTACTTTTACTATAGTGACACTGTTAGTTACAGTTACTAGTCCTATTGCTGTTACTATAGTGAAACTGTTAGTTATAGTTACTAGTCCTATTACTGTTACTATAGTGACACTGTTAATTATAGTTACTAGTCCTATTACTGTTACTATAGTGACACTGTTAGTTACAGTTACTAGTCCTATTATTGTTACTATAGTGACACTGTTAGTTATAGTTACTACTCCTATTACTGTTACTAGAGTGACACTGTTAGTTATAGTTACTAGTCCTATTACTGTTACTATAGTGACACTGTTAGTTATAGTTACTAGTCCTATTAGTGTTACTATAGAGACACTGTTAGTTATAGTTACTAGTCATATTACTGTTACTATAGTTACTAGTCCTATTACTGTTACTATAGTGACACTGTTAGTTAATCTTACTACTCCTATTACTGTTACTATAGTGACACTGTTAGTTATAGTTACTAGTCCTATTACTGTTACTATAGTGACAGTGCTAGTTATAGTTACTAGTCCTATTACTGTTACTATAGTGACACTGTCAGTTATAGTTACTAGTCCTATTGCTGTTACTATAGTGACACTGTTAGTTATAGTTACTAGTCCTATTAGTGTTACTATAGTGACACTGTTAGTTAATCTTACTTGTCATATTGCTGTTACTATAGTGACACTGTTAGTTATAGTTACTAGTCATATTACTGTTACTATAGTGACACTGTTAGTTATAATTACTAGTCCTATTACTGTTACTATAGTGACACTGTCAGTTATAGTTACTAGTCCTATTATGTTACTATAGTGACACTGTTAGTTATAGTTACTAGTCATATTACTGTTACTATAGTGACACTGTTAGTTATAGTTACTAGTCCTATTACTGTTACTATAGTGACACTGTCAGTTATAGTTACTAGTCCTATTGCTGTTACTATAGTGACAGTGTTAGTTATAGTTACTAGTCCTATTACTGTTACTATAGTGAGACTGTTAGTTATAGTTACTAGTCCTATTACTGTTACTATAGTGACACTGTTAGTTATAGTTACTAGTCATATTAGTGTTACTATAGTAACACTGTCAGTTATAGTTACTAGTCCTATTACTGTTACTATAGTGACACTGTTAGTTATAGTTACTAGTCCTATTGCTGATACTATAGTGACAGTGTTAGTTATAGTTACTAGTCCTATTGCTGTTACTATAGTGACACTGTTAGTTATAGTTACTAGTCCTATTACTGTTACTATAGTGACACTGTTAGTTATAGTTAGTAGTCCTATTACTGTTACTATAGTGACACTGTTAGTTATAGTTACTAGTCCTATTGCTGTTACTATAGTGACACTGTTAGTTATAGTTACTAGTCCTATTACTGTTACTATAGTGACACTTAGTTATAGTTACTAGTCCTATTATTGTTACTATAGTGACACAGTTAGTTATAGTTACTAGTCCTATTACTGTTACTATAGTGACACTGTTAGTTATAGTTACTAGTCCTATTACTGTTACTATAGTGACACAGTTAGTTATAGTTACTAGTCCTATTACTGTTACTATAGTGACACTGTTAGTTATAGTTACTAGTCCTATTACTGTCACTATAGTGACACTGTTAGTTATAGTTACTAGTCCTATTACTGTTACTATAGTGACACTGTTAGTTATAGTTACTAGTCCTATTACTGTTACTATAGTGACACTGTTAGTTATAGTTACTAGTCCTATTAGTGTTACTATAGTGACACTGTTAGTTACAGTTACTAGTCCTATTGCTGTTACTATAGTGAAACTGTTAGTTATAGTTACTAGTCCTATTAGTGTTACTATAGTGACACTGTTAGTTATAGTTACTAGTCCTATTACTGTTACTATAGTGACACTGTTAGTTATAGTTACTAGTCCTATTACTGTTACTATAGTGACACTGTTAGTTATAGTTACTAGTCCTATTACTGTTACTATAGTGACACTGTTAGTTATAGTTACTAGTCCTATTACTATTACTATAGTGACACTATTAGTTATAGTTACTAGTCCTATTACTATTACTATAGTGGCACTGTTAGTTATAGTTACTAGTCATATTACTGTTACTATAGTGACACTGTCAGTTATAGTTACTAGTCCTATTATGTTACTATAGTGACAGTGTTAGTTATAGTTACTAGTCCTATTACTTTTACTATAGTGACACTGTTAGTTATAGTTACTAGTCCTATGCTGTTACTATAGTGACACTGTTAGTTACAGTTACTAGTCTTATTACTGTTACTATAGTGACACTGTTAGTTACAGTTACTAGTCCTATTACTGTTACTATAGTGACACTGTTAGTTATAGTTATTAGTCCTATTACTGTTACTATAGTGATACTGTTAGTTATAGTTACTAGTCCTATTAGTGTTACTATAGTGACACTGTTAGTTATAGTTATTAGTCCTATTACTGTTACTATAGTGACACTGTTAGTTATAGTTACTAGTCCTATTACTGCTACTGTAGTGACACTGTTAGTTATAGTTACTAGTCATATTACTGTTACTATAGTGACACTGTTAGTAATAGTTACTAGTCCTATTACTGTTACTATAGTGACACTGTCAGTTATAGTTACTAGTCATATTACTGTTACTATAGTGACAGTGTTAGTTATAGTTACTAGTCCTATTACTGTTTCTATAGTGACACTGTTAGTTATAGTTACTAGTCCTATTATGTAACTATAGTGACACTGTTAGTTATAGTTACTAGTCCTATTACTGTTTCTATAGTGACACTGTTAGTTATAGTTACTAGTCCTATTGCTGTTACTATAGTGAAACTGTTAGTTATAGTTACTAGTCATATTACTGTTACTATAGTGACACTGTTAGTTATAGTTACTAGTCCTATTACTGTTACTATAGTGACACTGTTAGTTACAGTTACTAGTCCTATTGCTGTTACTATAGTGAAACTGTTAGTTATAGTTACTTGTCCTATTACTGTTACTATAGTGACACTGTTAATTATAGTTACTAGTCCTATTACTGTTACTATAGTGACACTGTTAGTTACAGTTACTAGTCCTATTATTGTTACTATAGTGACACTGTTAGTTATAGTTACTACTCCTATTACTGTTACTAGAGTGACACTGTTAGTTATAGTTACTAGTCCTATTACTGTTACTATAGTGACACTGTTAGTTATAGTTACTAGTACTATTATTGTTACTATAGTGACACTGTTAGTTATAGTTACTAGTCCTATTGCTGTTACTATAGTGACAGTGTTAGTTACAGTTACTAGTCCTATTGCTGTTACTATAGTGACACTGTTAGTTATAGTTACTACTACTATTACTGTTACTATAGTGACACTGTTAGTTATAGTTACTAGTCCTATTACTGTTACTATAGTGACACTGTTAGTTATAGTTACTACTCCTATTACTGTTACTATAGTGACACTGTTAGTTATAGTTACTAGTCCTATTACTGTTACTATAGTGACAGTGTTAGTTACAGTTACTAGTCCTATTGCTGTTACTATAGTGACACTGTTAGTTATAGTTACTAGTCCTATTGCTGTTACTATAGTGACACTGTTAGTTATAGTTACTAGTCCTATTACTGTTACTATAGTGACACTGTTAGTTATAGTTACTAGTCCTATTACTGTTACTATAGTGACACTGTTAGTTATAGTTACTAGTCCTATTACTGTTACTATAGTGACACTGTTAGTTATAGTTACTAGTCCTATTACTGTTACTATAGTGACACAGTTAGTTATAGTTACTAGTCCTATTGCTGTTACTATAGTGACACTGTTAGTTATAGTTACTAGTCCTATTACTGTTACTATAGTGACACAGTTAGTTATAGTTACTAGTCCTATTGCTGTTACTATAGTGACAGTGTTAGTTATAGTTACTAGTCCTATTACTGTTACTATAGTGACACTGTTAGTTATAGTTATTAGTCCTATTATGTAACTATAGTGACACTGTTAGTTATAGTTACTAGTCCTATTGCTGTTACTATAGTGACACTGTTAGTTATAGTTACTAGTCCTATTGCTGTTACTATAGTGACACTGTTAGTTATAGTTACTAGTCCTATTACTGTTACTATAGTGACACTGTTAGTTATAATTACTAGTCCTATTACTGTTACTATAGTGACACTGTTAGTTATAGTTACTAGTCCTATTGCTGTTTCTATAGTGACACTGTTAGTTATAGTTACTAGTCATATTACTGTTACTATAGTGACAGTGTTAGTTATAGTTACAAGTCCTATTACTGTTACTATAGTGACACTATTAGTTATAGTTACTAGTCCTATTAATATTACTATAGTGACACAGTTAGTTATAGTTACTAGTCATATTACTGTTACTATAGTGACACTGTCAGTTATAGTTACTAGTCCTATTATGTTACTATAGTGACACTGTTAGTTATAGTTACTAGTCCTATTACTGTTACTATAGTGATACTGTTAGTTATAGTTACTAGTCCTATTAGTGTTACTATAGTGACACTGTTAGTTATAGTTATTAGTCCTATTACTGTTACTATAGTGACACTGTTAGTTATAGTTACTAGTCCTATTACTGCTACTGTAGTGACACTGTTAGTTATAGTTACTAGTCATATTACTGTTACTATAGTGACACTGTTAGTAATAGTTACTAGTCCTATTACTGTTACTATAGTGACACTGTCAGTTATAGTTACTAGTCATATTACTGTTACTATAGTGACAGTGTTAGTTATAGTTACTAGTCCTATTACTGTTTCTATAGTGACACTGTTAGTTATAGTTACTAGTCCTATTATGTAACTATAGTGACACTGTTAGTTATAGTTACTAGTCCTATTACTGTTTCTATAGTGACACTGTTAGTTATAGTTACTAGTCCTATTGCTGTTACTATAGTGAAACTGTTAGTTATAGTTACTAGTCATATTACTGTTACTATAGTGACACTGTTAGTTATAGTTACTAGTCCTATTACTGTTACTATAGTGACACTGTTAGTTACAGTTACTAGTCCTATTGCTGTTACTATAGTGAAACTGTTAGTTATAGTTACTTGTCCTATTACTGTTACTATAGTGACACTGTTAATTATAGTTACTAGTCCTATTACTGTTACTATAGTGACACTGTTAGTTACAGTTACTAGTCCTATTATTGTTACTATAGTGACACTGTTAGTTATAGTTACTACTCCTATTACTGTTACTAGAGTGACACTGTTAGTTATAGTTACTAGTCCTATTACTGTTACTATAGTGACACTGTTAGTTATAGTTACTAGTACTATTATTGTTACTATAGTGACACTGTTAGTTATAGTTACTAGTCCTATTGCTGTTACTATAGTGACAGTGTTAGTTACAGTTACTAGTCCTATTGCTGTTACTATAGTGACACTGTTAGTTATAGTTACTACTACTATTACTGTTACTATAGTGACACTGTTAGTTATAGTTACTAGTCCTATTACTGTTACTATAGTGACACTGTTAGTTATAGTTACTACTCCTATTACTGTTACTATAGTGACACTGTTAGTTATAGTTACTAGTCCTATTACTGTTACTATAGTGACAGTGTTAGTTACAGTTACTAGTCCTATTGCTGTTACTATAGTGACACTGTTAGTTATAGTTACTAGTCCTATTGCTGTTACTATAGTGACACTGTTAGTTATAGTTACTAGTCCTATTACTGTTACTATAGTGACACTGTTAGTTATAGTTACTAGTCCTATTACTGTTACTATAGTGACACTGTTAGTTATAGTTACTAGTCCTATTACTGTTACTATAGTGACACTGTTAGTTATAGTTACTAGTCCTATTACTGTTACTATAGTGACACAGTTAGTTATAGTTACTAGTCCTATTGCTGTTACTATAGTGACACTGTTAGTTATAGTTACTAGTCCTATTACTGTTACTATAGTGACACAGTTAGTTATAGTTACTAGTCCTATTGCTGTTACTATAGTGACAGTGTTAGTTATAGTTACTAGTCCTATTACTGTTACTATAGTGACACTGTTAGTTATAGTTATTAGTCCTATTATGTAACTATAGTGACACTGTTAGTTATAGTTACTAGTCCTATTGCTGTTACTATAGTGACACTGTTAGTTATAGTTACTAGTCCTATTGCTGTTACTATAGTGACACTGTTAGTTATAGTTACTAGTCCTATTACTGTTACTATAGTGACACTGTTAGTTATAATTACTAGTCCTATTACTGTTACTATAGTGACACTGTTAGTTATAGTTACTAGTCCTATTGCTGTTTCTATAGTGACACTGTTAGTTATAGTTACTAGTCATATTACTGTTACTATAGTGACAGTGTTAGTTATAGTTACAAGTCCTATTACTGTTACTATAGTGACACTATTAGTTATAGTTACTAGTCCTATTAATATTACTATAGTGACACAGTTAGTTATAGTTACTAGTCATATTACTGTTACTATAGTGACACTGTCAGTTATAGTTACTAGTCCTATTATGTTACTATAGTGACACTGTTAGTTATAGTTACTAGTCCTATTACTGTTACTATAATGACAGTGTTAGTTATAGTTACTAGTCCTATTACTGTTACTATAGTGACACTGTTAGTTATAGTTACTAGTCCTATTAGTGTTACTATAGTGACACTGTTAGTTATAGTTACTAGTCATATTACTGTTACTATAGTTACTAGTCCTATTACTGTTACTATAGTGACACTGTTAGTTAATCTTACTACTCCTATTACTGTTACTATAGTGACAGTGTTAGTTATAGTTACTAGTCCTATTACTGTTACTATAGTGACAGTGTTAGTTATAGTTACTAGTCCTATTACTGTTACTATAGTGACACTGTCAGTTATAGTTACTAGTCCTATTGCTGTTACTATAGTGACACTGTTAGTTATAGTTACTAGTCCTATTACTGTTACTATAGTGATACTGTTAGTTAATCTTACTTGTCATATTGCTGTTACTATAGTGACACTGTTAGTTATAGTTACTAGTCATATTGCTGTTACTATAGTGACAGTGTTAGTTATAGTTACTAGTCCTATTACTGTTACTATACTGACAGTGTTAGTTATAGTTACTAGTCCTATTACTGTTACTATAGTGACACTGTTAGTTATAATTACTAGTCCTATTACTGTTACTATAGTGACACTGTTAGTTATAGTTACTAGTCCTATTGCTGTTACTATAGTGACACTGTTAGTTATAGTTACTAGTCCTATTACTGTTACTATAGTGACACTATTAGTTATAGTTACTAGTCCTATTACTATTACTATAGTGGCACTGTTAGTTATAGTTACTAGTCATATTACTGTTACTATAGTGACACTGTTAGTTATAATTACTAGTCCTATTACTGTTACTATAGTGACACTGTTAGTTATAGTTACTAGTCCTATTACTGTTACTATAGTGACACTGTTAGTTATAGTTACTAGTCCTATTGCTGTTTCTATAGTGACAGTGTCAGTTATAGTTACTAGTCCTATTACTGTTACTATAGTGACAGTGTTAGTTACAGTTACTAGTCTTATTACTGTTACTATAGTGACACTGTTAGTTACAGTTACTAGTCCTATTACTGTTACTATAGTGACACTGTTAGTTATATTTACTAGTCCTATTATGTAACTATAGTGACACTGTTAGTTATAGTTACTAGTCCTATTACTGTTTCTATAGTGACACTGTTAGTTATAGTTACTAGTCCTATTACTGTTACTATAGTGACATTGTTAGTTACAGTTACTAGTCCTATTATTATTACTATAGTGACACTGTTAGTTATAGTTACTACTCCTATTACTGTTACTAGAGTGACACTGTTAGTTATAGTTACTAGTCCTATTACTGTTACTATAGTGACACTGTTTGTTATAGTTACTAGTCCTATTATTGTTACTATAGTGACACTGTTAGTTATAGTTACTACTCCTATTACTGTTACTATAGTGACACTGTTAGTTATAGTTACTACTCCTATTACTGTTACTATAGTGACACTGTTAGTTATAGTTAATAGTCCTATTATTATTACTATAGTGACACTGTTAGTTACAGTTACTAGTCCTATTGCTGTTACTATAGTGACACTGTTAGTTATAGTTACTAGTTCTATTGCTGTTACTATAGTGACAGTGTTAGTTATAGTTACTAGTCATATTACTGTTACTATAGTGACACTGTTAGTTATAGTTACTAGTTCTATTGCTGTTACTATAGTGACAGTGTTAGTTATAGTTACTAGTCCTATTATTGTTACTATAGTGACACTGTTAGTTACAGTTACTAGTCCTATTATTGTTACTATAGTGACACTGTTAGTTATAGTTACTACTCCTATTACTGTTACTATAGTGACACTGTTAGTTATAGTTACTAGTCCTATTGCTGTTACTATAGTGACACTGTTAGTTATAGTTACTAGTCCTAATGCTGTTACTATAGTGACACTGTTAGTTATAGTTACTAGTCCTATTACTGTTACTATAGTGACACTGTTAGTTATAGTTACTAGTCCTATTACTGTTACTATAGTGACACTGTTAGTTATAGTTACTAGTCCTATTGCTGTTACTATAGTGAAACTGTTAGTTATAGTTACTAGTCCTATTACTGTTACTATAGTGACACTGTTAGTTATAGTTACTAGTCCTATTGCTGTTACTATAGTGACACTGTTAGTTATAGTTACTAGTCCTATTACTGTTACTATACTGACAGTGTTAGTTATAGTTACTAGTCCTATTGCTGTTACTATAGTGACACTGTAATTTATAGTTACTAGTCCTATTGGTGTTACTATAGTGACACTGTTAGTTATAGTTACTAGTCCTATTAATGTTACTATAGTGACACAGTTAGTTATAGTTACTAGTCCTATTTCTGTTACTATAGTGACACTGTTAGTTATAGTTACTAGTCCTATTACTGTTACTATAGTGACACAGTTAGTTATAGTTACTAGTCCTATTGCTGTTACTATAGTGACAGTGTTAGTTATAGTTACTAGTCCTATTACTGTTACTATAGTGACACTGTTAGTTATAGTTACTAGTCCTATTACTGTTACTATAGTGACACAGTTAGTTATAGTTACTAGTCCTATTGCTGTTACTATAGTGACAGTGTTAGTTATAGTTACTACTCCTATTACTGTTACTATAGTGACACTGTTAGTTATAGTTATTAGTCCTATTATGTAACTATAGTGACACTGTTAGTTATAGTTACTAGTCCTATTACTGTTTCTATAGTGACACTGTTAGTTATAGTTACTAGTTCTATTACTGTTACTATAGTGACACTGTTAGTTATAGTTACTAGTCCTATTGCTGTTACTATAGTGACAGTGTTAGTTATAGTTACTAGTCCTATTACTGTTACTATGGTGACAGTGTTAGTTATAGTTACTAGTCCTATTACTGTTACTATAGTGACACTGTTAGTTATAGTTACTAGTCCTATTGCTGTTACTATAGTGACAGTGTTAGTTATAGTTACTAGTCATATTACTGTTACTATAGTGACAGTGTTAGTTATAGTTACTAGTCCTATTACTGTTTCTATAGTGACACTGTTAGTTATAGTTACTAGTCCTATTATGTAACTATAGTGACACTGTTAGTTATAGTTACTAGTCCTATTACTGTTTCTATAGTGACACTGTTAGTTATAGTTACTAGTCCTATTACTGTTACTAGAGTGACACTGTTAGTTATAGTTACTAGTCCTATTATTGTTACTATAGTGACACTGTTAGTTATAGTTACTACTCCTATTACTGTTACTAGAGTGACACTGTTAGTTATAGTTACTAGTCCTATTACTGTTACTATAGTGACACTGTTAGTTATAGTTACTAGTCCTATTATTGTTACTATAGTGACACTGTTAGTTATAGTTACTAGTCCTATTGCTGTTACTATAGTGACAGTGTTAGTTACAGTTACTAGTCCTATTGCTGTTACTATAGTGACACTGTTAGTTATAGTTACTACTACTATTACTGTTACTATAGTGACACTGTTAGTTATAGTTACTAGTCCTATTACTGTTACTATAGTGACACTGTTAGTTATAGTTACTACTCCTATTACTGTTACTATAGTGACACTGTTAGTTACAGTTACTAGTCCTATTGCTGTTACTATAGTGACACTGTTAGTTATAGTTACTAGTCCTATTGCTGTTACTATAGTGACACTGTTAGTTATAGTTACTAGTCCTATTGCTGTTACTATAGTGACACTGTTAGTTATAGTTACTAGTCCTATTACTGTTACTATAGTGACACTGTTAGTTATAATTACTAGTCCTATTACTGTTACTATAGTGACACTGTTAGTTATAGTTACTAGTCCTATTGCTGTTTCTATAGTGACACTGTTAGTTATAGTTACTAGTCATATTACTGTTACTATAGTGACAGTGTTAGTTATAGTTACAAGTCCTATTACTGTTACTATAGTGACACTATTAGTTATAGTTACTAGTCCTATTACTATTACTATAGTGACACAGTTAGTTATAGTTACTAGTCATATTACTGTTACTATAGTGACACTGTCAGTTATAGTTACTAGTCCTATTATGTTACTATAGTGACACTGTTAGTTATAGTTACTAGTCCTATTACTGTTACTATAGTGACAGTGTTAGTTATAGTTACTAGTCCTATTACTGTTACTATAGTGACACTGTTAGTTATAGTTACTAGTCCTATTAGTGTTACTATAGTGACACTGTTAGTTATAGTTACTAGTCATATTACTGTTACTATAGTTACTAGTCCTATTACTGTTACTATAGTGACACTGTTAGTTAATCTTACTACTCCTATTACTGTTACTATAGTGACAGTGTTAGTTATAGTTACTAGTCCTATTACTGTTACTATAGTGACAGTGTTAGTTATAGTTACTAGTCCTATTACTGTTACTATAGTGACACTGTCAGTTATAGTTACTAGTCCTATTGCTGTTACTATAGTGACACTGTTAGTTATAGTTACTAGTCCTATTACTGCTACTATAGTGACACTGTTAGTTAATCTTACTTGTCATATTGATGTTACTATAGTGACACTGTTAGTTATAGTTACTAGTCATATTGCTGTTACTATAGTGACACTGTTAGTTATAGTTACTAGTCCTATTGCTGTTACTATAGTGACAGTGTTAGTTACAGTTACTAGTCCTATTGCTGTTACTATAGTGACACTGTTAGTTATAGTTACTACTACTATTACTGTTACTATAGTGACACTGTTAGTTATAGTTACTAGTCCTATTACTGTTTCTATAGTGACACTGTTAGTTATAGTTACTAGTCCTATTGCTGTTACTATAGTGAAACTGTTAGTTATAGTTACTAGTCATATTACTGTTACTATAGTGACACTGTTAGTTATAGTTACTAGTCCTATTACTGTTACTATAGTGACACTGTTAGTTACAGTTACTAGTCCTATTGCTGTTACTATAGTGAAACTGTTAGTTATAGTTACTTGTCCTATTACTGTTACTATAGTGACACTGTTAATTATAGTTACTAGTCCTATTACTGTTACTATAGTGACACTGTTAGTTACAGTTACTAGTCCTATTATTGTTACTATAGTGACACTGTTAGTTATAGTTACTACTCCTATTACTGTTACTAGAGTGACACTGTTAGTTATAGTTACTAGTCCTATTACTGTTACTATAGTGACACTGTTAGTTATAGTTACTAGTCCTATTATTGTTACTATAGTGACACTGTTAGTTATAGTTACTAGTCCTATTGCTGTTACTATAGTGACAGTGTTAGTTACAGTTACTAGTCCTATTGCGGTTACTATAGTGACACTGTTAGTTATAGTTACTACTACTATTACTGTTACTATAGTGACACTGTTAGTTATAGTTACTAGTCCTATTACTGTTACTATAGTGACACTGTTAGTTATAGTTACTACTCCTATTACTGTTACTATAGTGACACTGTTAGTTACAGTTACTAGTCCTATTGCTGTTACTATAGTGACACTGTTAGTTATAGTTACTAGTCCTATTGCTGTTACTATAGTGACACTGTTAGTTATAGTTACTAGTCCTATTGCTGTTACTATAGTGACACTGTTAGTTATAGTTACTAGTCCTATTACTGTTACTATAGTGACACTGTTAGTTATAATTACTAGTCCTATTACTGTTACTATAGTGACACTGTTAGTTATAGTTACTAGTCCTATTGCTGTTTCTATAGTGACACTGTTAGTTATAGTTACTAGTCATATTACTGTTACTATAGTGACAGTGTTAGTTATAGTTACAAGTCCTATTACTGTTACTATAGTGACACTATTAGTTATAGTTACTAGTCCTATTACTATTACTATAGTGACACAGTTAGTTATAGTTACTAGTCATATTACTGTTACTATAGTGACACTGTCAGTTATAGTTACTAGTCCTATTATGTTACTATAGTGACACTGTTAGTTATAGTTACTAGTCCTATTACTGTTACTATAGTGACAGTGTTAGTTATAGTTACTAGTCCTATTACTGTTACTATAGTGACACTGTTAGTTATAGTTACTAGTCCTATTAGTGTTACTATAGTGACACTGTTAGTTATAGTTACTAGTCATATTACTGTTACTATAGTTACTAGTCCTATTACTGTTACTATAGTGACACTGTTAGTTAATCTTACTACTCCTATTACTGTTACTATAGTGACAGTGTTAGTTATAGTTACTAGTCCTATTACTGTTACTATAGTGACAGTGTTAGTTATAGTTACTAGTCCTATTACTGTTACTATAGTGACACTGTCAGTTATAGTTACTAGTCCTATTGCTGTTACTATAGTGACACTGTTAGTTATAGTTACTAGTCCTATTACTGCTACTATAGTGACACTGTTAGTTAATCTTACTTGTCATATTGATGTTACTATAGTGACACTGTTAGTTATAGTTACTAGTCATATTGCTGTTACTATAGTGACACTGTTAGTTATAGTTACTAGTCCTATTGCTGTTACTATAGTGACAGTGTTAGTTACAGTTACTAGTCCTATTGCTGTTACTATAGTGACACTGTTAGTTATAGTTACTACTACTATTACTGTTACTATAGTGACACTGTTAGTTATAGTTACTAGTCCTATTACTGTTACTATAGTGACACTGTTAGTTATAGTTACTACTCCTATTACTGTTACTATAGTGACACTGTTAGTTACAGTTACTAGTCCTATTGCTGTTACTATAGTGACACTGTTAGTTATAGTTACTAGTCCTATTGCTGTTACTATAGTGACACTGTTAGTTATAGTTACTAGTCCTATTGCTGTTACTATAGTGACACTGTTAGTTATAGTTACTAGTCCTATTACTGTTACTATAGTGACACTGTTAGTTATAATTACTAGTCCTATTACTGTTACTATAGTGACACTGTTAGTTATAGTTACTAGTCCTATTGCTGTTTCTATAGTGACACTGTTAGTTATAGTTACTAGTCATATTACTGTTACTATAGTGACAGTGTTAGTTATAGTACAAGTCCTATTACTGTTACTATAGTGACACTATTAGTTATAGTTACTAGTCCTATTACTATTACTATAGTGACACAGTTAGTTATAGTTACTAGTCATATTACTGTTACTATAGTGACACTGTCAGTTATAGTTACTAGTCCTATTATGTTACTATAGTGACACTGTTAGTTATAGTTACTAGTCCTATTACTGTTACTATAGTGACAGTGTTAGTTATAGTTACTAGTCCTATTACTGTTACTATAGTGACACTGTTAGTTATAGTTACTAGTCCTATTAGTGTTACTATAGTGACACTGTTAGTTATAGTTACTAGTCATATTACTGTTACTATAGTTACTAGTCCTATTACTGTTACTATAGTGACACTGTTAGTTAATCTTACTACTCCTATTACTGTTACTATAGTGACAGTGTTAGTTATAGTTACTAGTCCTATTACTGTTACTATAGTGACAGTGTTAGTTATAGTTACTAGTCCTATTACTGTTACTATAGTGACACTGTCAGTTATAGTTACTAGTCCTATTGCTGTTACTATAGTGACACTGTTAGTTATAGTTACTAGTCCTATTACTGCTACTATAGTGACACTGTTAGTTAATCTTACTTGTCATATTGCTGTTACTATAGTGACACTGTTAGTTATAGTTACTAGTCATATTGCTGTTACTATAGTGACAGTGTTAGTTATAGTTACTAGTCCTATTACTGTTACTATACTGACAGTGTTAGTTATAGTTACTAGTCCTATTACTGTTACTATAGTGACACTGTTAGTTATAATTACTAGTCCTATTACTGTTACTATAGTGACACTGTTAGTTATAGTTACTAGTCCTATTGCTGTTACTATAGTGACACTGTTAGTTATAGTTACTAGTCCTATTACTGTTACTATAGTGACACTATTAGTTATAGTTACTAGTCCTATTACTATTACTATAGTGGCACTGTTAGTTATAGTTACTAGTCATATTACTGTTACTATAGTGACACTGTTAGTTATAATTACTAGTCCTATTACTGTTACTATAGTGACACTGTTAGTTATAGTTACTAGTCCTATTACTGTTACTATAGTGACACTGTTAGTTATAGTTACTAGTCCTATTGCTGTTTCTATAGTGACAGTGTCAGTTATAGTTACTAGTCCTATTACTGTTACTATAGTGACAGTGTTAGTTACAGTTACTAGTCTTATTACTGTTACTATAGTGACACTGTTAGTTACAGTTACTAGTCCTATTACTGTTACTATAGTGACACTGTTAGTTATAGTTACTAGTCCTATTATGTAACTATAGTGACACTGTTAGTTATAGTTACTAGTCCTATTACTGTTTCTATAGTGACACTGTTAGTTATAGTTACTAGTCCTATTACTGTTACTATAGTGACATTGTTAGTTACAGTTACTAGTCCTATTATTGTTACTATAGTGACACTGTTAGTTATAGTTACTACTCCTATTACTGTTACTAGAGTGACACTGTTAGTTATAGTTACTAGTCCTATTACTGTTACTATAGTGACACTGTTTGTTATAGTTACTAGTCCTATTATTGTTACTATAGTGACACTGTTAGTTATAGTTACTACTCCTATTACTGTTACTATAGTGACACTGTTAGTTATAGTTATTAGTCCTATTACTGTTACTATAGTGACACTGTCAGTTATAGTTACTAGTCCTATTACTGTTACTATAGTGACACTGTTAGTTATAGTTACTACTCCTATTACTGTTACTATAGTGACACTGTTAGTTATAGTTACTAGTCCTATTATTATTACTATAGTGACACTGTTAGTTACAGTTACTAGTCCTATTGCTGTTACTATAGTGACACTGTTAGTTATAGTTACTAGTCCTATTGCTGTTACTATAGTGACACTGTTAGTTATAGTTACTAGTCATATTACTGTTACTATAGTGACACTGTTAGTTATAGTTACTAGTCCTATTGCTGTTACTATAGTGACAGTGTTAGTTATAGTTACTAGTCCTATTATTGTTACTATAGTGACACTGTTAGTTACAGTTACTAGTCCTATTATTGTTACTATAGTGACACTGTTAGTTATAGTTACTACTCCTATTACTGTTACTATAGTGACACTGTTAGTTATAGTTACTAGTCCTATTGCTGTTACTATAGTGACACTGTTAGTTATAGTTACTAGTCCTATTGCTGTTACTATAGTGACACTGTTAGTTATAGTTACTAGTCCTATTACTGTTACTATAGTGACACTGTTAGTTATAGTTACTAGTCCTATTACTGTTACTATAGTGACACTGTTAGTTATAGTTACTAGTCCTATTGCTGTTACTATAGTGACACTGTTAGTTATAGTTACTAGTCCTATTACTGTTACTATACTGACAGTGTTAGTTATAGTTACTAGTCCTATTGCTGTTACTATAGTGACACTGTAAGTTATAGTTACTAGTCCTATTGCTGTTACTATAGTGACACTGTTAGTTATAGTTACTAGTCCTATTAATGTTACTATAGTGACACAGTTAGTTATAGTTACTAGTCCTATTTCTGTTACTATAGTGACACTGTTAGTTATAGTTACTAGTCCTATTACTGTTACTATAGTGACACAGTTAGTTATAGTTACTAGTCCTATTGCTGTTACTATAGTGACAGTGTTAGTTATAGTTACTAGTCCTATTACTGTTACTATAGTGACACTGTTAGTTATAGTTACTAGTCCTATTACTGTTACTATAGTGACACAGTTAGTTATAGTTACTAGTCCTATTGCTGTTACTATAGTGACAGTGTTAGTTATAGTTACTACTCCTATTACTGTTACTATAGTGACACTGTTAGTTATAGTTATTAGTCCTATTATGTAACTATAGTGACACTGTTAGTTATAGTTACTAGTTCTATTACTGTTACTATAGTGACACTGTTAGTTATAGTTACTAGTCCTATTGCTGTTACTATAGTGACAGTGTTAGTTATAGTTACTAGTCCTATTACTGTTACTATGGTGACAGTGTTAGTTATAGTTACTAGTCCTATTACTGTTACTATAGTGACACTGTAAGTTATAGTTACTAGTCCTATTACTGTTACTATAGTGACACTGTTAGTTACAGTTACTAGTCCTATTACTGTTACTATAGTGACACTGTTAGTTATAGTTACTAGTCCTATTGCTGTTACTATAGTGACAGTGTTAGTTATAGTTACTAGTCCTATTACTGTTACTATAGTGACACTGTTAGTTATAATTACTAGTCCTATTACTGTTACTATAGTGACACTGTTAGTTGTAGTTACTAGTCCTATTGCTGTTTCTATAGTGACAGTGTCAGTTATAGTTACTAGTCATATTACTGTTACTATAGTGACAGTGTTAGTTATAGTTACAAGTCCTATTACTGTTACTATAGTGACACTATTAGTTATAGTTACTAGTCCTATTACTATTACTATAGTGACACAGTTAGTTATAGTTACTAGTCATATTATGTTACTATAGTGACACTGTTAGTTATAGTTACTAGTCATATTACTGTTACTATAGTTACTAGTCCTATTACTGTTACTATAGTGACACTGTTAGTTAATCTTACTACTCCTATTACTGTTACTATAGTGACAGTGTTAGTTATAGTTACTAGTCCTATTACTGTTACTATAGTGACAGTGTTAGTTATAGTTACTAGTCCTATTACTGTTACTATAGTGACACTGTCAGTTATAGTTACTAGTCCTATTGCTGTTACTATAGTGACACTGTTAGTTATAGTTACTAGTCCTATTACTGCTACTATAGTGACACTGTTAGTTAATCTTACTTGTCATATTGCTGTTACTATAGTGACACTGTTAGTTATAGTTACTAGTCATATTGCTGTTACTATAGTGACACTGTTAGTTATAGTTACTAGTCCTATTGCTGTTACTATAGTGACAGTGTTAGTTACAGTTACTAGTCCTATTGCTGTTACTATAGTGACACTGTTAGTTATAGTTACTACTACTATTACTGTTACTATAGTGACACTGTTAGTTATAGTTACTAGTCCTATTACTGTTACTATAGTGACACTGTTAGTTATAGTTACTACTCCTATTACTGTTACTATAGTGACACTGTTAGTTACAGTTACTAGTCCTATTGCTGTTACTATAGTGACACTGTTAGTTATAGTTACTAGTCCTATTGCTGTTACTATAGTGACACTGTTAGTTATAGTTACTAGTCCTATTGCTGTTACTATAGTGACACTGTTAGTTATAGTTACTAGTCCTATTACTGTTACTATAGTGACACTGTTAGTTATAATTACTAGTCCTATTACTGTTACTATAGTGACACTGTTAGTTATAGTTACTAGTCCTATTGCTGTTTCTATAGTGACACTGTTAGTTATAGTTACTAGTCATATTACTGTTACTATAGTGACAGTGTTAGTTATAGTTACAAGTCCTATTTCTGTTACTATAGTGACACTATTAGTTATAGTTACTAGTCCTATTACTATTACTATAGTGACACAGTTAGTTATAGTTACTAGTCATATTACTGTTACTATAGTGACACTGTCAGTTATAGTTACTAGTCCTATTATGTTACTATAGTGACACTGTTAGTTATAGTTACTAGTCCTATTACTGTTACTATAGTGACAGTGTTAGTTATAGTTACTAGTCCTATTACTGTTACTATAGTGACACTGTTAGTTATAGTTACTACTCCTATTAGTGTTACTATAGTGACACTGTTAGTTATAGTTACTAGTCATATTACTGTTACTATAGTTACTAGTCCTATTACTGTTACTATAGTGACACTGTTAGTTAATCTTACTACTCCTATTACTGTTACTATAGTGACAGTGTTAGTTATAGTTACTAGTCCTATTACTGTTACTATAGTGACAGTGTTAGTTATAGTTACTAGTCCTATTACTGTTACTATAGTGACACTGTCAGTTATAGTTACTAGTCCTATTGCTGTTACTATAGTGACACTGTTAGTTATAGTTACTAGTCCTATTACTGCTACTATAGTGACACTGTTAGTTAATCTTACTTGTCATATTGCTGTTACTATAGTGACACTGTTAGTTATAGTTACTAGTCATATTGCTGTTACTATAGTGACAGTGTTAGTTATAATTACTAGTCCTATTACTGTTACTATACTGACAGTGTTAGTTATAGTTACTAGTCCTATTACTGTTACTATAGTGACACTGTTAGTTATAATTACTAGTCCTATTACTGTTACTATAGTGACACTGTTAGTTATAGTTACTAGTCCTATTGCTGTTACTATAGTGACACTGTTAGTTATAGTTACTAGTCCTATTACTGTTACTATAGTGACACTATTAGTTATAGTTACTAGTCCTATTACTATTACTATAGTGGCACTGTTAGTTATAGTTACTAGTCATATTACTGTTACTATAGTGACACTGTTAGTTATAATTACTAGTCCTATTACTGTTACTATAGTGACACTGTTAGTTATAGTTACTAGTCCTATTACTGTTACTATAGTGACACTGTTAGTTATAGTTACTAGTCCTATTGCTGTTTCTATAGTGACAGTGTCAGTTATAGTTACTAGTCCTATTACTGTTACTATAGTGACAGTGTTAGTTACAGTTACTAGTCTTATTACTGTTACTATAGTGACACTGTTAGTTACAGTTACTAGTCCTATTACTGTTACTATAGTGACACTGTTAGTTATAGTTACTAGTCCTATTATGTAACTATAGTGACACTGTTAGTTATAGTTACTAGTCCTATTACTGTTTCTATAGTGACACTGTTAGTTATAGTTACTAGTCCTATTACTGTTACTATAGTGACATTGTTAGTTACAGTTACTAGTCCTATTATTGTTACTATAGTGACACTGTTAGTTATAGTTACTACTCCTATTACTGTTACTAGAGTGACACTGTTAGTTATAGTTACTAGTCCTATTACTGTTACTATAGTGACACTGTTTGTTATAGTTACTAGTCCTATTATTGTTACTATAGTGACACTGTTAGTTATAGTTACTACTCCTATTACTGTTACTATAGTGACACTGTTAGTTATAGTTACTACTCCTATTACTGTTACTATAGTGACACTGTTAGTTATAGTTACTAGTCCTATTATTATTACTATAGTGACACTGTTAGTTACAGTTACTAGTCCTATTGCTGTTACTATAGTGACACTGTTAGTTATAGTTACTAGTCCTATTGCTGTTACTATAGTGACACTGTTAGTTATAGTTACTAGTCATATTACTGTTACTATAGTGACACTGTTAGTTATAGTTACTAGTCCTATTGCTGTTACTATAGTGACAGTGTTAGTTATAGTTACTAGTCCTATTATTGTTACTATAGTGACACTGTTAGTTACAGTTACTAGTCCTATTATTGTTACTATAGTGACACTGTTAGTTATAGTTACTACTCCTATTACTGTTACTATAGTGACACTGTTAGTTATAGTTACTAGTCCTATTGCTGTTACTATAGTGACACTGTTAGTTATAGTTACTAGTCCTATTGCTGTTACTATAGTGACACTGTTAGTTATAGTTACTAGTCCTATTACTGTTACTATAGTGACACTGTTAGTTATAGTTACTAGTCCTATTACTGTTACTATAGTGACACTGTTAGTTATAGTTACTAGTCCTATTGCTGTTACTATAGTGACACTGTTAGTTATAGTTACTAGTCCTATTACTGTTACTATACTGACAGTGTTAGTTATAGTTACTAGTCCTATTGCTGTTACTATAGTGACACTGTAAGTTATAGTTACTAGTCCTATTGCTGTTACTATAGTGACACTGTTAGTTATAGTTACTAGTCCTATTAATGTTACTATAGTGACACAGTTAGTTATAGTTACTAGTCCTATTTCTGTTACTATAGTGACACTGTTAGTTATAGATACTAGTCCTATTACTGTTACTATAGTGACACAGTTAGTTATAGTTACTAGTCCTATTGCTGTCACTATAGTGACAGTGTTAGTTATAGGTACTAGTCCTATTACTGTTACTATAGTGACACTGTTAGTTATAGTTACTAGTCCTATTGCTGTTACTATAGTGACACTGTTAGTTATAGTTACTAGTCCTATTACTGTTACTATAGTGACACTGTTAGTTATAGTTACTAGTCCTATTACTGTTACTATAGTGACACTGTTAGTTATAGTTACTAGTCCTATTGCTGTTACTATAGTGACACTGTTAGTTATAGTTACTAGTCCTATTACTGTTACTATACTGACAGTGTTAGTTATAGTTACTAGTCCTATTGCTGTTACTATAGTGACACTGTAAGTTATAGTTACTAGTCCTATTGCTGTTACTATAGTGACACTGTTAGTTATAGTTACTAGTCCTATTAATGTTACTATAGTGACACAGTTAGTTATAGTTACTAGTCCTATTTCTGTTACTATAGTGACACTGTTAGTTATAGATACTAGTCCTATTACTGTTACTATAGTGACACAGTTAGTTATAGTTACTAGTCCTATTGCTGTCACTATAGTGACAGTGTTAGTTATAGGTACTAGTCATATTACTGTTACTATAGTGACACTGTTAGTTATAGTTACTAGTCCTATTACTGTTACTATAGTGACAGTGTTAGTTATAGTTACTAGTCCTATTACTGTTACTATAGTGACACTGTCAGTTATAGTTACTAGTCCTATTGCTGTTACTATAGTGACACTGTTAGTTATAGTTACTAGTCCTATTACTGCTACTATAGTGACACTGTTAGTTAATCTTACTTGTCATATTGCTGTTACTATAGTGACACTGTTAGTTATAGTTACTAGTCATATTGCTGTTACTATAGTGACACTGTTAGTTATAGTTACTAGTCCTATTGCTGTTACTATAGTGACAGTGTTAGTTACAGTTACTAGTCCTATTGCTGTTACTATAGTGACACTGTTAGTTATAGTTACTACTACTATTACTGTTACTATAGTGACACTGTTAGTTATAGTTACTAGTCCTATTACTGTTACTATAGTGACACTGTTAGTTATAGTTACTACTCCTATTACTGTTACTATAGTGACACTGTTAGTTACAGTTACTAGTCCTATTGCTGTTACTATAGTGACACTGTTAGTTATAGTTACTAGTCCTATTGCTGTTACTATAGTGACACTGTTAGTTATAGTTACTAGTCCTATTGCTGTTACTATAGTGACACTGTTAGTTATAGTTACTAGTCCTATTACTGTTACTATAGTGACACTGTTAGTTATAATTACTAGTCCTATTACTGTTACTATAGTGACACTGTTAGTTATAGTTACTAGTCCTATTGCTGTTTCTATAGTGACACTGTTAGTTATAGTTACTAGTCATATTACTGTTACTATAGTGACAGTGTTAGTTATAGTTACAAGTCCTATTTCTGTTACTATAGTGACACTATTAGTTATAGTTACTAGTCCTATTACTATTACTATAGTGACACAGTTAGTTATAGTTACTAGTCATATTACTGTTACTATAGTGACACTGTCAGTTATAGTTACTAGTCCTATTATGTTACTATAGTGACACTGTTAGTTATAGTTACTAGTCCTATTACTGTTACTATAGTGACAGTGTTAGTTATAGTTACTAGTCCTATTACTGTTACTATAGTGACACTGTTAGTTATAGTTACTACTCCTATTAGTGTTACTATAGTGACACTGTTAGTTATAGTTACTAGTCATATTACTGTTACTATAGTTACTAGTCCTATTACTGTTACTATAGTGACACTGTTAGTTAATCTTACTACTCCTATTACTGTTACTATAGTGACAGTGTTAGTTATAGTTACTAGTCCTATTACTGTTACTATAGTGACAGTGTTAGTTATAGTTACTAGTCCTATTACTGTTACTATAGTGACACTGTCAGTTATAGTTACTAGTCCTATTGCTGTTACTATAGTGACACTGTTAGTTATAGTTACTAGTCCTATTACTGCTACTATAGTGACACTGTTAGTTAATCTTACTTGTCATATTGCTGTTACTATAGTGACACTGTTAGTTATAGTTACTAGTCATATTGCTGTTACTATAGTGACAGTGTTAGTTATAGTTACTAGTCCTATTACTGTTACTATACTGACAGTGTTAGTTATAGTTACTAGTCCTATTACTGTTACTATAGTGACACTGTTAGTTATAATTACTAGTCCTATTACTGTTACTATAGTGACACTGTTAGTTATAGTTACTAGTCCTATTGCTGTTACTATAGTGACACTGTTAGTTATAGTTACTAGTCCTATTACTGTTACTATAGTGACACTATTAGTTATAGTTACTAGTCCTATTACTATTACTATAGTGGCACTGTTAGTTATAGTTACTAGTCATATTACTGTTACTATAGTGACACTGTTAGTTATAATTACTAGTCCTATTACTGTTACTATAGTGACACTGTTAGTTATAGTTACTAGTCCTATTACTGTTACTATAGTGACACTGTTAGTTATAGTTACTAGTCCTATTGCTGTTTCTATAGTGACAGTGTCAGTTATAGTTACTAGTCCTATTACTGTTACTATAGTGACAGTGTTAGTTACAGTTACTAGTCTTATTACTGTTACTATAGTGACACTGTTAGTTACAGTTACTAGTCCTATTACTGTTACTATAGTGACACTGTTAGTTATAGTTACTAGTCCTATTATGTAACTATAGTGACACTGTTAGTTATAGTTACTAGTCCTATTACTGTTTCTATAGTGACACTGTTAGTTATAGTTACTAGTCCTATTACTGTTACTATAGTGACATTGTTAGTTACAGTTACTAGTCCTATTATTGTTACTATAGTGACACTGTTAGTTATAGTTACTACTCCTATTACTGTTACTAGAGTGACACTGTTAGTTATAGTTACTAGTCCTATTACTGTTACTATAGTGACACTGTTTGTTATAGTTACTAGTCCTATTATTGTTACTATAGTGACACTGTTAGTTATAGTTACTACTCCTATTACTGTTACTATAGTGACACTGTTAGTTATAGTTACTACTCCTATTACTGTTACTATAGTGACACTGTTAGTTATAGTTACTAGTCCTATTATTATTACTATAGTGACACTGTTAGTTACAGTTACTAGTCCTATTGCTGTTACTATAGTGACACTGTTAGTTATAGTTACTAGTCCTATTGCTGTTTCTATAGTGACACTGTTAGTTATAGTTACTAGTCATATTACTGTTACTATAGTGACAGTGTTAGTTATAGTACAAGTCCTATTACTGTTACTATAGTGACACTATTAGTTATAGTTACTAGTCCTATTACTATTACTATAGTGACACAGTTAGTTATAGTTACTAGTCATATTACTGTTACTATAGTGACACTGTCAGTTATAGTTACTAGTCCTATTATGTTACTATAGTGACACTGTTAGTTATAGTTACTAGTCCTATTACTGTTACTATAGTGACACTGTTAGTTATAGTTACTAGTCCTATTACTGTTACTATAGTGACACTGTTAGTTATAGTTACTACTCCTATTAGTGTTACTATAGTGACACTGTTAGTTATAGTTACTAGTCATATTACTGTTACTATAGTTACTAGTCCTATTACTGTTACTATAGTGACACTGTTAGTTAATCTTACTACTCCTATTACTGTTACTATAGTGACAGTGTTAGTTATAGTTACTAGTCCTATTACTGTTACTATAGTGACAGTGTTAGTTATAGTTACTAGTCCTATTACTGTTACTATAGTGACACTGTCAGTTATAGTTACTAGTCCTATTGCTGTTACTATAGTGACACTGTTAGTTATAGTTACTAGTCCTATTACTGCTACTATAGTGACACTGTTAGTTAATCTTACTTGTCATATTGCTGTTACTATAGTGACACTGTTAGTTATAGTTACTAGTCATATTGCTGTTACTATAGTGACAGTGTTAGTTATAGTTACTAGTCCTATTACTGTTACTATACTGACAGTGTTAGTTATAGTTACTAGTCCTATTACTGTTACTATAGTGACACTGTTAGTTATAATTACTAGTCCTATTACTGTTACTATAGTGACACTGTTAGTTATAGTTACTAGTCCTATTGCTGTTACTATAGTGACACTGTTAGTTATAGTTACTAGTCCTATTACTGTTACTATAGTGACACTATTAGTTATAGTTACTAGTCCTATTACTATTACTATAGTGGCACTGTTAGTTATAGTTACTAGTCATATTACTGTTACTATAGTGACACTGTTAGTTATAATTACTAGTCCTATTACTGTTACTATAGTGACACTGTTAGTTATAGTTACTAGTCCTATTACTGTTACTATAGTGACACTGTTAGTTATAGTTACTAGTCCTATTGCTGTTTCTATAGTGACAGTGTCAGTTATAGTTACTAGTCCTATTACTGTTACTATAGTGACAGTGTTAGTTACAGTTACTAGTCTTATTACTGTTACTATAGTGACACTGTTAGTTACAGTTACTAGTCCTATTACTGTTACTATAGTGACACTGTTAGTTATAGTTACTAGTCCTATTATGTAACTATAGTGACACTGTTAGTTATAGTTACTAGTCCTATTACTGTTTCTATAGTGACACTGTTAGTTATAGTTACTAGTCCTATTACTGTTACTATAGTGACATTGTTAGTTACAGTTACTAGTCCTATTATTGTTACTATAGTGACACTGTTAGTTATAGTTACTACTCCTATTACTGTTACTAGAGTGACACTGTTAGTTATAGTTACTAGTCCTATTACTGTTACTATAGTGACACTGTTTGTTATAGTTACTAGTCCTATTATTGTTACTATAGTGACACTGTTAGTTATAGTTACTACTCCTATTACTGTTACTATAGTGACACTGTTAGTTATAGTTACTACTCCTATTACTGTTACTATAGTGACACTGTTAGTTATAGTTACTAGTCCTATTATTATTACTATAGTGACACTGTTAGTTACAGTTACTAGTCCTATTGCTGTTACTATAGTGACACTGTTAGTTATAGTTACTAGTCCTATTGCTGTTTCTATAGTGACACTGTTAGTTATAGTTACTAGTCATATTACTGTTACTATAGTGACAGTGTTAGTTATAGTACAAGTCCTATTACTGTTACTATAGTGACACTATTAGTTATAGTTACTAGTCCTATTACTATTACTATAGTGACACAGTTAGTTATAGTTACTAGTCATATTACTGTTACTATAGTGACACTGTCAGTTATAGTTACTAGTCCTATTATGTTACTATAGTGACACTGTTAGTTATAGTTACTAGTCCTATTACTGTTACTATAGTGACAGTGTTAGTTATAGTTACTAGTCCTATTACTGTTACTATAGTGACACTGTTAGTTATAGTTACTAGTCCTATTAGTGTTACTATAGTGACACTGTTAGTTATAGTTACTAGTCATATTACTGTTACTATAGTTACTAGTCCTATTACTGTTACTATAGTGACACTGTTAGTTAATCTTACTACTCCTATTACTGTTACTATAGTGACAGTGTTAGTTATAGTTACTAGTCCTATTACTGTTACTATAGTGACAGTGTTAGTTATAGTTACTAGTCCTATTACTGTTACTATAGTGACACTGTCAGTTATAGTTACTAGTCCTATTGCTGTTACTATAGTGACACTGTTAGTTATAGTTACTAGTCCTATTACTGCTACTATAGTGACACTGTTAGTTAATCTTACTTGTCATATTGCTGTTACTATAGTGACACTGTTAGTTATAGTTACTAGTCATATTGCTGTTACTATAGTGACAGTGTTAGTTATAGTTACTAGTCCTATTACTGTTACTATACTGACAGTGTTAGTTATAGTTACTAGTCCTATTACTGTTACTATAGTGACACTGTTAGTTATAATTACTAGTCCTATTACTGTTACTATAGTGACACTGTTAGTTATAGTTACTAGTCCTATTGCTGTTACTATAGTGACACTGTTAGTTATAGTTACTAGTCCTATTACTGTTACTATAGTGACACTATTAGTTATAGTTACTAGTCCTATTACTATTACTATAGTGGCACTGTTAGTTATAGTTACTAGTCATATTACTGTTACTATAGTGACACTGTTAGTTATAATTACTAGTCCTATTACTGTTACTATAGTGACACTGTTAGTTATAGTTACTAGTCCTATTACTGTTACTATAGTGACACTGTTAGTTATAGTTACTAGTCCTATTGCTGTTTCTATAGTGACAGTGTCAGTTATAGTTACTAGTCCTATTACTGTTACTATAGTGACAGTGTTAGTTACAGTTACTAGTCTTATTACTGTTACTATAGTGACACTGTTAGTTACAGTTACTAGTCCTATTACTGTTACTATAGTGACACTGTTAGTTATAGTTACTAGTCCTATTATGTAACTATAGTGACACTGTTAGTTATAGTTACTAGTCCTATTACTGTTTCTATAGTGACACTGTTAGTTATAGTTACTAGTCCTATTACTGTTACTATAGTGACATTGTTAGTTACAGTTACTAGTCCTATTATTGTTACTATAGTGACACTGTTAGTTATAGTTACTACTCCTATTACTGTTACTAGAGTGACACTGTTAGTTATAGTTACTAGTCCTATTACTGTTACTATAGTGACACTGTTTGTTATAGTTACTAGTCCTATTATTGTTACTATAGTGACACTGTTAGTTATAGTTACTACTCCTATTACTGTTACTATAGTGACACTGTTAGTTATAGTTATTAGTCCTATTACTGTTACTATAGTGACACTGTCAGTTATAGTTACTAGTCCTATTACTGTTACTATAGTGACACTGTTAGTTATAGTTACTACTCCTATTACTGTTACTATAGTGACACTGTTAGTTATAGTTACTAGTCCTATTATTATTACTATAGTGACACTGTTAGTTACAGTTACTAGTCCTATTGCTGTTACTATAGTGACACTGTTAGTTATAGTTACTAGTCCTATTGCTGTTACTATAGTGACACTGTTAGTTATAGTTACTAGTCATATTACTGTTACTATAGTGACACTGTTAGTTATAGTTACTAGTCCTATTGCTGTTACTATAGTGACAGTGTTAGTTATAGTTACTAGTCCTATTATTGTTACTATAGTGACACTGTTAGTTACAGTTACTAGTCCTATTATTGTTACTATAGTGACACTGTTAGTTATAGTTACTACTCCTATTACTGTTACTATAGTGACACTGTTAGTTATAGTTACTAGTCCTATTGCTGTTACTATAGTGACACTGTTAGTTATAGTTACTAGTCCTATTGCTGTTACTATAGTGACACTGTTAGTTATAGTTACTAGTCCTATTACTGTTACTATAGTGACACTGTTAGTTATAGTTACTAGTCCTATTACTGTTACTATAGTGACACTGTTAGTTATAGTTACTAGTCCTATTGCTGTTACTATAGTGACACTGTTAGTTATAGTTACTAGTCCTATTACTGTTACTATACTGACAGTGTTAGTTATAGTTACTAGTCCTATTGCTGTTACTATAGTGACACTGTAAGTTATAGTTACTAGTCCTATTGCTGTTACTATAGTGACACTGTTAGTTATAGTTACTAGTCCTATTAATGTTACTATAGTGACACAGTTAGTTATAGTTACTAGTCCTATTTCTGTTACTATAGTGACACTGTTAGTTATAGTTACTAGTCCTATTACTGTTACTATAGTGACACAGTTAGTTATAGTTACTAGTCCTATTGCTGTTACTATAGTGACAGTGTTAGTTATAGTTACTAGTCCTATTACTGTTACTATAGTGACACTGTTAGTTATAGTTACTAGTCCTATTACTGTTACTATAGTGACACAGTTAGTTATAGTTACTAGTCCTATTGCTGTTACTATAGTGACAGTGTTAGTTATAGTTACTACTCCTATTACTGTTACTATAGTGACACTGTTAGTTATAGTTATTAGTCCTATTATGTAACTATAGTGACACTGTTAGTTATAGTTACTAGTTCTATTACTGTTACTATAGTGACACTGTTAGTTATAGTTACTAGTCCTATTGCTGTTACTATAGTGACAGTGTTAGTTATAGTTACTAGTCCTATTACTGTTACTATGGTGACAGTGTTAGTTATAGTTACTAGTCCTATTACTGTTACTATAGTGACACTGTAAGTTATAGTTACTAGTCCTATTACTGTTACTATAGTGACACTGTTAGTTACAGTTACTAGTCCTATTACTGTTACTATAGTGACACTGTTAGTTATAGTTACTAGTCCTATTGCTGTTACTATAGTGACAGTGTTAGTTATAGTTACTAGTCCTATTACTGTTACTATAGTGACACTGTTAGTTATAATTACTAGTCCTATTACTGTTACTATAGTGACACTGTTAGTTGTAGTTACTAGTCCTATTGCTGTTTCTATAGTGACAGTGTCAGTTATAGTTACTAGTCATATTACTGTTACTATAGTGACAGTGTTAGTTATAGTTACAAGTCCTATTACTGTTACTATAGTGACACTATTAGTTATAGTTACTAGTCCTATTACTATTACTATAGTGACACAGTTAGTTATAGTTACTAGTCATATTATGTTACTATAGTGACACTGTTAGTTATAGTTACTAGTCATATTACTGTTACTATAGTTACTAGTCCTATTACTGTTACTATAGTGACACTGTTAGTTAATCTTACTACTCCTATTACTGTTACTATAGTGACAGTGTTAGTTATAGTTACTAGTCCTATTACTGTTACTATAGTGACAGTGTTAGTTATAGTTACTAGTCCTATTACTGTTACTATAGTGACACTGTCAGTTATAGTTACTAGTCCTATTGCTGTTACTATAGTGACACTGTTAGTTATAGTTACTAGTCCTATTACTGCTACTATAGTGACACTGTTAGTTAATCTTACTTGTCATATTGCTGTTACTATAGTGACACTGTTAGTTATAGTTACTAGTCATATTGCTGTTACTATAGTGACACTGTTAGTTATAGTTACTAGTCCTATTGCTGTTACTATAGTGACAGTGTTAGTTACAGTTACTAGTCCTATTGCTGTTACTATAGTGACACTGTTAGTTATAGTTACTACTACTATTACTGTTACTATAGTGACACTGTTAGTTATAGTTACTAGTCCTATTACTGTTACTATAGTGACACTGTTAGTTATAGTTACTACTCCTATTACTGTTACTATAGTGACACTGTTAGTTACAGTTACTAGTCCTATTGCTGTTACTATAGTGACACTGTTAGTTATAGTTACTAGTCCTATTGCTGTTACTATAGTGACACTGTTAGTTATAGTTACTAGTCCTATTGCTGTTACTATAGTGACACTGTTAGTTATAGTTACTAGTCCTATTACTGTTACTATAGTGACACTGTTAGTTATAATTACTAGTCCTATTACTGTTACTATAGTGACACTGTTAGTTATAGTTACTAGTCCTATTGCTGTTTCTATAGTGACACTGTTAGTTATAGTTACTAGTCATATTACTGTTACTATAGTGACAGTGTTAGTTATAGTTACAAGTCCTATTTCTGTTACTATAGTGACACTATTAGTTATAGTTACTAGTCCTATTACTATTACTATAGTGACACAGTTAGTTATAGTTACTAGTCATATTACTGTTACTATAGTGACACTGTCAGTTATAGTTACTAGTCCTATTATGTTACTATAGTGACACTGTTAGTTATAGTTACTAGTCCTATTACTGTTACTATAGTGACAGTGTTAGTTATAGTTACTAGTCCTATTACTGTTACTATAGTGACACTGTTAGTTATAGTTACTACTCCTATTAGTGTTACTATAGTGACACTGTTAGTTATAGTTACTAGTCATATTACTGTTACTATAGTTACTAGTCCTATTACTGTTACTATAGTGACACTGTTAGTTAATCTTACTACTCCTATTACTGTTACTATAGTGACAGTGTTAGTTATAGTTACTAGTCCTATTACTGTTACTATAGTGACAGTGTTAGTTATAGTTACTAGTCCTATTACTGTTACTATAGTGACACTGTCAGTTATAGTTACTAGTCCTATTGCTGTTACTATAGTGACACTGTTAGTTATAGTTACTAGTCCTATTACTGCTACTATAGTGACACTGTTAGTTAATCTTACTTGTCATATTGCTGTTACTATAGTGACACTGTTAGTTATAGTTACTAGTCATATTGCTGTTACTATAGTGACAGTGTTAGTTATAGTTACTAGTCCTATTACTGTTACTATACTGACAGTGTTAGTTATAGTTACTAGTCCTATTACTGTTACTATAGTGACACTGTTAGTTATAATTACTAGTCCTATTACTGTTACTATAGTGACACTGTTAGTTATAGTTACTAGTCCTATTGCTGTTACTATAGTGACACTGTTAGTTATAGTTACTAGTCCTATTACTGTTACTATAGTGACACTATTAGTTATAGTTACTAGTCCTATTACTATTACTATAGTGGCACTGTTAGTTATAGTTACTAGTCATATTACTGTTACTATAGTGACACTGTTAGTTATAATTACTAGTCCTATTACTGTTACTATAGTGACACTGTTAGTTATAGTTACTAGTCCTATTACTGTTACTATAGTGACACTGTTAGTTATAGTTACTAGTCCTATTGCTGTTTCTATAGTGACAGTGTCAGTTATAGTTACTAGTCCTATTACTGTTACTATAGTGACAGTGTTAGTTACAGTTACTAGTCTTATTACTGTTACTATAGTGACACTGTTAGTTACAGTTACTAGTCCTATTACTGTTACTATAGTGACACTGTTAGTTATAGTTACTAGTCCTATTATGTAACTATAGTGACACTGTTAGTTATAGTTACTAGTCCTATTACTGTTTCTATAGTGACACTGTTAGTTATAGTTACTAGTCCTATTACTGTTACTATAGTGACATTGTTAGTTACAGTTACTAGTCCTATTATTGTTACTATAGTGACACTGTTAGTTATAGTTACTACTCCTATTACTGTTACTAGAGTGACACTGTTAGTTATAGTTACTAGTCCTATTACTGTTACTATAGTGACACTGTTTGTTATAGTTACTAGTCCTATTATTGTTACTATAGTGACACTGTTAGTTATAGTTACTACTCCTATTACTGTTACTATAGTGACACTGTTAGTTATAGTTACTACTCCTATTACTGTTACTATAGTGACACTGTTAGTTATAGTTACTAGTCCTATTATTATTACTATAGTGACACTGTTAGTTACAGTTACTAGTCCTATTGCTGTTACTATAGTGACACTGTTAGTTATAGTTACTAGTCCTATTGCTGTTACTATAGTGACACTGTTAGTTATAGTTACTAGTCATATTACTGTTACTATAGTGACACTGTTAGTTATAGTTACTAGTCCTATTGCTGTTACTATAGTGACAGTGTTAGTTATAGTTACTAGTCCTATTATTGTTACTATAGTGACACTGTTAGTTACAGTTACTAGTCCTATTATTGTTACTATAGTGACACTGTTAGTTATAGTTACTACTCCTATTACTGTTACTATAGTGACACTGTTAGTTATAGTTACTAGTCCTATTGCTGTTACTATAGTGACACTGTTAGTTATAGTTACTAGTCCTATTGCTGTTACTATAGTGACACTGTTAGTTATAGTTACTAGTCCTATTACTGTTACTATAGTGACACTGTTAGTTATAGTTACTAGTCCTATTACTGTTACTATAGTGACACTGTTAGTTATAGTTACTAGTCCTATTGCTGTTACTATAGTGACACTGTTAGTTATAGTTACTAGTCCTATTACTGTTACTATACTGACAGTGTTAGTTATAGTTACTAGTCCTATTGCTGTTACTATAGTGACACTGTAAGTTATAGTTACTAGTCCTATTGCTGTTACTATAGTGACACTGTTAGTTATAGTTACTAGTCCTATTAATGTTACTATAGTGACACAGTTAGTTATAGTTACTAGTCCTATTTCTGTTACTATAGTGACACTGTTAGTTATAGATACTAGTCCTATTACTGTTACTATAGTGACACAGTTAGTTATAGTTACTAGTCCTATTGCTGTCACTATAGTGACAGTGTTAGTTATAGGTACTAGTCCTATTACTGTTACTATAGTGACACTGTTAGTTATAGTTACTAGTCCTATTGCTGTTACTATAGTGACACTGTTAGTTATAGTTACTAGTCCTATTACTGTTACTATAGTGACACTGTTAGTTATAGTTACTAGTCCTATTACTGTTACTATAGTGACACTGTTAGTTATAGTTACTAGTCCTATTGCTGTTACTATAGTGACACTGTTAGTTATAGTTACTAGTCCTATTACTGTTACTATACTGACAGTGTTAGTTATAGTTACTAGTCCTATTGCTGTTACTATAGTGACACTGTAAGTTATAGTTACTAGTCCTATTGCTGTTACTATAGTGACACTGTTAGTTATAGTTACTAGTCCTATTAATGTTACTATAGTGACACAGTTAGTTATAGTTACTAGTCCTATTTCTGTTACTATAGTGACACTGTTAGTTATAGATACTAGTCCTATTACTGTTACTATAGTGACACAGTTAGTTATAGTTACTAGTCCTATTGCTGTCACTATAGTGACAGTGTTAGTTATAGGTACTAGTCCTATTACTGTTACTATAGTGACACTGTTAGTTATAGTTACTAGTCCTATTACTGTTACTATAGTGACAGTGTTAGTTATAGTTACTAGTCCTATTACTGTTACTATAGTGACACTGTCAGTTATAGTTACTAGTCCTATTGCTGTTACTATAGTGACACTGTTAGTTATAGTTACTAGTCCTATTACTGCTACTATAGTGACACTGTTAGTTAATCTTACTTGTCATATTGCTGTTACTATAGTGACACTGTTAGTTATAGTTACTAGTCATATTGCTGTTACTATAGTGACACTGTTAGTTATAGTTACTAGTCCTATTGCTGTTACTATAGTGACAGTGTTAGTTACAGTTACTAGTCCTATTGCTGTTACTATAGTGACACTGTTAGTTATAGTTACTACTACTATTACTGTTACTATAGTGACACTGTTAGTTATAGTTACTAGTCCTATTACTGTTACTATAGTGACACTGTTAGTTATAGTTACTACTCCTATTACTGTTACTATAGTGACACTGTTAGTTACAGTTACTAGTCCTATTGCTGTTACTATAGTGACACTGTTAGTTATAGTTACTAGTCCTATTGCTGTTACTATAGTGACACTGTTAGTTATAGTTACTAGTCCTATTGCTGTTACTATAGTGACACTGTTAGTTATAGTTACTAGTCCTATTACTGTTACTATAGTGACACTGTTAGTTATAATTACTAGTCCTATTACTGTTACTATAGTGACACTGTTAGTTATAGTTACTAGTCCTATTGCTGTTTCTATAGTGACACTGTTAGTTATAGTTACTAGTCATATTACTGTTACTATAGTGACAGTGTTAGTTATAGTTACAAGTCCTATTTCTGTTACTATAGTGACACTATTAGTTATAGTTACTAGTCCTATTACTATTACTATAGTGACACAGTTAGTTATAGTTACTAGTCATATTACTGTTACTATAGTGACACTGTCAGTTATAGTTACTAGTCCTATTATGTTACTATAGTGACACTGTTAGTTATAGTTACTAGTCCTATTACTGTTACTATAGTGACAGTGTTAGTTATAGTTACTAGTCCTATTACTGTTACTATAGTGACACTGTTAGTTATAGTTACTACTCCTATTAGTGTTACTATAGTGACACTGTTAGTTATAGTTACTAGTCATATTACTGTTACTATAGTTACTAGTCCTATTACTGTTACTATAGTGACACTGTTAGTTAATCTTACTACTCCTATTACTGTTACTATAGTGACAGTGTTAGTTATAGTTACTAGTCCTATTACTGTTACTATAGTGACAGTGTTAGTTATAGTTACTAGTCCTATTACTGTTACTATAGTGACACTGTCAGTTATAGTTACTAGTCCTATTGCTGTTACTATAGTGACACTGTTAGTTATAGTTACTAGTCCTATTACTGCTACTATAGTGACACTGTTAGTTAATCTTACTTGTCATATTGCTGTTACTATAGTGACACTGTTAGTTATAGTTACTAGTCATATTGCTGTTACTATAGTGACAGTGTTAGTTATAGTTACTAGTCCTATTACTGTTACTATACTGACAGTGTTAGTTATAGTTACTAGTCCTATTACTGTTACTATAGTGACACTGTTAGTTATAATTACTAGTCCTATTACTGTTACTATAGTGACACTGTTAGTTATAGTTACTAGTCCTATTGCTGTTACTATAGTGACACTGTTAGTTATAGTTACTAGTCCTATTACTGTTACTATAGTGACACTATTAGTTATAGTTACTAGTCCTATTACTATTACTATAGTGGCACTGTTAGTTATAGTTACTAGTCATATTACTGTTACTATAGTGACACTGTTAGTTATAATTACTAGTCCTATTACTGTTACTATAGTGACACTGTTAGTTATAGTTACTAGTCCTATTACTGTTACTATAGTGACACTGTTAGTTATAGTTACTAGTCCTATTGCTGTTTCTATAGTGACAGTGTCAGTTATAGTTACTAGTCCTATTACTGTTACTATAGTGACAGTGTTAGTTACAGTTACTAGTCTTATTACTGTTACTATAGTGACACTGTTAGTTACAGTTACTAGTCCTATTACTGTTACTATAGTGACACTGTTAGTTATAGTTACTAGTCCTATTATGTAACTATAGTGACACTGTTAGTTATAGTTACTAGTCCTATTACTGTTTCTATAGTGACACTGTTAGTTATAGTTACTAGTCCTATTACTGTTACTATAGTGACATTGTTAGTTACAGTTACTAGTCCTATTATTGTTACTATAGTGACACTGTTAGTTATAGTTACTACTCCTATTACTGTTACTAGAGTGACACTGTTAGTTATAGTTACTAGTCCTATTACTGTTACTATAGTGACACTGTTTGTTATAGTTACTAGTCCTATTATTGTTACTATAGTGACACTGTTAGTTATAGTTACTACTCCTATTACTGTTACTATAGTGACACTGTTAGTTATAGTTACTACTCCTATTACTGTTACTATAGTGACACTGTTAGTTATAGTTACTAGTCCTATTATTATTACTATAGTGACACTGTTAGTTACAGTTACTAGTCCTATTGCTGTTACTATAGTGACACTGTTAGTTATAGTTACTAGTCCTATTGCTGTTACTATAGTGACACTGTTAGTTATAGTTACTAGTCATATTACTGTTACTATAGTGACACTGTTAGTTATAGTTACTAGTCCTATTGCTGTTACTATAGTGACAGTGTTAGTTATAGTTACTAGTCCTATTATTGTTACTATAGTGACACTGTTAGTTACAGTTACTAGTCCTATTATTGTTACTATAGTGACACTGTTAGTTATAGTTACTACTCCTATTACTGTTACTATAGTGACACTGTTAGTTATAGTTACTAGTCCTATTGCTGTTACTATAGTGACACTGTTAGTTATAGTTACTAGTCCTATTGCTGTTACTATAGTGACACTGTTAGTTATAGTTACTAGTCCTATTACTGTTACTATAGTGACACTGTTAGTTATAGTTACTAGTCCTATTACTGTTACTATAGTGACACTGTTAGTTATAGTTACTAGTCCTATTGCTGTTACTATAGTGACACTGTTAGTTATAGTTACTAGTCCTATTACTGTTACTATACTGACAGTGTTAGTTATAGTTACTAGTCCTATTGCTGTTACTATAGTGACACTGTAAGTTATAGTTACTAGTCCTATTGCTGTTACTATAGTGACACTGTTAGTTATAGTTACTAGTCCTATTAATGTTACTATAGTGACACAGTTAGTTATAGTTACTAGTCCTATTTCTGTTACTATAGTGACACTGTTAGTTATAGATACTAGTCCTATTACTGTTACTATAGTGACACAGTTAGTTATAGTTACTAGTCCTATTGCTGTCACTATAGTGACAGTGTTAGTTATAGGTACTAGTCCTATTACTGTTACTATAGTGACACTGTTAGTTATAGTTACTAGTCCTATTACTGTTACTATAGTGACACAGTTAGTTATAGTTACTAGTCCTATTGCTGTTACTATAGTGACAGTGTTAGTTATAGTTACTACTCCTATTACTGTTACTATAGTGACACTGTTAGTTATAGTTATTAGTCCTATTATGTAACTATAGTGACACTGTTAGTTATAGTTACTAGTTCTATTACTGTTACTATAGTGACACTGTTAGTTATAGTTACTAGTCCTATTGCTGTTACTATAGTGACAGTGTTAGTTATAGTTACTAGTCCTATTACTGTTACTATGGTGACAGTGTTAGTTATAGTTACTAGTCCTATTACTGTTACTATAGTGACACTGTAAGTTATAGTTACTAGTCCTATTACTGTTACTATAGTGACACTGTTAGTTACAGTTACTAGTCCTATTACTGTTACTATAGTGACACTGTTAGTTATAGTTACTAGTCCTATTGCTGTTACTATAGTGACAGTGTTAGTTATAGTTACTAGTCCTATTACTGTTACTATAGTGACACTGTTAGTTATAATTACTAGTCCTATTACTGTTACTATAGTGACACTGTTAGTTGTAGTTACTAGTCCTATTGCTGTTTCTATAGTGACAGTGTCAGTTATAGTTACTAGTCATATTACTGTTACTATAGTGACAGTGTTAGTTATAGTTACAAGTCCTATTACTGTTACTATAGTGACACTATTAGTTATAGTTACTAGTCCTATTACTATTACTATAGTGACACAGTTAGTTATAGTTACTAGTCATATTATGTTACTATAGTGACACTGTTAGTTATAGTTACTAGTCCTATTACTATTACTATAGTGACACTGTCAGTTATAGTTACTAGTCCTATTATGTTACTATAGTGACACTGTTAGTTATAGTTACTAGTCCTATTAGTGTTACTATAGTGACACTGTTAGTTATAGTTACTAGTCCTATTACTGTTACTATAGTTACTAGTCCTATTACTGTTACTATAGTGACACTGTTAGTTATAGTTACTACTCCTATTACTGTTACTATAGTGACACTGTTAGTTATAGTTACTAGTCCTATTACTGTTACTATAGTGACACTGTTAGTTACAGTTACTAGTCCTATTGCTGTTACTATAGTGACACTGTTAGTTATAGTTACTATTCCTATTGCTGTTACTATAGTGAAACTGTTAGTTATAGTTACTAGTCCTATTACTGTTACTATAGTGACACTGTTAGTTATAGTTACTAGTCCTATTGCTGTTACTATAGTGACAGTGTTAGTTATAGTTACTAGTCATATTACTGTTACTATAGTGACACTGTTAGTTATAGTTACTAGTCCTATTGCTGTTACTATAGTGACAGTGTTAGTTATAGTTACTAGTCCTATTATTGTTACTATAGTGACACTGTTAGTTACAGTTACTAGTCCTATTATTGTTACTATAGTGACACTGTTAGTTATAGTTACTACTCCTATTACTGTTACTATAGTGACACTGTTAGTTATAGTTACTAGTCCTATTGCTGTTACTATAGTGACACTGTTAGTTATAGTTACGAGTCCTATTACTGTTACTATAGTGACACTGTTAGTTATAGTTACTAGTCCTATTACTGTTACTATAGTGACACTGTTAGTTATAGTTACTAGTCCTATTGCTGTTACTATAGTGAAACTGTTAGTTATAGTTACTAGTCCTATTACTGTTACTATAGTGACACTGTTAGTTATAGTTACTAGTCCTATTGCTGTTACTATAGTGACACTGTTAGTTATAGTTACTAGTCCTATTACTGTTACTATACTGACAGTGTTAGTTATAGTTACTAGTCCTATTGCTGTTACTATAGTGACACTGTAAGTTATAGTTACTAGTCCTATTGCTGTTACTATAGTGACACTGTTAGTTATAGTTACTAGTCCTATTACTGTTACTATAGTGACACAGTTAGTTATAGTTACTAGTCCTATTTCTGTTACTATAGTGACACTGTTAGTTATAGTTACTAGTCCTATTACTGTTACTATAGTGACACAGTTAGTTATAGTTACTAGTCCTATTGCTGTTACTATAGTGACAGTGTTAGTTATAGTTACTAGTTCTATTACTGTTACTATAGTGACACTGTTAGTTATAGTTACTAGTCCTATTACTGTTACTATAGTGACACAGTTAGTTATAGTTACTAGTCCTATTGCTGTTACTATAGTGACAGTGTTAGTTATAGTTACTACTCCTATTACTGTTACTATAGTGACACTGTTAGTTATAGTTATTAGTCCTATTATGTAACTATAGTGACACTGTTAGTTATAGTTACTAGTTCTATTACTGTTACTATAGTGACACTGTTAGTTATAGTTACTAGTCCTATTGCTGTTACTATAGTGACAGTGTTAGTTATAGTTACTAGTCCTATTACTGTTACTATGGTGACAGTGTTAGTTATAATTACTAGTCCTATTACTGTTACTATAGTGACACTGTTAGTTGTAGTTACTAGTCCTATTGCTGTTTCTATAGTGACAGTGTCAGTTATAGTTACTAGTCATATTACTGTTACTATAGTGACAGTGTTAGTTATAGTTACAAGTCCTATTACTGTTACTATAGTGACACTATTAGTTATAGTTACTAGTCCTATTACTATTACTATAGTGACACAGTTAGTTATAGTTACTAGTCATATTATGTTACTATAGTGACACTGTTAGTTATAGTTACTAGTCCTATTACTATTACTATAGTGACACTGTCAGTTATAGTTACTAGTCCTATTATGTTACTATAGTGACACTGTTAGTTATAGTTACTAGTCCTATTAGTGTTACTATAGTGACACTGTTAGTTATAGTTACTAGTCCTATTACTGTTACTATAGTGACAGTGTTAGTTATAGTTACTAGTCCTATTACTGTTACTATAGTGACACTGTTAGTTATAGTTACTAGTCCTATTAGTGTTACTATAGTGACACTGTTAGTTATAGTTACTAGTCATATTACTGTTACTATAGTTACTAGTCCTATTAGTGTTACTATAGTGACACTGTTAGTTATAGTTACTAGTCCTATTACTGTTACTATAGTGACACTGTCAGTTATAGTTACTAGTCCTATTGCTGTTACTATAGTGACACTGTTAGTTATAGTTACTAGTCCTATTACTGTTACTATAGTGACACTGTCAGTTATAGTTACTAGTCATATTGCTGTTACTATAGTGACACTGTTAGTTATAGTTACGAGTCCTATTACTGTTACTATAGTGACACTGTTAGTTATAGTTACTAGTCCTATTACTGTTACTATAGTGACACTGTTAGTTATAGTTACGAGTCCTATTACTGTTACTATAGTGACACTGTTAGTTATAGTTACTAGTCCTATTACTGTTACTATAGTGACACTGTTAGTTATAGTTACTAGTCCTATTGCTGTTACTATAGTGAAACTGTTAGTTATAGTTACTAGTCCTATTACTGTTACTATAGTGACACTGTTAGTTATAGTTACTAGTCCTATTGCTGTTACTATAGTGACACTGTTAGTTATAGTTACTAGTCCTATTACTGTTACTATACTGACAGTGTTAGTTATAGTTACTAGTCCTATTGCTGTTACTATAGTGACACTGTAAGTTATAGTTACTAGTCCTATTGCTGTTACTATAGTGACACTGTTAGTTATAGTTACTAGTCCTATTACTGTTACTATAGTGACACAGTTAGTTATAGTTACTAGTCCTATTTCTGTTACTATAGTGACACTGTTAGTTATAGTTACTAGTCCTATTACTGTTACTATAGTGACACAGTTAGTTATAGTTACTAGTCCTATTGCTGTTACTATAGTGACAGTGTTAGTTATAGTTACTAGTTCTATTACTGTTACTATAGTGACACTGTTAGTTATAGTTACTAGTCCTATTACTGTTACTATAGTGACACAGTTAGTTATAGTTACTAGTCCTATTGCTGTTACTATAGTGACAGTGTTAGTTATAGTTACTACTCCTATTACTGTTACTATAGTGACACTGTTAGTTATAGTTATTAGTCCTATTATGTAACTATAGTGACACTGTTAGTTATAGTTACTAGTTCTATTACTGTTACTATAGTGACACTGTTAGTTATAGTTACTAGTCCTATTGCTGTTACTATAGTGACAGTGTTAGTTATAGTTACTAGTCCTATTACTGTTACTATGGTGACAGTGTTAGTTATAATTACTAGTCCTATTACTGTTACTATAGTGACACTGTTAGTTGTAGTTACTAGTCCTATTGCTGTTTCTATAGTGACAGTGTCAGTTATAGTTACTAGTCATATTACTGTTACTATAGTGACAGTGTTAGTTATAGTTACAAGTCCTATTACTGTTACTATAGTGACACTATTAGTTATAGTTACTAGTCCTATTACTATTACTATAGTGACACAGTTAGTTATAGTTACTAGTCATATTATGTTACTATAGTGACACTGTTAGTTATAGTTACTAGTCCTATTACTATTACTATAGTGACACTGTCAGTTATAGTTACTAGTCCTATTATGTTACTATAGTGACACTGTTAGTTATAGTTACTAGTCCTATTAGTGTTACTATAGTGACACTGTTAGTTATAGTTACTAGTCCTATTACTGTTACTATAGTGACAGTGTTAGTTATAGTTACTAGTCCTATTACTGTTACTATAGTGACACTGTTAGTTATAGTTACTAGTCCTATTAGTGTTACTATAGTGACACTGTTAGTTATAGTTACTAGTCATATTACTGTTACTATAGTTACTAGTCCTATTAGTGTTACTATAGTGACACTGTTAGTTATAGTTACTAGTCCTATTACTGTTACTATAGTGACACTGTCAGTTATAGTTACTAGTCCTATTGCTGTTACTATAGTGACACTGTTAGTTATAGTTACTAGTCCTATTACTGTTACTATAGTGACACTGTCAGTTATAGTTACTAGTCATATTGCTGTTACTATAGTGACACTGTTAGTTATAGTTACTAGTCATATTACTGTTACTATAGTTACTAGTCCTATTACTGTTACTATAGTGACAGTGTTAGTTATAGTTACTAGTCCTATTACTTTTACTATAGTGACAGTGTTAGTTATAGTTACTAGTCCTATCACTGTTACTATAGTGACACTGTTAGTTATAGTTACTAGTCCTATTACTGTTACTATAGTGACACTGTTAGTTATAGTTACTAGTCCTATTACTGTTACTATAGTGACACTGTTAGTTATAGTTACTAGTCCTATTATGTTAGTATAGTGACACTGTCAGTTATAGTTACTAGTCCTATTACATTTACTATAGTGACACTGTTAGTTATAGTTACTAGTCCTATTACTGTTACTATAGTGACACTGTTAGTTATAGTTACTAGTCATATTACTGTTACTATAGTGACACTGTTAGTTATAGTTACTAGTCCTATTACTGTTACTATAGTGACACTGTTAGTTATAGTTACTAGTCCTATTATGTTAGTATAGTGACACTGTCAGTTATAGTTACTAGTCCTATTACTTTTACTATAGTGACACTGTTAGTTATAGTTACTAGTCCTATTACTGTTACTATAGTGACACTGTTAGTTATAGTTACTAGTCCTATTACTGTTACTATAGTGACACTGTTAGTTATAGTTACTAGTCCTATTACTGTTACTATAGTGACACTGTTAGTTATAGTTACTAGTCCTATTACTGTTACTATAGTGACACTGTTAGTTATAGTTACTAGTCCTATTATGTTAGTATAGTGACACTGTCAGTTATAGTTACTAGTCCTATTACTTTTACTATAGTGACACTGTTAGTTATAGTTACTAGTCCTATTACTGTTACTATAGTGACACTGTTAGTTATAGTTACTAGTCCTATTATGTTAGTATAGTGACACTGTCAGTTATAGTTACTAGTCCTATTACTTTTACTATAGTGACACTGTTAGTTATAGTTACTAGTCCTATTACTGTTACTATAGTGACACTGTTAGTTATAGTTACTAGTCCTATTACTGTTACTATAGTGACACTGTTAGTTATAGTTACTAGTCCTATTACTGTTACTATAGTGACACTGTTAGTTATAGTTACTAGTCCTATTATGTTAGTATAGTGACACTGTCAGTTATAGTTACTAGTCCTATTACTTTTACTATAGTGACAGTGTTAGTTATAGTTACTAGTCCTATTGCTGTTACTATAGTGACACTGTCAGTTATAGTTACTAGTCCTATTACTGTTAATATAGTGACACAGTTAGTTATAGTTACTAGTCCTATCACTGTTACTATAGTGACACTGTTACTTATAGTTACTAGTCCTATTACTGTTACTATAGTGACACTGTCAGTTATAGTTACTAGTCCTATTACTGTTACTATAGTGACCCTGTTAGTTATAGTTACTAGTCATATTACTGTTACTATAGTGACACTGTTAGTTATAGTTACTAGTCCTATTACTGTTACTATAGTGACACTGTTAGTTATAGTTACTAGTCCTATTGCTGTTACTATAGTGACAGTGTTAGTTATAGTTACTAGTCTTATTATTGTTACTATAGTGACCCTGTTAGTTATAGTTACTAGTCATATTACTGTTACTATAGTGACACTGTTAGTTACAGTTAATAGTCCTATTGCTGTTACTATAGTGACACTGTTAGTTATAGTTACTAGTCCTATTACTGTTACTATAGTGACACTGTTAGTTATAGTTACTAGTCATATTACTGTTACTATAGTGACACTGTTATTTATAGTTACTAGTCCTATTACTGTTACTATAGTGACACTGTTAGTTATAGTTACTAGTCCTATTACTGTTACTATAGTGACACTGTTAGTTATAGTTACTAGTCCTATTACTGTTACTATAGTGGCACTGTTAATTATAGTTACTAGTCCTATTACTGTTACTATAGTGACCCTGTTAGTTATAGTTACTAGTCCTATTACTGTTACTATAGTGACACTGTTATTTATAGTTACTAGTCCTATTACTGTTACTATAGTGACACTGTTAGTTATAGTTACTAGTCCTATTACTGTTACTATAGTGACACTGTTAGTTATAGTTACTAGTCCTATTACTGTTACTATAGTGGCACTGTTAGTTATAGTTACTAGTCCTATTACTGTTACTATAGTGGCACTGTTAGTTATAGTTACTAGTCCTATTACTGTTACTATAGTGGCACTGTTAGTTATAGTTACTAGTCCTATTACTGTTACTATAGTGACACTGTTAGTTATAGTTACTAGTCCTATTACTGTTACTATAGTGACACTGTTAGTTATAGTTACTAGTCCTATTACTGTTACTATAGTGGCACTGTTAGTTATAGTTACTAGTCCTATTACTGTTACTATAGTGACACTGTTAGTTATAGTTACTAGTCCTATTACTGTTACTATAGTGGCACTGTTAGTTATAGTTACTAGTCCTATTACTGTTACTATAGTGACACTGTTAGTTATAGTTACTAGTCCTATTACTGTTACTATAGTGACACTGTTAGTTATAGTTACTAGTCCTATTACTGTTACTATAGTGACACTGTTAGTTATAGTTACTAGTCCTATTGCTGTTACTATAGTGACACTGTTAGTTATAGTTACTAGTCCTATTACTGTTACTATAGTGACACTGTTAGTTATAGTTACTAGTCCTATTACTGTTACTATAGTGACAGTGTTATTTACAGTTACTAGTCCTATTATTGTTACTATAGTGACAGTGTTAGTTATAGTTACTAGTCCTATTACTGTTACTATAGTGACACTGTTAGTTATAGTTACTAGTCCTATTAATATTACTATAGTGACACTGTTAGTTAATCTTACTTGTCATATTGCAGTTACTATAGTGACACTGTTAGTTATAGTTACTAGTCATATTACTGTTACTATAGTTACTAGTCCTATTACTGTTACTATAGTGACAGTGTTAGTTATAGTTACTAGTCCTATTACTTTTACTATAGTGACAGTGTTAGTTATAGTTACTAGTCCTCTTACTGTTACTATAGTGACACTGTTAGTTATAGTGACTAGTCCTATTACTGTTACTATAGTGACACTGTTAGTTATAGTTACTAGTCCTATTGCTGTTACTATAGTGACACTGTTATATATAGTTACTAGTCCTATTACTGTTACTATAGTGACAGTGTTAGTTATAGTTACTAGTCCTATTACTGTTACTATAGTGACACTGTTAGTTATAGTGAGTAGTCCTATTACTGTTACTATAGTGACACTGTTAGTTATAGTTACTAGTCCTATTGCTGTTACTATAGTGACACTGTTATATATAGTTACTAGTCCTATTACTGTTACTATAGTGACACTGTTAGTTATAGTTACTAGTCCTATTGCTGTTACTATAATGACACTGTTAGTTAGAGTTACTAGTCCTATTGCTGTTACTATAGTGACACTGTTAGTTATAGTTACTAGTCCTATTACTGTTACTATAGTGACACTGTTAGTTATAGTTACTAGTCCTATTGCTGTTACTATAGTGACAGTGTTAGTTATAGTTACTAGTCCTATTACTGTTACTATAGTGACACTGTTAGTTATAGTTACTAGTCCTATTACTGTTACTATAGTGACACTGTTAGTTATAGTTACTAGTCCTATTACTGTTACTTTAGTGACACTGTTAGTTATAGTTACTAGTCCTATTACTGTTACTATAGTGACACTGTTAGTTATAGTTACTAGTCCTATTACTGTTACTATAGTGACACTGTTAGTTATAGTTACTAGTCCTATTACTGTTACTATAGTGACACTGTTAGTTATAGTTACTAGTCCTATTACTGTTACTATAGTGACACTGTTAGTTATAGTTACTAGTCCTATTACTGACACTGTTAGTTATAGTTACTAGTCCTATTACTGTTACTATAGTGACACTGTTAGTTATAGTTACTAGTCCTATTACTGTTACTATAGTGACAGTGTTAGTTATAGTTACTAGTCCTATTACTGTTACTATAGTGACACTGTTAGTTATAGTTACTAGTCCTATTACTGTTACTATAGTGACAGTGTTAGTTATAGTTACTAGTCCTATTACTGTTACTTTAGTGACACTGTTAGTTATAGTTACTAGTCCTATTGCTGTTACTATAGTGACACTGTTAGTTATAGTTACTAGTCCTATTACTGTTACTATAGTGACACTGTTAGTTATATTTACTAGTCCTATTACTGTTACTTTAGTGACACTGTTAGTTATAGTTACTAGTCCTATTACTGTTACTATAGTGACACTGTTAGTTATAGTTACTAGTCCTATTACTGTTACTATAGTGACACTGTTAGTTATAGTTACTAGTCCTATTACTGTTACTATAGTGACAGTGTTAGTTATAGTTACTAGACCTATTACTGTTACTATAGTGACACTGTTAGTTATAGTTACTAGTCCTATTACTGTTACTATAGTGACACTGTCAGTTATAGTTACTAGTCCTATTACTGTTACTATAGTGACCCTATTAGTTATAGTTACTAGTCATATTACTGTTACTATAGTGACACTGTTAGTTATAGTTACTAGTCCTATTACTGTTACTATAGTGACACTGTTAGTTATAGTTACTAGTCCTATTGCTGTTACTATAGTGACAGTGTTAGTTATAGTTACTAGTCTTATTATTGTTACTATAGTGACCCTGTTAGTTATAGTTACTAGTCATATTACTGTTACTATAGTGACACTGTTAGTTACAGTTAATAGTCCTATTGCTGTTACTATAGTGACACTGTTAGTTATAGTTACTAGTCCTATTACTGTTACTATAGTGACACTGTTAGTTATAGTTACTAGTCCTATTACTGTTACTATAGTGACACTGTTATTTATAGTTACTAGTCATATTACTGTTACTATAGTGACACTGTTATTTATAGTTACTAGTCCTATTACTGTTACTATAGTGACACTGTTAGTTATAGTTACTAGTCCTATTACTGTTACTATAGTGACACTGTTAGTTATAGTTACTAGTCCTATTACTGTTACTATAGTGGCACTGTTAGTTATAGTTACTAGTCCTATTACTGTTACTATAGTGACACTGTTAGGTATAGTTACTAGTCCTATTACTGTTACTATAGTGGCACTGTTAGTTATAGTTACTAGTCCTATTACTGTTACTATAGTGGCACTGTTAGTTATAGTTACTAGTCCTATTACTGTTACTATAGACACACTGTTAGTTATAGTTACTAGTCCTATTACTGTTACTATAGTGACACTGTTAGTTATAGTTACTAGTCCTATTACTGTTACTATAGTGGCACTGTTAGTTATAATTACTAGTCCTATTACTGTTACTATAGTGACACTGTTAGTTATAGTTACTAGTCCTATTACTGTTACTATAGTGGCACTGTTAGTTATAGTTACTAGACCTATTACTGTTACTATAGTGACACTGTTAGTTATAGTTACTAGTCCTATTACTGTTACTATAGTGGCACTGTTAGTTATAGTTAAGAGTCCTATTACTGTTACTATAGTGACACTGTTAGTTATAGTTACTAGTCCTATTGCTGTTACTATAGTGACACTGTTAGTTATAGTTACTAGTCCTATTACTGTTACTATAGTGACACTGTTAGTTATAGTTACTAGTCCTATTACTGTTACTATAGTGACACTGTTAGTTATAGTTACTAGTCCTATTACTGTTACTATAGTGACAGTGTTAGTTACAACTACTAGTCCTATTATTGTTACTATAGTGACAGTGTTAGTTATAGTTACTAGTCCTATTACTGTTACTATAGTGACACTGTTAGTTATAGTTACTAGTCCTATTAATGTTACTATAGTGACACTGTTAGTTAATCTTACTTGTCATATTGCAGTTACTATAGTGACACTGTTAGTTATAGTTACTAGTCATATTACTGTTACTATAGTTACTAGTCCTATTACTGTTACTATAGTGACAGTGTTAGTTATAGTTACTAGTCCTATTACTTTTACTATAGTGACATTGTTAGTTATAGTTACTAGTCCTCTTACTGTTACTATAGTGACACTGTTAGTTATAGTGACTAGTCCTATTACTGTTACTATAGTGACACTGTTAGTTATAGTTACTAGTCCTATTGCTGTTACTATAGTGACACTGTTATATATAGTTACTAGTCCTATTACTGTTAATATAGTGACAGTGTTAGTTATAGTTACTAGTCCTATTACTGTTACTATAGTGACACTGTTAGTTATAGTGACTAGTCCTATTACTGTTACTATAGTGACACTGTTAGTTATAGTTACTAGTCCTATTGCTGTTACTATAGTGATACTGTTATATATAGTTACTAGTCCTATTACTGTTACTATAGTGACACTGTTAGTTATAGTTACTAGTCCTATTGCTGTTACTATAGTGACACTGTTAGTTATAGTTACTAGTCCTATTGCTGTTACTATAGTGACACTGTTAGTTATAGTTACTAGTCCTATTACTGTTACTATAGTGACAGTGTTAGTTATAGTTACTAGTCCTATTGCTGTTACTATAGTGACACTGTTAGTTATAGTTACTAGTCCTATTACTGTTACTATAGTGACACTGTTAGTTATAGTTACTAGTCCTATTACTGTTACTATAGTGACACTGTTAGTTATAGTTACTAGTCCTATTGCTGTTACTATAGTGACAGTGTTAGTTATAGTTACTAGTCCTATTACTGTTACTATAGTGACACTGTTAGTTATAGTTACTAGTCCTATTACTGTTACTATAGTGACACTGTTAGTTATAGTTACTAGTCCTATTACTGTTACTTTAGTGACACTGTTAGTTATAGTTACTAGTCCTATTACTGTTACTATAGTGACACTGTTAGTTATAGTTACTAGTCCTATTACTGTTACTATAGTGACACTGTTAGTTATAGTTACTAGTCCTATTACTGACACTGTTAGTTATAGTTACTAGTCCTATTACTGTTACTATAGTGACACTGTTAGTTATAGTTACTAGTCCTATTACTGTTACTATAGTGATACTGTTAGTTATAGTTACTAGTCCTATTACTGTTACTATAGTGACACTGTTAGTTATAGTTACTAGTCCTATTACTGTTACTATAGTGACACTGTTAGTTATATTTACTAGTCCTATTACTGTTACTATAGTGACACTGTTAGTTATAGTTACTAGTCCTATTACTGACACTGTTAGTTATAGTTACTAGTCCTATTACTGTTACTATAGTGACACTGTTAGTTATAGTTACTAGTCCTATTACTGTTACTATAGTGACAGTGTTAGTTATAGTTACTAGTCCTATTACTGTTACTATAGTGACACTGTTAGTTATAGTTACTAGTCCTATTACTGTTACTATAGTGACAGTGTTAGTTATAGTTACTAGTCCTATTACTGTTACTTTAGTGACACTGTTAGTTATAGTTACTAGTCCTATTGCTGTTACTATAGTGACACTGTTAGTTATAGTTACTAGTCCTATTACTGTTACTATAGTGACACTGTTAGTTATATTTACTAGTCCTATTACTGTTACTTTAGTGACACTGTTAGTTATAGTTACTAGTCCTATTACTGTTACTATAGTGACACTGTTAGTTATAGTTACTAGTCCTATTACTGTTACTATAGTGACACTGTTAGTTATAGTTACTAGTCCTATTACTGTTACTATAGTGACAGTGTTAGTTATAGTTACTAGACCTATTACTGTTACTATAGTGACACAGTTAGTTATAGTTACTAGTCCTATTACTGTTACTATAGTGACACTGTTAGTTATAGTTACTAGTCCTATTACTGTTACTATAGTGACAGTGTTAGTTATAGTTACTAGACCTATTACTGTTACTATAGTGACACTGTTAGTTATAGTTACTAGTCCTATTACTGTTACTATAGTGACACTGTTAGTTATAGTTACTACTATTACTGTTACTATAGTGACAGTGTTAGTTATAGTTACTAGTCCTATTACTGTTATTATAGTGACACTGTTAGTTATAGTTACTACTCCTATTACTGTTACTATAGTGACAGTGTTAGTTATAGTTACTAGTCCTATTACTGTTACTATAGTGACACTGTTAGTTATAGTTACTAGTCCTATTACTGTTACTATAGTGACACTGTTAGTTATAGTTACTAGTCCTATTGCTGTTACTATAGTGACACTGTTAGTTATAGTTACTAGTCCTATTACTGTTACTATAGTGACAGTGTTAGTTATAGTTACTAGTCCTATTACTGTTACTATAGTGACACTGTTAGTTATAGTTACTAGTCCTATTACTGTTACTATAGTGACACTGTTAGTTATAGTAACTAGTCCTATTACTGTTACTATAGTGACACTGTTAGTTATAGTTACTAGTCCTATTACTGTTACTATAGTGACACTGTTAGTTATAGTTACTAGTCCTATTGCTGTTACTTTAGTGACACTGTTAGTTATAGTTACTAGTCCGATTATGTTACTATAGTGACAGTGTTAGTTATAGTTACTAGTCCTATTACTGTTACTATAGTGACACTGTTATTTATAGTTACTAGTCCTATTATGTTACTATAGTGACAGTGTTAGTTATAGTTACTAGTCCTATTACTGTTACTATAGTGACACTGTTAGTTATAGTTACTAGTCCTATTATGTTACTATAGTGACAGTGTTAGTTATAGTTACTAGTCCTATTACTGTTACTATAGTGACACTGTTAGTTATAGTTATTAGTCTTATTACTGTTACTATAGTGACTATGTTAGTTATAGTTACTAGTCCTATTACTGTTACTTTAGTGACACTGTTACTTATAGTTACTAGTCCTATTGCTGTTACTATAGTGACACTGTTAGTTATAGTTACTAGTCTTATTACTGTTACTATAGTGACTATGTTAGTTATAGTTACTAGTCCTATTACTGTTACTATAGTGACACTGTTAGTTATAGTTACTAGTCCTATTACTGTTACTATAGTGACACTGTTAGTTATAGTTACTAGTCCTATTACTGTTACTATAGTGACACTGTTAGTTATAGTTACTAGTCCTATTACTGTTACTATAGTGACAGTGTTAGTTACAGTTACTAGTCCTATTACTGTTACTATAGTGACAGTGTTAGTTATAGTTACTAGTCGTATTGCTGTTACTATAGTGACACTGTTAGTTATAGTTACTAGTCCTATTACTGTTACTATAGTGACACTGTTAGTTATAGTTACTAGTCCTATTACTGTTACTATAGTGACACTGTTACTTATAGTTACTAGTCCTATTGCTGTTACTATAGTGACACTGCTAGTTATAGTTACTAGTCTTATTACTGTTACTATAGTGACTATGTTAGATATAGTTACTAGTCCTATTACTGTTACTATAGTGACACTGTTACTTATAGTTACTAGTCCTATTGCTGTTACTATAGTGACACTGTTAGTTATAGTTACTAGTCCTATTACTGTTACTATAGTGACAGTGTTAGTTAAAGTTACTAGTCCTATTACTGTTACTATAGTGACACTGTTAGTTAATCTTACTTGTCATATTGCAGTTACTATAGTGACACTGTTAGTTATAGTTACTAGTCCTATTAATGTTACTACAGTGACACTGTTAGTTAATCTTACTTGTCATATTGTAGTTACTATAGTGACACTGTTAGTTATAGTTACTAGTCATATTACTGTTACTATAGTTACTAGTCCTATTACTGTTACTATAGTGACAGTGTTAGTTATAGTTACTAGTCCTATTACTTTTACTATAGTGACATTGTTAGTTATAGTTACTAGTCCTCTTACTGTTACTATAGTGACACTGTTAGTTACAGTGACTAGTCCTATTACTGTTACTATAGTGACACTGTTAGTTATAGTTACTAGTCCTATTGCTGTTACTATAGTGACACTGTTATATATAGTTACTACTCCTATTACTGTTACTATAGTGACAGTGTTAGTTATAGTTACTAGTCCTATTACTGTTACTATAGTGACACTGTTAGTTATAGTGACTAGTCCTATTACTGTTACTATAGTGACACTGTTAGTTATAGTTACTAGTCCTATTGCTGTTACTATAGTGACACTGTTATATATAGTTACTAGTCCTATTACTGTTACTATAGTGACACTGTTAGTTATTGTTACTAGTCCTATTGCTGTTACTATAGTGACACTGTTAGTTATAGTTACTAGTCCTATTGCTGTTACTATAGTGACACTGTTAGTTATAGTTACTAGTCCTATTACTGTTACTATAGTGACACTGTTAGTTATAGTTACTAGTCCTATTACTGTTACTATAGTGACAGTGTTAGTTATAGTTACTAGTCCTATTACTGTTACTATATTGACACTGTCAGTTATAGTTACTAGTCCTATTGCTGTTACTATAGTGACAGTGTTAGTTATAGTTACTAGTCCTATTACTGTTACTATATTGACACTGTCAGTTATAGTTACTAGTCCTATTACTGTTACTATAGTGACACTGTTAGTTATAGTTACTAGTCCTATTACTGTTACTATAGTGACACTGTTAGTTATAGTTACTAGTCCTATTACTGTTACTATAGTGACACTGTTAGTTATAGTTACTAGTCCTATTACTGACACTGTTAGTTATAGTTACTAGTCCTATTACTGACACTGTTAGTTATAGTTACTAGTCCTATTACTGTTACTATAGTGACACTGTTAGTTATATTTACTAGTCCTATTATAGTTACTATAGTGACACTGTTAGTTATAGTTACTAGTCCTATTACTGACACTGTTAGTTATAGTTACTAGTCCTATTACTGTTACTATAGTGACACTGTTAGTTATAGTTACTAGTCCTATTACTGTTACTATAGTGACAGTGTTAGTTATAGTTACTAGTCATATTACTGTTACTATAGTGACACTGTTAGTTATAGTTACTAGTCCTATTACTGGTACTATAGTGACAGTGTTAGTTATAGTTACTAGTCCTATTACTGTTACTTTAGTGACACTGTTAGTTATAGTTACTAGTCCTATTGCTGTTACTATAGTGACACTGTTAGTTATAGTTACTAGACCTATTACTGTTACTATAGTGACACTGTTAGTTATAGTTACTAGTCCTATTACTGTTACTATAGTGACACTGTTAGTTATAGTTACTAGTCATATTACTGTTACTATAGTGACACTGTTAGTTATAGTTACTAGTCCTATTACTGACACTGTTAGTTATAGTTACTAGTCCTATTACTGTTACTATAGTGACACTGTTAGTTATAGTTACTAGTCCTATTACTGTTACTATAGTGACAGTGTTAGTTATAGTTACTAGTCCTATTACTGTTACTATAGTGACACTGTTAGTTATAGTTACTAGTCCTATTACTGTTACTATAGTGACACTGTTAGTTATAGTTACTAGTCCTATTACTGTTACTATAGTGACAGTGTTAGTTATAGTTACTAGTCCTATTACTGTTACTATAGTGACACTGTTAGTTATAGTTACTAGTCCTATTACTGTTACTATAGTGACAGTGTTAGTTATAGTTACTAGACCTATTACTGTTACTATAGTGACACTGTTAGTTATAGTTACTAGTAATATTACTGTTACTATAGTGACAGTGTTAGTTATAGTTACTAGTCCTATTACTGTTACTATAGTGACACTGTTAGTTATAGTTACTACTCCTATTACTGTTACTATAGTGACAGTGTTAGTTATAGTTACTAGTCCTATTACTGTTACTATAGTGACACTGTTAGTTATAGATACTAGTCCTATTACTGTTACTATAGTGACACTTAGTTACAGTTATTAGTCCTATTACTGTTACTATAGTGACACTGTTACTTATAGTTACTAGTCCTATTACTGTTACTTTAGTGACACTGTTAGTTACAGTTACTAGTCCTATTACTGTTACTATTGTGACACTGTTAGTTATAGTTACTAGTCCTATTGCTGTTACTATAGTGACACTGTTAGTTATAGTTACTAGTCCTGTTACTGTTACTTTAGTGACACTGTTAGTTATAGTTACTAGTCCTATTACTGTTACTATAGTGACCCTGTTAGTTACAGTTACTAGTCCTATTACTGTTACTATAGTGACACTGTTAGTTATAGTTACTAGTCCTATTACTGACACTGTTAGTTATAGTTACTAGTCCTATTACTGACACTGTTAGTTATAGTTACTAGTCCTATTACTGTTACTATAGTGACACTGTTAGTTATAGTTACTAGTCCTATTACTGACACTGTTAGTTATATTTACTAGTCCTATTACTGTTACTATAGTGACACTGTTAGTTATAGTTACTAGTCCTATTACTGTTACTTTAGTGACAATGTTAGTTATAGTTACTAGTCCTATTACTGTTACTATAGTGACACTGTTAGTTATAGTTACTAGTCCTATTACTGACACTGTTATTTATAGTTACTAGTCCTATTACTGACACTGTTAGTTATAGTTACTAGTCCTATTACTGTTACTATAGTGACACTGTTAGTTATAGTTACTAGTCCTATTACTGACACTGTTAGTTATATTTACTAGTCCTATTACTGTTACTATAGTGACACTGTTAGTTATAGTTACTAGTCCTATTACTGTTACTATAGTGACACTGTCAGTTATAGTTACTAGTCCTATTGGTGTTACTATAGTGACAGTGTTAGTTATAGTTACTAGTCCTATTACTGTTACTATAGTGACACTGTTAGTTATAGTTACTAGTCCTATTACTGTTACTATAGTGACACTGTTAGTTATAGTTACTAGTCCTATTGCTGTTACTATAGTGACAGTGTTAGTTATAGTTACTAGTCCTATTACTGTTACTATAGTGACACTGTTAGTTATAGTTACTAGTCCTATTACTGTTACTATAGTGACACTGTTAGTTATAGTTACTAGTCCTATTACTGTTACTATAGTGACACTGTTAGTTATAGTTACTAGTCCTATTACTGTTACTATAGTGACACTGTTAGTTATAGTTACTAGTCCTATTACTGACACTGTTAGTTATAGTTACTAGTCCTATTACTGACACTGTTAGTTATAGTTACTAGTCCTATTACTGTTACTATAGTGACTCTGTTAGTTATATTTACTAGTCCTATTATAGTTACTATAGTGACACTGTTAGTTATAGTTACTAGTCCTATTACTGACACTGTTAGTTATAGTTACTAGTCCTATTACTGTTACTATAGTGACACTGTTAGTTATAGTTACTAGTCCTATTACTGTTACTATAGTGACAGTGTTAGTTATAGTTACTAGTCATATTACTGTTACTATAGTGACACTGTTAGTTATAGTTACTAGTCCTATTACTGTTACTATAGTGACAGTGTTAGTTATAGTTACTAGTCCTATTACTGTTACTTTAGTGACACTGTTAGTTATAGTTACTAGTCCTATTGCTGTTACTATAGTGACACTGTTAGTTATAGTTACTAGTCCTATTACTGTTACTATAATGACACTGTTAGTTATAGTTACTAGTCCTATTACTGTTACTATAGTGACACTGTTAGTTATAGTTACTAGTCATATTACTGTTACTATAGTGACACTGTTAGTTATAGTTACTAGTCCTATTACTGACACTGTTAGTTATAGTTACTAGTCCTATTACTGTTACTATAGTGACACTGTTAGTTATAGTTACTACTCCTATTACTGTTACTATAGTGACAGTGTTAGTTATAGTTACTAGTCCTATTACTGTTACTATAGTGACACTGTTAGTTATAGTTACTAGTCCTATTACTGTTACTATAGTGACACTTAGTTACAGTTATTAGTCCTATTACTGTTACTATACTGACACTGTTACTTATAGTTACTAGTCCTATTACTGTTACTTTAGTGACACTGTTAGTTACAGTTACTAGTCCTATTACTGTTACTATAGTGACACTGTTAGTTATAGTTACTAGTCCTATTGCTGTTACTATAGTGACACTGTTAGTTATAGTTACTAGTCCTGTTACTGTTACTTTAGTGACACTGTTAGTTATAGTTACTAGTCCTATTACTGACACTGTTAGTTATATTTACTAGTCCTATTAATCTTACTATAGTGACACTGTTAGTTATAGTTACTAGTCCTATTACTGTTACTTTAGTGACACTGTTAGTTATAGTTACTAGTCCTATTACTGTTACTATAGTGACACTGTTAGTTATAGTTACTAGTCCTATTACTGACACTGTTAGTTATAGTTACTAGTCCTATTACTGTTACTATAGTGACACTGTTAGTTATATTTACTAGTCCTATTACTGTTACTATAGTGACACTGTTAGTTATAGTTACTAGTCCTATTACTGACACTGTTAGTTATAGTTACTAGTCCTATTACTGTTACTATAGTGACACTGTTAGTTATAGTTACTAGTCCTATTACTGTTACTATAGTGACAGTGTTAGTTATAGTTACTAGTCCTATTACTGTTACTATAGTGACAGTGTTAGTTATAGTTACTAGTCCTATTACTGTTACTTTAGTGACACTGTTAGTTATAGTTACTAGTCCTATTGCTGTTACTATAGTGACACTGTTAGTTATAGTTACTAGTTCTATTACTGTTACTTTAGTGACACTGTTAGTTATAATTACTAGTCCTATTGCTGTTACTATAGTGACACTGTTAATTATAGTTACTAGTCCTATTACTGTTACTATAGTGACACTGTTAATTATAGTTACTAGTCCTATTACTGTTACTATAGTGACAGTGTTAGTTATAGTTACTAGTCCTATTACTGTTACTTTAGTGACACTGTTAGTTATAGTTACTAGTCCTATTGCTGTTACTATAGTGACACTGTTAGTTATAGTTACTAGTCCTATTACTGTTACTATAGTGACACTGTTAGTTATAGTTACTAGTCCTATTGCTGTTACTATAGTGACACTGTTAGTTATAGTTACTAGTCCTATTACTGCTACTATAGTGACACTGTTAGTTATAGTTACTAGTCCTATTGCTGTTACTATAGTGACAGTGTTAGTTATAGTTACTAGTCCTATTACTGTTACTATAGTGACACTGTTAGTTATAGTTACTAGTCCTATTACTGTTACTATAGTGACACTGTTAGTTATAGTTACTAGTCCTATTGCTGTTACTACAGTGACACTGTTAGTTATAGTTACTAGTCCTATTGCTGTTACTATAGTGACACTGTTAGTTATAGTTACTAGTCCTATTACTGCTACTATAGTGACACTGTTAGTTATAGTTACTAGTCCTATTGCTGTTACTATAGTGACAGTGTTAGTTATAGTTACTAGTCCTATTACTGTTACTATAGTGACACTGTTAGTCATAGTTACTAGTCCTATTACTGTTACTATAGTGACACTGTTAGTTATAGTTACTAGTCCTATTACTGTTACTTTAGTGACACTGTTAGTTATAGTTACTAGTCATATTACTGTTACTATAGTGACACTGTTAGTTATAGTTACTAGTCCTATTACTGTTACTATAGTGACACTGTTAGTTATAGTTACTACTCCTATTACTGTTACTATAGTGACAGTGTTAGTTATAGTTACTAGTCCCATTACTGTCACTATAGTGACACTGTTAGTTATAGTTACTAGTCCTATTACTGTTACTATAGTGACACTGTTAGTTATAGTTACTAGTCCTATTACTGTTAGTATAGTGACACTGTTAGTTATAGTTACTAGTCCTGTGACACTGTTAGTTATAGTTACTAGTCCTATTGCTGTTACTATAGTGACAGTGTTATTTACTGTTACTAGTCTTATTACTGTTACTATAGTGACCCTGTTAGTTACAGTTACTAGTCCTATTACTGTTACTATAGTGACACTGTTAGTTACAGTTACTAGTCCTATTGCTGTTACTATAGTGACACTGTTATTTATAGTTACTAGTCCTATTACTGTTACTATAGTGACACTGTTAGTTATACTTACTAGTCCTTTTACTGTTACTATAGTGACACTGTTAGTTATAGTTACTAGTCCTATTACTGTTACGATAGTGACACTGTTAGTTATAGTTACTAGTCCTATTACTGTTACTATAGTGACACTGTTATTTATAGTTACTAGTACTATTGCTGTTACTATAGTGACACTGTTAGTTATAGTTACTAGTCTTATTACTGTTACTATAGTGACTATGTTAGTTATAGTTACTAGTCCTATTATGTTACTATAGTGACAGTGTTAGTTATAGTTACTAGTCCTATTACTGTTACTATAGTGACACTGTTAGTTATAGTTACTAGTCCTATTACTGTTACTATAGTGACACTGTTATTTATAGTTACTAGTCCTATTATGTTACTATAGTGACAGTGTTAGTTATAGTTACTAGTCCTATTACTGTTACTATAGTGACACTGTTAGTTATAGTTACTAGTCCTATTACTGTTACTATAGTGACACTGTTATTTATAGTTACTAGTCCTAATGCTGTTACTATAGTGACACTGTTAGTTATAGTTACTAGTCTTATTACTGTTACTATAGTGACTATGTTAGTTATAGTTACTAGTCCTATTACTGTTACTTTAGTGACACTGTTACTTATAGTTACTAGTCCTATTGCTGTTACTATAGTGACACTGTTAGTTATAGTTACTAGTCCTATTATTGTTACTATAGTGACACTGTTAGTTATAGTTACTAGTTCTATTACTGTTACTATAGTGACACTGTTAGTTATAGTTACTAGTCCTATTGCTGTTACTATAGTGACACTGTTAGTTATAGTTACTAGTCCTATTATTGTTACTATAGTGACACTGTTAGTTATAGTTACTAGTTCTATTACTGTTACTATAGTGACACTGTTAGTTATAGTTACTAGTCCTATTACTGTTACTATAGTGGCACTGTTAGTTATAGTTACTAGTCCTATTACTGTTACTATAGTGACACTGTTAGTTATAGTTACTAGTCCTATTACTGACACTGTTAGTTATAGTTACTAGTCCTATTACTGTTACTATAGTGACACTGTTAGTTATAGTTACTAGTCCTATTACTGTTACTTTAGTGACACTGTTAGTTATAGTTACTAGTCCTATTACTGTTACTATAGTGACAGTGTTAGTTATAGTTACTAGTCCTATTACTGTTACTATAGTGACACTGTTAGTTATAGTTACTAGTCCTATTACTGACACTGTTAGTTATAGTTACTAGTCCTATTACTGTTACTATAGTGACACTGTTAGTTATAGTTACTAGTCCTATTACTGTTACTATAGTGACACTGTTAGTTATAGTTACTACTCCTATTACTGTTACTATAGTGACAGTGTTAGTTATAGTTACTAGTCCTATTACTGTTACTATAGTGACACTGTTAGTTATAGTTACTAGTTCTATTACTGTTACTATAGTGACACTGTTAGTTATAGTTACTAGTCCTATTGCTGTTACTATAGTGACACTGTTAGTTATAGTTACTAGTCCTATTATTGTTACTATAGTGACACTGTTAGTTATAGTTACTAGTTCTATTACTGTTACTATAGTGACACTGTTAGTTATAGTTACTAGTCCTATTACTGTTACTATAGTGGCACTGTTAGTTATAGTTACTAGTCCTATTACTGTTACTATAGTGACACTGTTAGTTATAGTTACTAGTCCTATTACTGACACTGTTAGTCATAGTTACTAGTCCTATTACTGTTACTATAGTGACACTGTTAGTTATAGTTACTAGTCCTATTACTGTTACTTTAGTGACACTGTTAGTTATAGTTACTAGTCCTATTACTGTTACTATAGTGACAGTGTTAGTTATAGTTACTAGTCCTATTACTGTTACTATAGTGACACTGTTAGTTATAGTTACTAGTCCTATTACTGACACTGTTAGTTATAGTTACTAGTCCTATTACTGTTACTATAGTGACACTGTTAGTTATAGTTACTAGTCCTATTACTGTTACTTTAGTGACACTGTTAGTTATAGTTACTAGTCCTATTACTGTTACTATAGTGACAGTGTTAGTTATAGTTACTAGTCCTATTACTGTTACTATAGTGACACTGTTAGTTATAGTTACTAGTCCTATTACTGACACTGTTAGTTATAGTTACTAGTCCTATTACTGTTACTATAGTGACACTGTTAGTTATAGTTACTAGTCCTATTACTGTTACTATAGTGACACTGTTAGTTATAGTTACTACTCCTATTACTGTTACTATAGTGACAGTGTTAGTTATAGTTACTAGTCCTATTACTGTTACTATAGTGACACTGTTAGTTATAGTTACTAGTTCTATTACTGTTACTATAGTGACACTGTTAGTTATAGTTACTAGTCCTATTGCTGTTACTATAGTGACACTGTTAGTTATAGTTACTAGTCCTATTATTGTTACTATAGTGACACTGTTAGTTATAGTTACTAGTTCTATTACTGTTACTATAGTGACACTGTTAGTTATAGTTACTAGTCCTATTACTGTTACTATAGTGGCACTGTTAGTTATAGTTACTAGTCCTATTACTGTTACTATAGTGACACTGTTAGTTATAGTTACTAGTCCTATTACTGACACTGTTAGTTATAGTTACTAGTCCTATTACTGTTACTATAGTGACACTGTTAGTTATAGTTACTAGTCCTATTACTGTTACTTTAGTGACACTGTTAGTTATAGTTACTAGTCCTATTACTGTTACTATAGTGACAGTGTTAGTTATAGTTACTAGTCCTATTACTGTTACTATAGTGACACTGTTAGTTATAGTTACTAGTCCTATTACTGTTACTATAGTGACACTGTTAGTTATAGTTACTAGTCCTATTACTGTTACTATAGTGACACTGTTAGTTATAGTTACTAGTCCTATTACTGTTACTATAGTGACACTGTTAGTTATAGTTACTAGTCCTATTACTGTTACTATAGTGACACTGTTAGTTATAGTTACTAGTCCTGTGACACTGTTATTTACTGTTACTAGTCTTATTACTGTTACTATAGTGACCCTGTTAGTTACAGTTACTAGTCCTATTACTGTTACTATAGTGACACTGTTAGTTACAGTTACTAGTCCTATTGCTGTTACTATAGTGACAGTTATTTATAGTTACTAGTCCTATTGCTGACACTGTTAGTTATAGTTACTAGTCCTATTACTGTTACTATAGTGACAGTGTTAGTTATAGTTACTAGTCCTATTACTGTTACTATAGTGACAGTGTTAGTTATAGTTACTAGTCCTATTACTGTTACTATAGTGGCACTGTTAGTTATAGTTACTAGTCCTATTACTGTTACTATAGTGACACTGTTAGTTATAGTTACTAGTCCTATTACTGACACTGTTAGTTATAGTTACTAGTCCTATTACTGTTACTATAGTGACAGTGTTAGTTATAGTTACTAGTCCTATTACTGTTACTATAGTGACAGTGTTAGTTATAGTTACTAGTCCTATTACTGTTACTTTAGTGACACTGTTAGTTATAGTTACTAGTCCTATTGCTGTTACTATAGTGACACTGTTAGTTATAGTTACTAGTTCTATTACTGTTACTTTAGTGACACTGTTAGTTATAATTACTAGTCCTATTGCTGTTACTATAGTGACACTGTTAATTATAGTTACTAGTCCTATTACTGTTACTATAGTGACACTGTTAATTATAGTTACTAGTCCTATTACTGTTACTATAGTGACACTGTTAGTTATAGTTACTAGTCCTATTGCTGTTACTACAGTGACACTGTTAGTTATAGTTACTAGTCCTATTGCTGTTACTATAGTGACACTGTTAGTTATAGTTACTAGTCCTATTACTGCTACTATAGTGACACTGTTAGTTATAGTTACTAGTCCTATTGCTGTTACTATAGTGACAGTGTTAGTTATAGTTACTAGTCCTATTACTGTTACTATAGTGACACTGTTAGTCATAGTTACTAGTCCTATTACTGTTACTATAGTGACACTGTTAGTTATAGTTACTAGTCCTATTACTGTTACTTTAGTGACACTGTTAGTTATAGTTACTAGTCCTATTACTCTTACTATAGTGACCCTGTTAGTTATAGTTACTAGTCCTATTACTGTTACTATAGTGACACTGTTAGTTATAGTTACTACTCCTATTACTGTTACTATAGTGACAGTGTTAGTTATAGTTACTAGTCCTATTACTGTCACTATAGTGACACTGTTAGTTATAGTTACTAGTCCTATTACTGTTACTATAGTGACACTGTTAGTTATAGTTACTAGTCCTATTACTGTTACTATAGTGACACTGTTAGTTATAGTTACTAGTCCTGTGACACTGTTAGTTATAGTTACTAGTCCTATTGCTGTTACTATAGTGACAGTGTTATTTACTGTTACTAGTCTTATTACTGTTACTATAGTGACCCTGTTAGTTACAGTTACTAGTCCTATTACTGTTACTATAGTGACACTGTTAGTTACAGTTACTAGTCCTATTGCTGTTACTATAGTGACACTGTTATTTATAGTTACTAGTCCTATTACTGTTACTATAGTGACACTGTTAGTTATACTTACTAGTCCTTTTACTGTTACTATAGTGACACTGTTAGTTATAGTTACTAGTCCTATTACTGTTACGATAGTGACACTGTTAGTTATAGTTACTAGTCCTATTACTGTTACTATAGTGACACTGTTATTTATAGTTACTAGTCCTATTGCTGTTACTATAGTGACACTGTTAGTTATAGTTACTAGTCTTATTACTGTTACTATAGTGACTATGTTAGTTATAGTTACTAGTCCTATTATGTTACTATAGTGACAGTGTTAGTTATAGTTACTAGTCCTATTACTGTTACTATAGTGACACTGTTAGTTATAGTTACTAGTCCTATTACTGTTACTATAGTGACACTGTTATTTATAGTTACTAGTCCTATTATGTTACTATAGTGACAGTGTTAGTTATAGTTACTAGTCCTATTACTGTTACTATAGTGACACTGTTAGTTATAGTTACTAGTCCTATTACTGTTACTATAGTGACACTGTTATTTATAGTTACTAGTCCTAATGCTGTTACTATAGTGACACTGTTAGTTATAGTTACTAGTCTTATTACTGTTACTATAGTGACTATGTTAGTTATAGTTACTAGTCCTATTACTGTTACTTTAGTGACACTGTTACTTATAGTTACTAGTCCTATTGCTGTTACTATAGTGACACTGTTAGTTATAGTTACTAGTCCTATTATTGTTACTATAGTGACACTGTTAGTTATAGTTACTAGTTCTATTACTGTTACTATAGTGACACTGTTAGTTATAGTTACTAGTCCTATTGCTGTTACTATAGTGACACTGTTAGTTATAGTTACTAGTCCTATTATTGTTACTATAGTGACACTGTTAGTTATAGTTACTAGTTCTATTACTGTTACTATAGTGACACTGTTAGTTATAGTTACTAGCCCTATTACTGTTACTATAGTGGCACTGTTAGTTATAGTTACTAGTCCTATTACTGTTACTATAGTGACACTGTTAGTTATAGTTACTAGTCCTATTACTGACACTGTTAGTTATAGTTACTAGTCCTATTACTGTTACTATAGTGACACTGTTAGTTATAGTTACTAGTCCTATTACTGTTACTTTAGTGACACTGTTAGTTATAGTTACTAGTCCTATTACTGTTACTATAGTGACAGTGTTAGTTATAGTTACTAGTCCTATTACTGTTACTATAGTGACACTGTTAGTTATAGTTACTAGTCCTATTACTGACACTGTTAGTTATAGTTACTAGTCCTATTACTGTTACTATAGTGACACTGTTAGTTATAGTTACTAGTCCTATTACTGTTACTATAGTGACACTGTTAGTTATAGTTACTACTCCTATTACTGTTACTATAGTGACAGTGTTAGTTATAGTTACTAGTCCTATTACTGTTACTATAGTGACACTGTTAGTTATAGTTACTAGTTCTATTACTGTTACTATAGTGACACTGTTAGTTATAGTTACTAGTCCTATTGCTGTTACTATAGTGACACTGTTAGTTATAGTTACTAGTCCTATTATTGTTACTATAGTGACACTGTTAGTTATAGTTACTAGTTCTATTACTGTTACTATAGTGACACTGTTAGTTATAGTTACTAGTCCTATTACTGTTACTATAGTGGCACTGTTAGTTATAGTTACTAGTCCTATTACTGTTACTATAGTGACACTGTTAGTTATAGTTACTAGTCCTATTACTGACACTGTTAGTTATAGTTACTAGTCCTATTACTGTTACTATAGTGACACTGTTAGTTATAGTTACTAGTCCTATTACTGTTACTTTAGTGACACTGTTAGTTATAGTTACTAGTCCTATTACTGTTACTATAGTGACAGTGTTAGTTATAGTTACTAGTCCTATTACTGTTACTATAGTGACACTGTTAGTTATAGTTACTAGTCCTATTACTGACACTGTTAGTTATAGTTACTAGTCCTATTACTGTTACTATAGTGACACTGTTAGTTATAGTTACTAGTCCTATTACTGTTACTTTAGTGACACTGTTAGTTATAGTTACTAGTCCTATTACTGTTACTATAGTGACAGTGTTAGTTATAGTTACTAGTCCTATTACTGTTACTATAGTGACACTGTTAGTTATAGTTACTAGTCCTATTACTGACACTGTTAGTTATAGTTACTAGTCCTATTACTGTTACTATAGTGACACTGTTAGTTATAGTTACTAGTCCTATTACTGTTACTATAGTGACACTGTTAGTTATAGTTACTACTCCTATTACTGTTACTATAGTGACAGTGTTAGTTATAGTTACTAGTCCTATTACTTTTACTATAGTGACACTGTTAGTTATAGTTACTAGTTCTATTACTGTTACTGTAGTGACACTGTTAGTTATAGTTACTAGTCCTATTGCTGTTACTATAGTGACACTGTTAGTTATAGTTACTAGTCCTATTATTGTTACTATAGTGACACTGTTAGTTATAGTTACTAGTTCTATTACTGTTACTATAGTGACACTGTTAGTTATAGTTACTAGTCCTATTACTGACACTGTTAGTTATAGTTACTAGTCCTATTACTGTTACTATAGTGACACTGTTAGTTATAGTTACTAGTCCTATTACTGTTACTTTAGTGACACTGTTAGTTATAGTTACTAGTCCTATTACTGTTACTATAGTGACAGTGTTAGTTATAGTTACTAGTCCTATTACTGTTACTATAGTGACACTGTTAGTTATAGTTACTAGTCCTATTACTGTTACTATAGTGACACTGTTAGTTATAGTTACTAGTCCTATTACTGTTACTATAGTGACACTGTTAGTTATAGTTACTAGTCCTATTACTGTTACTATAGTAACACTGTTAGTTATAGTTACTAGTCCTATTACTGTTACTATAGTGACACTGTTAGTTATAGTTACTAGTCCTGTGACACTGTTATTTACTGTTACTAGTCTTATTACTGTTACTATAGTGACCCTGTTAGTTACAGTTACTAGTCCTATTACTGTTACTATAGTGACACTGTTAGTTACAGTTACTAGTCCTATTGCTGTTACTATAGTGACACTGTTATTTATAGTTACTAGTCCTATTGCTGTTACTATAGTGACACTGTTAGTTATAGTTACTAGTCTTATTACTGTTACTATAGTGACTATGTTAGTTATAGTTACTAGTCCTATTATGTTACTATAGTGACAGTGTTAGTTATAGTTACTAGTCCTATTACTGTTACTATAGTGACACTGTTAGTTATAGTTACTAGTCCTATTACTGTTACTATAGTGACACTGTTATTTATAGTTACTAGTCCTATTATGTTACTATAGTGACAGTGTTAGTTATAGTTACTAGTCCTATTACTGTTACTATAGTGACACTGTTAGTTATAGTTACTAGTCCTATTACTGTTACTATAGTGACACTGTTATTTATAGTTACTAGTCCTATTGCTGTTACTATAGTGACACTGTTAGTTATAGTTACTAGTCTTATTACTGTTACTATAGTGACTATGTTAGTTATAGTTACTAGTCCTATTACTGTTACTTTAGTGACACTGTTACTTATAGTTACTAGTCCTATTGCTGTTACTATAGTGACACTGTTAGTTATAGTTACTAGTCCTATTATTGTTACTATAGTGACACTGTTAGTTATAGTTACTAGTTCTATTGCTGTTACTATAGTGACACTGTTAGTTATAGTTACTAGTCCTATTGCTGTTACTATAGTGACACTGTTAGTTATAGTTACTAGTCCTATTATTGTTACTATAGTGACACTGTTAGTTATAGTTACTAGTTCTATTACTGTTACTATAGTGACACTGTTAGTTATAGTTACTAGTCCTATTACTGTTACTATAGTGGCACTGTTAGTTATAGTTACTAGTCCTATTACTGTTACTATAGTGACACTGTTAGTTATAGTTACTAGTCCTATTACTGACACTGTTAGTTATAGTTACTAGTCCTATTACTGTTACTATAGTGACACTGTTAGTTATAGTTACTAGTCCTATTACTGTTACTTTAGTGACACTGTTAGTTATAGTTACTAGTCCTATTACTGTTACTATAGTGACAGTGTTAGTTATAGTTACTAGTCCTATTACTGTTACTATAGTGACACTGTTAGTTATAGTTACTAGTCCTATTACTGACACTGTTAGTTATAGTTACTAGTCCTATTACTGTTACTATAGTGACACTGTTAGTTATAGTTACTAGTCCTATTACTGTTACTATAGTGACACTGTTAGTTATAGTTACTACTCCTATTACTGTTACTATAGTGACAGTGTTAGTTATAGTTACTAGTCCTATTACTGTTACTATAGTGACACTGTTAGTTATAGTTACTAGTTCTATTACTGTTACTATAGTGACACTGTTAGTTATAGTTACTAGTCCTATTGCTGTTACTACAGTGACACTGTTAGTTATAGTTACTAGTCCTATTATTGTTACTATAGGGACACTGTTAGTTATAGTTACTAGTTCTATTACTGTTACTATAGTGACACTGTTAGTTATAGTTACTAGTCCTATTACTGTTACTATAGTGGCACTGTTAGTTATAGTTACTAGTCCTATTACTGTTACTATAGTGACACTGTTAGTTATAGTTACTAGTCCTATTACTGACACTGTTAGTTATAGTTACTAGTCCTATTACTGTTACTATAGTGACACTGTTAGTTATAGTTACTAGTCCTATTACTGTTACTTTAGTGACACTGTTAGTTATAGTTACTAGTCCTATTACTGTTACTATAGTGACAGTGTTAGTTATAGTTACTAGTCCTATTACTGTTACTATAGTGACACTGTTAGTTATAGTTACTAGTCCTATTACTGACACTGTTAGTTAAAGTTACTAGTCCTATTACTGTTACTATAGTGACACTGTTAGTTATAGTTACTAGTCCTATTACTGTTACTTTAGTGACACTGTTAGTTATAGTTACTAGTCCTATTACTGTTACTATAGTGACAGTGTTAGTTATAGTTACTAGTCCTATTACTGTTACTATAGTGACACTGTTAGTTATAGTTACTAGTCCTATTACTGACACTGTTAGTTATAGTTACTAGTCCTATTACTGTTACTATAGTGACACTGTTAGTTATAGTTACTAGTCCTATTACTGTTACTATAGTGACACTGTTAGTTATAGTTACTACTCCTATTACTGTTACTATAGTGACAGTGTTAGTTATAGTTACTAGTCCTATTACTGTTACTATAGTGACACTGTTAGTTATAGTTACTAGTTCTATTACTGTTACTATAGTGACACTGTTAGTTATAGTTACTAGTCCTATTGCTGTTACTATAGTGACACTGTTAGTTATAGTTACTAGTCCTATTATTGTTACTATAGTGACACTGTTAGTTATAGTTACTAGTTCTATTACTGTTACTATAGTGACACTGTTAGTTATAGTTACTAGTCCTATTACTGTTACTATAGTGGCACTGTTAGTTATAGTTACTAGTCCTATTACTGTTACTATAGTGACACTGTTAGTTATAGTTACTAGTCCTATTACTGACACTGTTAGTTATAGTTACTAGTCCTATTACTGTTACTATAGTGACACTGTTAGTTATAGTTACTAGTCCTATTACTGTTACTTTAGTGACACTGTTAGTTATAGTTACTAGTCCTATTACTGTTACTATAGTGACAGTGTTAGTTATAGTTACTAGTCCTATTACTGTTACTATAGTGACACTGTTAGTTATAGTTACTAGTCCTATTACTGTTACTATAGTGACACTGTTAGTTATAGTTACTAGTCCTATTACTGTTACTATAGTGACAGTGTTAGTTATAGTTACTAGTCCTATTACTGACACTGTTAGTTATAGTTACTAGTTCTATTACTGTTACTATAGTGACACTGTTAGTTATAGTTACTAGTCCTATTACTGTTACTTTAGTGACACTGTTAGTTATAGTTACTAGTCCTATTACTGTTACTATAGTGACAGTGTTAGTTATAGTTACTAGTCCTATTACTGTTACTATAGTGACACTGTTAGTTATAGTTACTAGTCCTATTACTGACACTGTTAGTTATAGTTACTAGTCCTATTACTGTTACTATAGTGACACTGTTAGTTATAGTTACTAGTCCTATTACTGTTACTATAGTGACACTGTTAGTTATAGTTACTACTCCTATTACTGTTACTATAGTGACAGTGTTAGTTATAGTTACTAGTCCTATTACTGTTACTATAGTGACACTGTTAGTTATAGTTACTAGTCCTATTACTGTTACTATAGTGACACTGTTAGTTATAGTTACTAGTCGTATTACTGTTACTATAGTGACACTGTTAGTTATAGTTACTAGTCCTGTGACACTGTTAGTTATAGTTACTAGTCCTATTGCTGTTACTATAGTGACAGTGTTATTTACTGTTACTAGTCTTATTACTGTTACTATAGTGACCCTGTTAGTTACAGTTACTAGTCCTATTACTGTTACTATAGTGACACTGTTAGTTACAGTTACTAGTCCTATTGCTGTTACTATAGTGACACTGTTTATTTATAGTTACTAGTCCTATTACTGTTACTATAGTGACACTGTTAGTTATACTTACTAGTCCTTTTACTGTTACTATAGTGACACTGTTAGTTATAGTTACTAGTCCTATTACTGTTACGATAGTGACACTGTTAGTTATAGTTACTAGTCCTATTGCTGACACTGTTAGTTATAGTTACTAGTCCTATTACTGTTACTTTAGTGACACTGTTAGTTATAGTTACTAGTCCTATTACTGTTACTATAGTGACAGTGTTAGTTATAGTTACTAGTCCTATTACTGTTACTATAGTGACACTGTTAGTTATAGTTACTAGTCCTATTACTGACACTGTTAGTTATAGTTACTAGTCCTATTACTGTTACTATAGTGACACTGTTAGTTATAGTTACTAGTCCTATTACTGTTACTATAGTGACACTGTTAGTTATAGTTACTACTCCTATTACTGTTACTATAGTGACAGTGTTAGTTATAGTTACTAGTCCTATTACTGTTACTATAGTGACACTGTTAGTTATAGTTACTAGTTCTATTACTGTTACTATAGTGACACTGTTAGTTATAGTTACTAGTCCTATTGCTGTTACTATAGTGACACTGTTAGTTATAGTTACTAGTCCTATTATTGTTACTATAGTGACACTGTTAGTTATAGTTACTAGTTCTATTACTGTTACTATAGTGACACTGTTAGTTATAGTTACTAGTCCTATTACTGTTACTATAGTGGCACTGTTAGTTATAGTTACTAGTCCTATTACTGTTACTATAGTGACACTGTTAGTTATAGTTACTAGTCCTATTACTGACACTGTTAGTTATAGTTACTAGTCCTATTACTGTTACTATAGTGACACTGTTAGTTATAGTTACTAGTCCTATTACTGTTACTTTAGTGACACTGTTAGTTATAGTTACTAGTCCTATTACTGTTACTATAGTGACAGTGTTAGTTATAGTTACTAGTCAGATTACTGTTACTATAGTGACACTGTTAGTTATAGTTACTAGTCCTATTACTGACACTGTTAGTTATAGTTACTAGTCCTATTACTGTTACTATAGTGACACTGTTAGTTATAGTTACTAGTCCTATTACTGTTACTTTAGTGACACTGTTAGTTATAGTTACTAGTCCTATTACTGTTACTATAGTGACAGTGTTAGTTATAGTTACTAGTCCTATTACTGTTACTATAGTGACACTGTTAGTTATAGTTACTAGTCCTATTACTGACACTGTTAGTTATAGTTACTAGTCCTATTACTGTTACTATAGTGACACTGTTAGTTATAGTTACTAGTCCTATTACTGTTACTATAGTGACACTGTTAGTTATAGTTACTACTCCTATTACTGTTACTATAGTGACAGTGTTAGTTATAGTTACTAGTCCTATTACTTTTACTATAGTGACACTGTTAGTTATAGTTACTAGTTCTATTACTGTTACTGTAGTGACACTGTTAGTTATAGTTACTAGTCCTATTGCTGTTACTATAGTGACACTGTTAGTTATAGTTACTAGTCCTATTATTGTTACTATAGTGACACTGTTAGTTATAGTTACTAGTTCTATTACTGTTACTATAGTGACACTGTTAGTTATAGTTACTAGTCCTATTACTGACACTGTTAGTTATAGTTACTAGTCCTATTACTGTTACTATAGTGACACTGTTAGTTATAGTTACTAGTCCTATTACTGTTACTTTAGTGACACTGTTAGTTATAGTTACTAGTCCTATTACTGTTACTATAGTGACAGTGTTAGTTATAGTTACTAGTCCTATTACTGTTACTATAGTGACACTGTTAGTTATAGTTACTAGTCCTATTACTGTTACTATAGTGACACTGTTAGTTATAGTTACTAGTCCTATTACTGTTACTATAGTGACACTGTTAGTTATAGTTACTAGTCCTATTACTGTTACTATAGTAACACTGTTAGTTATAGTTACTAGTCCTATTACTGTTACTATAGTGACACTGTTAGTTATAGTTACTAGTCCTGTGACACTGTTATTTACTGTTACTAGTCTTATTACTGTTACTATAGTGACCCTGTTAGTTACAGTTACTAGTCCTATTACTGTTACTATAGTGACACTGTTAGTTACAGTTACTAGTCCTATTGCTGTTACTATAGTGACACTGTTATTTATAGTTACTAGTCCTATTGCTGTTACTATAGTGACACTGTTAGTTATAGTTACTAGTCTTATTACTGTTACTATAGTGACTATGTTAGTTATAGTTACTAGTCCTATTATGTTACTATAGTGACAGTGTTAGTTATAGTTACTAGTCCTATTACTGTTACTATAGTGACACTGTTAGTTATAGTTACTAGTCCTATTACTGTTACTATAGTGACACTGTTATTTATAGTTACTAGTCCTATTATGTTACTATAGTGACAGTGTTAGTTATAGTTACTAGTCCTATTACTGTTACTATAGTGACACTGTTAGTTATAGTTACTAGTCCTATTACTGTTACTATAGTGACACTGTTATTTATAGTTACTAGTCCTATTGCTGTTACTATAGTGACACTGTTAGTTATAGTTACTAGTCTTATTACTGTTACTATAGTGACTATGTTAGTTATAGTTACTAGTCCTATTACTGTTACTTTAGTGACACTGTTACTTATAGTTACTAGTCCTATTGCTGTTACTATAGTGACACTGTTAGTTATAGTTACTAGTCCTATTATTGTTACTATAGTGACACTGTTAGTTATAGTTACTAGTTCTATTGCTGTTACTATAGTGACACTGTTAGTTATAGTTACTAGTCCTATTGCTGTTACTATAGTGACACTGTTAGTTATAGTTACTAGTCCTATTATTGTTACTATAGTGACACTGTTAGTTATAGTTACTAGTTCTATTACTGTTACTATAGTGACACTGTTAGTTATAGTTACTAGTCCTATTACTGTTACTATAGTGGCACTGTTAGTTATAGTTACTAGTCCTATTACTGTTACTATAGTGACACTGTTAGTTATAGTTACTAGTCCTATTACTGACACTGTTAGTTATAGTTACTAGTCCTATTACTGTTACTATAGTGACACTGTTAGTTATAGTTACTAGTCCTATTACTGTTACTTTAGTGACACTGTTAGTTATAGTTACTAGTCCTATTACTGTTACTATAGTGACAGTGTTAGTTATAGTTACTAGTCCTATTACTGTTACTATAGTGACACTGTTAGTTATAGTTACTAGTCCTATTACTGACACTGTTAGTTATAGTTACTAGTCCTATTACTGTTACTATAGTGACACTGTTAGTTATAGTTACTAGTCCTATTACTGTTACTATAGTGACACTGTTAGTTATAGTTACTACTCCTATTACTGTTACTATAGTGACAGTGTTAGTTATAGTTACTAGTCCTATTACTGTTACTATAGTGACACTGTTAGTTATAGTTACTAGTTCTATTACTGTTACTATAGTGACACTGTTAGTTATAGTTACTAGTCCTATTGCTGTTACTACAGTGACACTGTTAGTTATAGTTACTAGTCCTATTATTGTTACTATAGGGACACTGTTAGTTATAGTTACTAGTTCTATTACTGTTACTATAGTGACACTGTTAGTTATAGTTACTAGTCCTATTACTGTTACTATAGTGGCACTGTTAGTTATAGTTACTAGTCCTATTACTGTTACTATAGTGACACTGTTAGTTATAGTTACTAGTCCTATTACTGACACTGTTAGTTATAGTTACTAGTCCTATTACTGTTACTATAGTGACACTGTTAGTTATAGTTACTAGTCCTATTACTGTTACTTTAGTGACACTGTTAGTTATAGTTACTAGTCCTATTACTGTTACTATAGTGACAGTGTTAGTTATAGTTACTAGTCCTATTACTGTTACTATAGTGACACTGTTAGTTATAGTTACTAGTCCTATTACTGACACTGTTAGTTAAAGTTACTAGTCCTATTACTGTTACTATAGTGACACTGTTAGTTATAGTTACTAGTCCTATTACTGTTACTTTAGTGACACTGTTAGTTATAGTTACTAGTCCTATTACTGTTACTATAGTGACAGTGTTAGTTATAGTTACTAGTCCTATTACTGTTACTATAGTGACACTGTTAGTTATAGTTACTAGTCCTATTACTGACACTGTTAGTTATAGTTACTAGTCCTATTACTGTTACTATAGTGACACTGTTAGTTATAGTTACTAGTCCTATTACTGTTACTATAGTGACACTGTTAGTTATAGTTACTACTCCTATTACTGTTACTATAGTGACAGTGTTAGTTATAGTTACTAGTCCTATTACTGTTACTATAGTGACACTGTTAGTTATAGTTACTAGTTCTATTACTGTTACTATAGTGACACTGTTAGTTATAGTTACTAGTCCTATTGCTGTTACTATAGTGACACTGTTAGTTATAGTTACTAGTCCTATTATTGTTACTATAGTGACACTGTTAGTTATAGTTACTAGTTCTATTACTGTTACTATAGTGACACTGTTAGTTATAGTTACTAGTCCTATTACTGTTACTATAGTGGCACTGTTAGTTATAGTTACTAGTCCTATTACTGTTACTATAGTGACACTGTTAGTTATAGTTACTAGTCCTATTACTGACACTGTTAGTTATAGTTACTAGTCCTATTACTGTTACTATAGTGACACTGTTAGTTATAGTTACTAGTCCTATTACTGTTACTTTAGTGACACTGTTAGTTATAGTTACTAGTCCTATTACTGTTACTATAGTGACAGTGTTAGTTATAGTTACTAGTCCTATTACTGTTACTATAGTGACACTGTTAGTTATAGTTACTAGTCCTATTACTGTTACTATAGTGACACTGTTAGTTATAGTTACTAGTCCTATTACTGTTACTATAGTGACAGTGTTAGTTATAGTTACTAGTCCTATTACTGACACTGTTAGTTATAGTTACTAGTTCTATTACTGTTACTATAGTGACACTGTTAGTTATAGTTACTAGTCCTATTACTGTTACTTTAGTGACACTGTTAGTTATAGTTACTAGTCCTATTACTGTTACTATAGTGACAGTGTTAGTTATAGTTACTAGTCCTATTACTGTTACTATAGTGACACTGTTAGTTATAGTTACTAGTCCTATTACTGACACTGTTAGTTATAGTTACTAGTCCTATTACTGTTACTATAGTGACACTGTTAGTTATAGTTACTAGTCCTATTACTGTTACTATAGTGACACTGTTAGTTATAGTTACTACTCCTATTACTGTTACTATAGTGACAGTGTTAGTTATAGTTACTAGTCCTATTACTGTTACTATAGTGACACTGTTAGTTATAGTTACTAGTCCTATTACTGTTACTATAGTGACACTGTTAGTTATAGTTACTAGTCGTATTACTGTTACTATAGTGACACTGTTAGTTATAGTTACTAGTCCTGTGACACTGTTAGTTATAGTTACTAGTCCTATTGCTGTTACTATAGTGACAGTGTTATTTACTGTTACTAGTCTTATTACTGTTACTATAGTGACCCTGTTAGTTACAGTTACTAGTCCTATTACTGTTACTATAGTGACACTGTTAGTTACAGTTACTAGTCCTATTGCTGTTACTATAGTGACACTGTTATTTATAGTTACTAGTCCTATTACTGTTACTATAGTGACACTGTTAGTTATACTTACTAGTCCTTTTACTGTTACTATAGTGACACTGTTAGTTATAGTTACTAGTCCTATTACTGTTACGATAGTGACACTGTTAGTTATAGTTACTAGTCCTATTACTGTTACTATAGTGACACTGTTAGTTATAGTTACTAGTCCTATTGCTGACACTGTTAGTTATAGTTACTAGTCCTATTACTGTTACTATAGTGACACTGTTAGTTATAGTTACTAGTCCTATTACTGTTACTATAGTGACACTGTTATTTATAGTTACTAGTCCTATTACTGTTACTATAGTGACACTGTTAGTTATACTTACTAGTCCTTTTACTGTTACTATAGTGACACTGTTAGTTATAGTTACTAGTCCTATTACTGTTACGATAGTGACACTGTTAGTTATAGTTACTAGTCCTATTACTGTTACTATAGTGACACTGTTAGTTATATTTACTAGTCCTATTACTGTTACTATAGTGACACTGTTATTTATAGTTACTAGTCCTATTGCTGTTACTATAGTGACACTGTTAGTTATAGTTACTAGTCTTATTACTGTTACTATAGTGACTATGTTAGTTATAGTTACTAGTCCTTTTATGTTACTATAGTGACAGTGTTAGTTATAGTTACTAGTCCTATTACTGTTACTATAGTGACACTGTTAGTTATAGTTACTAGTCCTATTACTGTTACTATAGTGACACTGTTATTTATAGTTACTAGTCCTATTATGTTACTATAGTGACAGTGTTAGTTATAGTTACTAGTCCTATTACTGTTACTATAGTGACACTGTTAGTTATAGTTACTAGTCCTATTACTGTTACTATAGTGACACTGTTATTTATAGTTACTAGTCCTATTGCTGTTACTATAGTGACACTGTTAGTTATAGTTACTAGTCCTATTACTGTTACTATAGTGACTATGTTAGTTATAGTTACTAGTCCTATTACTGTTACTTTAGTGACACTGTTACTTATAGTTACTAGTCCTATTGCTGTTACTATAGTGACACTGTTAGTTATAGTTACTAGTCCTATTATTGTTACTATAGTGACACTGTTAGTTATAGTTACTAGTTCTATTACTGTTACTATAGTGACACTGTTAGTTATAGTTACTAGTCCTATTGCTGTTACTATAGTGACAGTGTTAGTTATAGTTACTAGTCCTATTACTGTTACTATAGTGACACTGTTAGTTATAGTTACTAGTCCTATTACTGTTACTATAGTGGCACTGTTAGTTATAGTTACTAGTCCTATTACTGTTACTATAGTGACACTGTTAGTTATAGTTACTAGTCCTATTGCTGTTACTATAGTGACAGTGTTAGTTATAGTTACTAGTCCTATTACTGTTACTATAGTGACACTGTTAGTTATAGTTACTAGTCCTATTACTGTTACTATAGTGACACTGTTAGTTATAGTTACTAGTCCTATTGCTGTTACTATAGTGACAGTGTTAGTTATAGTTACTAGTCCTATTACTGTTACTATAGTGACACTGTTAGTTATAGTTACTAGTCCTATTACTGTTACTATAGTGACACTGTTAGTTATAGTTACTAGTCCTATTACTGTTACTATAGTGACACTGTTAGTTATAGTTACTAGTCCTATTACTGACACTGTTAGTTATAGTTACTAGTCCTATTACTGACACTGTTAGTTATAGTTACTAGTCCTATTACTGTTACTATAGTGACACTGTTAGTTATATTTACTAGTCCTATTATAGTTACTATAGTGACACTGTTAGTTATAGTTACTAGTCGTATTACTGACACTGTTAGTTATAGTTACTAGTCCTATTACTGTTACTATAGTGACACTGTTAGTTATAGTTACTAGTCCTATTGCTGTTACTATAGTGACAGTGTTAGTTATAGTTACTAGTCATATTACTGTTACTATAGTGACACTGTTAGTTATAGTTACTAGTTCTATTACTGTTACTATAGTGACACTGTTAGTTATAGTTACTAGTCCTATTACTGTTACTATAGTGGCACTGTTAGTTATAGTTACTAGTCCTATTACTGTTACTATAGTGACACTGTTAGTTATAGTTACTAGTCCTATTACTGTTACTTTAGTGACACTGTTAGTTATAGTTACTAGTCCTATTACTGTTACTATAGTGACAGTGTTAGTTATAGTTACTAGTCCTATTACTGTTACTATAGTGACACTGTTAGTTATAGTTACTAGTCCTATTACTGTTACTATAGTGACACTGTTAGTTATAGTTACTAGTCCTATTACTGTTACTATAGTGACAGTGTTAGTTATAGTTACTAGTCCTATTACTGACACTGTTAGTTATAGTTACTAGTTCTATTACTGTTACTATAGTGACACTGTTAGTTATAGTTACTAGTCCTATTACTGTTACTTTAGTGACACTGTTAGTTATAGTTACTAGTCCTATTACTGTTACTATAGTGACAGTGTTAGTTATAGTTACTAGTCCTATTACTGTTACTATAGTGACACTGTTAGTTATAGTTACTAGTCCTATTACTGACACTGTTAGTTATAGTTACTAGTCCTATTACTGTTACTATAGTGACACTGTTAGTTATAGTTACTAGTCCTATTACTGTTACTATAGTGACACTGTTAGTTATAGTTACTACTCCTATTACTGTTACTATAGTGACAGTGTTAGTTATAGTTACTAGTCCTATTACTGTTACTATAGTGACACTGTTAGTTATAGTTACTAGTCCTATTACTGTTACTATAGTGACACTGTTAGTTATAGTTACTAGTCGTATTACTGTTACTATAGTGACACTGTTAGTTATAGTTACTAGTCCTGTGACACTGTTAGTTATAGTTACTAGTCCTATTGCTGTTACTATAGTGACAGTGTTATTTACTGTTACTAGTCTTATTACTGTTACTATAGTGACCCTGTTAGTTACAGTTACTAGTCCTATTACTGTTACTATAGTGACACTGTTAGTTACAGTTACTAGTCCTATTGCTGTTACTATAGTGACACTGTTATTTATAGTTACTAGTCCTATTACTGTTACTATAGTGACACTGTTAGTTATACTTACTAGTCCTTTTACTGTTACTATAGTGACACTGTTAGTTATAGTTACTAGTCCTATTACTGTTACGATAGTGACACTGTTAGTTATAGTTACTAGTCCTATTACTGTTACTATAGTGACACTGTTAGTTATAGTTACTAGTCCTATTGCTGACACTGTTAGTTATAGTTACTAGTCCTATTACTGTTACTATAGTGACACTGTTAGTTATAGTTACTAGTCCTATTACTGTTACTATAGTGACACTGTTATTTATAGTTACTAGTCCTATTACTGTTACTATAGTGACACTGTTAGTTATACTTACTAGTCCTTTTACTGTTACTATAGTGACACTGTTAGTTATAGTTACTAGTCCTATTACTGTTACGATAGTGACACTGTTAGTTATAGTTACTAGTCCTATTACTGTTACTATAGTGACACTGTTAGTTATATTTACTAGTCCTATTACTGTTACTATAGTGACACTGTTATTTATAGTTACTAGTCCTATTGCTGTTACTATAGTGACACTGTTAGTTATAGTTACTAGTCTTATTACTGTTACTATAGTGACTATGTTAGTTATAGTTACTAGTCCTTTTATGTTACTATAGTGACAGTGTTAGTTATAGTTACTAGTCCTATTACTGTTACTATAGTGACACTGTTAGTTATAGTTACTAGTCCTATTACTGTTACTATAGTGACACTGTTATTTATAGTTACTAGTCCTATTATGTTACTATAGTGACAGTGTTAGTTATAGTTACTAGTCCTATTACTGTTACTATAGTGACACTGTTAGTTATAGTTACTAGTCCTATTACTGTTACTATAGTGACACTGTTATTTATAGTTACTAGTCCTATTGCTGTTACTATAGTGACACTGTTAGTTATAGTTACTAGTCTTATTACTGTTACTATAGTGACTATGTTAGTTATAGTTACTAGTCCTATTACTGTTACTTTAGTGACACTGTTACTTATAGTTACTAGTCCTATTGCTGTTACTATAGTGACACTGTTAGTTATAGTTACTAGTCCTATTATTGTTACTATAGTGACACTGTTAGTTATAGTTACTAGTTCTATTACTGTTACTATAGTGACACTGTTAGTTATAGTTACTAGTCCTATTGCTGTTACTATAGTGACAGTGTTAGTTATAGTTACTAGTCCTATTACTGTTACTATAGTGACACTGTTAGTTATAGTTACTAGTCCTATTACTGTTACTATAGTGGCACTGTTAGTTATAGTTACTAGTCCTATTACTGTTACTATAGTGACACTGTTAGTTATAGTTACTAGTCCTATTGCTGTTACTATAGTGACAGTGTTAGTTATAGTTACTAGTCCTATTACTGTTACTATAGTGACACTGTTAGTTATAGTTACTAGTCCTATTACTGTTACTATAGTGACACTGTTAGTTATAGTTACTAGTCCTATTGCTGTTACTATAGTGACAGTGTTAGTTATAGTTACTAGTCCTATTACTGTTACTATAGTGACACTGTTAGTTATAGTTACTAGTCCTATTACTGTTACTATAGTGACACTGTTAGTTATAGTTACTAGTCCTATTACTGTTACTATAGTGACACTGTTAGTTATAGTTACTAGTCCTATTACTGACACTGTTAGTTATAGTTACTAGTCCTATTACTGACACTGTTAGTTATAGTTACTAGTCCTATTACTGTTACTATAGTGACACTGTTAGTTATATTTACTAGTCCTATTATAGTTACTATAGTGACACTGTTAGTTATAGTTACTAGTCGTATTACTGACACTGTTAGTTATAGTTACTAGTCCTATTACTGTTACTATAGTGACACTGTTAGTTATAGTTACTAGTCCTATTGCTGTTACTATAGTGACAGTGTTAGTTATAGTTACTAGTCATATTACTGTTACTATAGTGACACTGTTAGTTATAGTTACTAGTCCTATTACTGTTACTATAGTGACAGTGTTAGTTATAGTTACTAGTCCTATTACTGTTACTTTAGTGACACTGTTAGTTATAGTTACTAGTCCTATTGCTGTTACTATAGTGACACTGTTAGTTATAGTTACTAGTCCTATTACTGTTACTATAGTGACACTGTTAGTTATAGTTACTAGTCCTATTACTGTTACTATAGTGACACTGTTAGTTATAGTTACTAGTCATATTACTGTTACTATAGTGACACTGTTAGTTATAGTTACTAGTCCTATTACTGACACTGTTAGTTATAGTTACTAGTCCTATTACTGTTACTATAGTGACACTGTTAGTTATAGTTACTAGTCCTATTACTGTTACTATAGTGACAGTGTTAGTTATAGTTACTAGTCCTATTACTGTTACTATAGTGACACTGTTAGTTATAGTTACTAGTCCTATTACTGTTACTATAGTGACACTGTTAGTTATAGTTACTAGTCCTATTACTGTTACTATAGTGACAGTGTTAGTTATAGTTACTAGTCCTATTACTGTTACTATAGTGACACTGTTAGTTATAGTTACTAGTCCTATTACTGTTACTATAGTGACAGTGTTAGTTATAGTTACTAGACCTATTACTGTTACTATAGTGACACTGTTAGTTATAGTTACTAGTAATATTACTGTTACTATAGTGACAGTGTTAGTTATAGTTACTAGTCCTATTACTGTTACTATAGTGACACTGTTAGTTATAGTTACTACTCCTATTACTGTTACTATAGTGACAGTGTTAGTTATAGTTACTAGTCCTATTACTGTTACTATAGTGACACTGTTAGTTATAGTTACTAGTCCTATTACTGTTACTATAGTGACACTGTTAGTTACAGTTATTAGTCCTATTACTGTTACTATAGTGACACTGTTACTTATAGTTACTAGTCCTATTACTGTTACTTTAGTGACACTGTTAGTTACAGTTACTAGTCCTATTACTGTTACTATAGTGACACTGTTAGTTATAGTTACTAGTCCTATTGCTGTTACTATACTGACACTGTTAGTTATAGTTACTAGTCCTGTTACTGTTACTTTAGTGACACTGTTAGTTATAGTTACTAGTCCTATTACTGTTACTATAGTGACCCTGTTAGTTACAGTTACTAGTCCTATTACTGTTACTATAGTGACACTGTTAGTTATAGTTACTAGTCCTATTACTGACACTGTTAGTTATAGTTACTAGTCCTATTACTTTTACTATAGTGACACTGTTAGTTATAGTTACTAGTCCTATTACTGACACTGTTAGTTATATTTACTAGTCCTATTACTGTTACTATAGTGACACTGTTAGTTATAGTTACTAGTCCTATTACTGTTACTTTAGTGACACTGTTAGTTATAGTTACTAGTCCTATTACTGTTACTATAGTGACACTGTTAGTTATAGTTACTAGTCCTATTACTGACACTGTTAGTTATAGTTACTAGTCCTATTACTGTTACTATAGTGACACTGTTAGTTATATTTACTAGTCCTATTACTGTTACTATAGTGACACTGTTAGTTATAGTTACTAGTCCTATTACTGACACTGTTAGTTATAGTTACTAGTCCTATTACTGTTACTATAGTGACACTGTTAGTTATAGTTACTAGTCCTATTACTGTTACTATAGTGACAGTGTTAGTTATAGTTACTAGTCCTATTACTGTTACTATAGTGACAGTGTTAGTTATAGTTACTAGTCCTATTACTGTTACTTTAGTGACACTGTTAGTTATAGTTACTAGTCCTATTACTGTTACTTTAGTGACACTGTTAGTTATAATTACTAGTCCTATTGCTGTTACTATAGTGACACTGTTAATTATAGTTACTAGTCCTATTACTGTTACTATAGTGACACTGTTAATTATAGTTACTAGTCCTATTACTGTTACTATAGTGACAGTGTTAGTTATAGTTACTAGTCCTATTACTGTTACTTTAGTGACACTGTTAGTTATAGTTACTAGTCCTATTGCTTTTACTATAGTGACACTGTTAGTTATAGTTACTAGTCCTATTACTGTTACTATAGTGACACTGTTAGTTATAGTTACTAGTCCTATTGCTGTTACTATAGTGACACTGTTAGTTATAGTTACTAGTCCTATTACTGCTACTATAGTGACACTGTTAATTATAGTTACTAGTCCTATTGCTGTTACTATAGTGACAGTGTTAGTTATAGTTACTAGTCCTATTACTGTTACTATAGTGACACTGTTAGTTATAGTTACTAGTCCTATTACTGTTACTATAGTGACACTGTTAGTTATAGTTACTAGTCCTATTACTGTTACTTTAGTGACACTGTTAGTTATAGTTACTAGTCCTATTACTGTTACTATAGTGACAGTGTTAGTTATAGTTACTAGTCCTATTACTGTTACTATAGTGACACTGTTAGTTATAGTTACTAGTCCTATTACTGTTACTATAGTGACACTGTTAGTTATAGTTACTAGTCCTATTACTGTTACTATAGTGACACTGTTAGTTATAGTTACTACTCCTATTACTGTTACTATAGTGACAGTGTTAGTTATAGTTACTAGTCCTATTACTGTTACTATAGTGACACTGTTAGTTATAGTTACTAGTCCTATTACTGTTACTATAATGACACTGTTAGTTATAGTTACTAGTCCTATTACTGTTACTATAGTGACACTGTTAGTTATAGTTACTAGTCCTGTGACACTGTTAGTTATAGTTACTAGTCCTATTGCTGTTACTATAGTGACAGTGTTATTTACTGTTACTAGTCTTATTACTGTTACTATAGTGTCCCTGTTAGTTACAGTTACTAGTCCTATTACTGTTACTATAGTGACACTGTTAGTTACAGTTACTAGTCCTATTGCTGTTACTATAGTGACACTGTTATTTATAGTTACTAGTCCTATTACTGTTACTATAGTGACACTGTTAGTTATACTTACTAGTCCTTTTACTGTTACTATAGTGACACTGTTAGTTATAGTTACTAGTCCTATTACTGTTACGATAGTGACACTGTTAGTTATAGTTACTAGTCCTATTACTGTTACTATAGTGACACTGTTAGTTATAGTTACTAGTCCTATTACTGACACTGTTAGTTATAGTTACTAGTCCTATTACTGTTACTATAGTGACACTGTTAGTTATAGTTACTAGTCCTATTACTGTTACTATAGTGACACTGTTATTTATAGTTACTAGTCCTATTACTGTTACTATAGTGACACTGTTAGTTATACTTACTAGTCCTTTTACTGTTACTATAGTGACACTGTTAGTTATAGTTACTAGTCCTATTACTGTTACGATAGTGACACTGTTAGTTATAGTTACTAGTCCTATTACTGTTACTATAGTGACACTGTTAGTTATAGTTACTAGTCCTATTACTGTTACTATAGTGACACTGTTATTTATAGTTACTAGTCCTATTGCTGTTACTATAGTGACACTGTTAGTTATAGTTACTAGTCTTATTACTGTTACTATAGTGACTATGTTAGTTATAGTTACTAGTCCTATTATGTTACTATAGTGACAGTGTTAGTTATAGTTACTAGTCCTATTACTGTTACTATAGTGACACTGTTAGTTATAGTTACTAGTCCTATTACTGTTACTATAGTGACACTGTTATTTATAGTTACTAGTCCTATTATGTTACTATAGTGACAGTGTTAGTTATAGTTACTAGTCCTATTACTGTTACTATAGTGACACTGTTAGTTATAGTTACTAGTCCTATTACTGTTACTATAGTGACACTGTTATTTATAGTTACTAGTCCTATTACTGTTACTATAGTGACACTGTTAGTTATAGTTACTAGTCCTATTACTGTTACTATAGTGACACTGTTATTTATAGTTACTAGTCCTATTGCTGTTACTATAGTGACACTGTTAGTTATAGTTACTAGTCTTATTACTGTTACTATAGTGACTATGTTAGTTATAGTTACTAGTCCTATTACTGTTACTTTAGTGACACTGTTACTTATAGTTACTAGTCCTATTGCTGTTACTATAGTGACACTGTTAGTTATAGTTACTAGTCCTATTATTGTTACTATAGTGACACTGTTAGTTATAGTTACTAGTTCTATTACTGTTACTATAGTGACACTGTTAGTTATAGTTACTAGTCCTATTGCTGTTACTATAGTGACAGTGTTAGTTATAGTTACTAGTCCTATTACTGTTACTATAGTGACACTGTTAGTTATAGTTACTAGTCCTATTACTGTTTCTATAGTGACACTGTTAGTTATAGTTACTAGTCCTATTACTGTTACTATAGTGACACTGTTAGTTATAGTTACTAGTCCTATTGCTGTTACTATAGTGACACTGTTAGTTATAGTTACTAGTCCTATTACTGTTACTATTGTGACACTGTTAGTTATAGTTACTAGTCCTATTACTATTACTATAGTGACACTGTTAGTTATAGTTACTAGTCCTATTACTGTTACTATAGTGGCACTGTTAGTTATAGTTACTAGTCCTATTACTGTTACTATAGTGACACTGTTAGTTATAGTTACTAGTCCTATTACTGTTACTATAGTGACACTGTTAGTTATAGTTACTAGTCCTATTACTGTTACTATAGTGACACTGTTAGTTATAGTTACTAGTCCTATTGCTGTTACTATAGTGACACTGTTAGTTATAGTTACTAGTCCTATTACTGTTACTATAGTGACACTGTTAGTTATAGTTACTAGTCCTATTGCTGTTACTATAGTGACACTGTTATATATAGTTACTAGTCCTATTACTGTTACTATAGTGACACTGTTAGTTATAGTTACTAGTCCTATTGCTATTACTATAGTGACACTGTTAGTTATAGTTACTATTCCTATTGCTGTTACTATAGTGACACTGTTATATATAGTTACTAGTCCTATTGCTGTTACTATAGTGACACTGTTAGTTATAGTTACTAGTCCTATTACTGTTACTATAGTGACACTGTTAGTTATAGTTACTATTCCTATTACTGTTACTATAGTGACACTGTTAGTTATAGTTACTAGTCCTATTACTGTTACTATAGTGACACTGTTAGTTATAGTTACTAGTCCTATTGCTGTTACTATAGTGACACTGTTAGTTATAGTTACTATTCCTATTGCTGTTACTATAGTGACACTGTTATATATAGTTACTAGTCCTATTGCTGTTACTATAGTGACACTGTTAGTTATAGTTACTAGTCCTATTACTGTTACTATAGTGACACTGTTAGTTATAGTTACTATTCCTATTACTGTTACTATAGTGACACTGTTAGTTATAGTTACTAGTCCTATTACTGTTACTATAGTGACACTGTTAGTTATAGTTACTAGTCCTATTACTGTTACTATAGTGACACTGTTAGTTATAGTTACTAGTCCTATTACTGTTACTATAGTGACACTGTTAGTTATAGTGACTAGTCCTATTACTGTTACTATAGTGACACTGTTAGTTATAGTTACTATTCCTATTACTGTTACTATAGTGACACTGTTAGTTATAGTTACTAGTCCTATTACTGTTACTATAGTGACACTGTTAGTTATAGTTACTAGTCCTATTACTGTTACTATAGTGACACTGTTAGTTATAGTGACTAGTCCTATTACTGTT
>OZ024740.1:30333404-30513404 GCA_964016885.1 Eledone cirrhosa
GAGAGAGGGGTGAGAAAGATAGAGAGAGATAAGAGAGGGAGGTGAGAAAGATAGAGCGAGATAAAGGGAGAGAGAGAGAGAGAGAGAGAGAGAGAGAGAGAGAGAGAGAAGGGAAATAAAGCTCAGTGTTTGTGTCTTGCATTAGTTTTGTTATGGAGTTTAACTTGCTGTTTCCGATGTTATTTTAGTGTTAGTTGTGTGGTGTATGTGTAATGTGAGTTATGTTATTTTGTTGTGTGGTAACTATGTTTCCTATATACTGTGTGGTGGTTATTGTGTATCTTAGTGTCGGTTGTGTGACGTGTGGCTGTCTAGAGAGTTGCTTGTTTGAGTTATTAATCTTACAGATCCACGTGTCTCTGTGTAAGAGTGTGGCTGCTCTTATTTTATTGGCTGTAAATCCTATAAAGTATATAATGTGTGAGTTGTGTTATGTTATTAGGTGACTGTGTTGTGGTAGAGATGATACTGCTTCAGTTGTGCTATTGAATCGATAAAAGCTTGCACCGGATAAGGTCTGTTCATAGTACAGCTACACACAGTCTTTAACATCCTCAGTCCTAGTATGACTCCTATGTTATTTTGTTATTATTATTTCCTCTGTCTAAGGGCGGTGTATTAGCAGTATCGGTGGAGAGTCGGATGCCATGCTTTCCTGCATAGTTACGCCCCTTTACGGTCTGAGTTCAAATCCCGCCGAGGTTAACTTTGCCTTTCATCCTTACGGGGTCGATAAAATAAAGTAATGTACTGGGTAATTGCTGGCCTTGTGTCAAAAGTAGAAACAATTTTCCTCTGTCTGGTGGCAGTAACGAAAGAGGTTATATGGTGGACCAGATTGAAAGGACTGAAGACAAACACTTTTCTCTTCAGCCAATCCGTCATCAACTTCTTCAAGTTTCACCTGGAAAGGAAGGTGAGGGTGGAGAGAGAAGTGCTTTACTCGACCTTATTGTAAACCCCCACTGTCCCTGTCTTTGTATTGTCCCCTACATGTCGGCCCTTGTGGCTAATAAATGAAATCATTATTATTATTATTAATAGTCTGGTGGTAGATTGGCAGTATCGGTAGAGCGTCGGACACTATGCTTTGCGGCATCAATAAAATAAAGTACCAGTAACACACTGGGGTAATCGACTTTCCCCTCCCCCGATATTGCTGGCCTTGTGCCTAAATCAGAAACCATTATTAATAGTCTGACGGTGGATTGACACCATGCTTCGCAGCATAGAGTTACGGCCCATTACGTTCTGTGTTCAAATCCCGCCGAGGTTATCTTTGCCTTTCATCTTTTCGGGGTCGATAAAAAAAAGTACCAGTAATGCATTGGTGTCGATTTACTCGACTTTCGCCTCCCCCGATATTGTTGGCCTAGTGTCTATATCAGAAACCATTATTGATAGTCTATTGTGTTCAAGTCCGTGGTCTGTTTACATAGTGAAGTCCCAGAGTGTCTTGGATTTGTTTCTCTCGGCAAGGACACTTTCTGGGACATGCTGGGACCATTTATCAGACACCTCATATCTATATTGTTTTACATTAACCAGTTATGACATGTATTCTTTTTAAACCAGCACTTTACAGGCTCACACCCTGTGGGTAACACTTTCTGTATTAATACTTCACGTGTTTGCCTTATTGATATGTCTGTTTAGTCACCAACTAAGTAATCTAAGTGAATATATATATATATATATATATAGTGTGTGTGTGTGTATATACATAAGGATCGATCGACTTTCGTCAAATCGGACCGAGGAAACAATGTCTCCATTAGTCTTTCCAATTGCTAGTACTATCTATCGGTCGCAACTCCAGGTAGAAGGAGCAATGTGAAATAAAGTGTCTTGCTCAAGGACATAACACATCACTCGGTACGGGAATTGAACTCACAACCTCAAGATTGCGAATCCAGTTCTCTAACCACTCAGCCACAGGCCTATCACCTATAAGTCGGTGAATTGGCAGTGTCGTTTGAACGTCAGATGGAATACTTTGCGGTGTTCGTTCCAGTTCTCTTCTCTCTCAGTTCAGATCTCGCCGAGGTCAACTTTGCATTTCACCTTTCAAGGTCGATAAAAGAAATTACCAATCTAGTACTAGAACCGATTCTTCTTCTATATCTCTTTCTTATTTCCTTTCTCTCATTTTCTATCTTTCTCTGGAAGAAATCTGCTGGAGAGGACACGGCTCCGCCAGACTTAAACTGCCCCCAAAAACACCGTATACCACTACCCACCCCCACCCCCCACCCCACCCCCACAAACACACACATACACAAACTCCCTCGGGAGTTACGGGACAATACCATTCTTTCCACTATACTTTGTGTATATATATTTATTTTTTGACGAAAATTTCCAGAAATAAAGATTACCAAGTTAACAGTGTCTGTGTATGTTGTATTTTAAGACAGACATCATTCTTCCACGCTGTAAAGTACTTTATGTTCAACTCACCATCTCAGATCGATTCAATTGTCAGACCAGTTTTACCTATAATAAGTTGTCTCCCTTATTTGGCAAACTTGCTATTGCATAGTATACGGTGTTATTATTTCAGATTCCCGGCGAGGTTGACTTTGCCTTTCATCCTTGCGGGGTCGATAAAATAAAGTACCAGTAATGCACTGGCCAGTAATGTACCAGTAATGCGCTGGCCTTGTGCCTAAAGTAGAAACAATTATTTCAGATTCTCCTGTGCTCTTAGTTCCGATAGAATTTCTAGGTGTAGGCATAGCAATGTAGCTGCCTTCGCTTGACGACCATGTCACGTGTTGGGACAAATGTCTTCTACAACAGCCTCGGGTTGAACAATGCGTTGTGAGTGTCATTTGATAGACAGAAACTATTGGAAAAGCAGTCTCTCTCTATCTATCTATCTCTATCTCTCTCTCACACACACACTCTCTCTCTCACTCTCTCTTTCACTCACTCGCTTTCGCTCTCTCTCTCGGGAAATTCCTGAAAATAGTCATAAAGACTGCCTACTCTTCGTGACAAACATGGTTATGCATGACTAAATAAATAAATAAATGAATGAAGAGGAATGTTCTTCGTTGGTTAATTCGAGAAGGGTCAGTGTACTTTTCCATGGAATAGAATCTGATCATGTGACCCAATGACTAGGCCAGCCGTGGAGAGTGATAAGAGGAACAATTATTATTGTGTTAGAATCTGGTGTATATATATATTTATTTACCACATTAACTCTATATTTGAAAAGGTTTTTATTACATTAGTAATATCAAAACAATTTTACGATATTTCTAGCTACTTCCCTTGGTATAGTTTTTAGTCTTTTAGAGTTCTCTCTCTTACAATTGTAGCCTATTTGGGTAATAAATTTCATCTAACTACCCGGATAACACTATAGTTTCTAACTCCATATCCCAAGCTGCTGCTGCTGCTGCTGGTGGTGGTGGTGGTGGTGTTATTGTTTTTGTTGTTGTTGCTGTTTAACTCCATATTAGGCAGGGATCAAGCAAGGCTACAATCAAACTCCTTCCGTCCGTGCCCAAATCTATTCAGTCCTTATAAAAATACGTGTTATAATTTGTGTTAAGATTTGGTTGTTATTTTCAGCAATACAAGCAACCACGTCGAGGTTGACATACTGTGTGTTAATCAGACACAACAAAACTGAACTGCATACAACAAACTATTGGATGTCAGAATGTACAGTATAATCCTCATGTGGGGGAGAAGGTGGGTGAGTGTTCAACAGAAATAGAAGCCAAATTTCCCTCAAAGCTATAATGAAGAATCCGACACGCTAAAATCTGTACTCCTAAATCAGGCATGGGCAACATTTTTCGGGCTGTGGGCCACATAGGGTGTGGTTCATCATAAGGTGGGCCACATAGGGTGTGGTTCATCATAAGGTGGGCCACATAGGATGTGGTTCACCATAAGGTGGACCACATAGGATGTGGTTCACCATAAGGTGGACCACATAGCATGTGGTTCACCATAAGGTGGACCACATAGCATGTGGTTCACCATAAGGTGGACCACATAGGATGTGGTCATCATAAGATGGGCCACATAGGATGTGGTTCACCATAAGGTGGACCACATAGGATCTGGCTCATCATAAGGTGGACCACATAGGATGTGGCTCATCATAAGGTGGACCACATAGGATGTGGCTCATCATAAGGTGGACCACATAGAATGTGGCTCATCATAAGGTGGACCACATAGGATGTGACCATCATAAGGTAGACCACATAGGATGTGGCCATCATAAGATGGACCACATAGGATGTGACCATCATAAGGTAGACCACATAGGATGTGGCCATCATAAGGTGGACCACATAGGATGTGGCCATCATAAGATGGACCACATAGGATGTGGCTCATCATAAGATGGACCACATAGGATGTGGCCATCATAAGGTGGACCACATAGGATGTGGCCATCATAAGGTGGACCACATAGGATGTGACCATCATAAGGTGGACCACATAAGATGTGGTTCATCATAAGGTGGACCACATAGAATGTGGCTCATCATAAGGTGGACCACATAGAATGTGACCATCATAAGGTAGACCACATAGGATGTGGCCATCATAAGGTGGACCACATAGAATGTGGCTCATCATAAGGTGGACCACATAGGATGTGGCCATCATAAGATGGACCACATAGGATGTGGCCCATCATAAGATGGACCACATAGGATGTGGCCATCATAAGGTGGACCACATAAGATGTGGCCATCATATGGTGGGCCACATAGGATGTGGCCATCATAAGGTGGGCCACATAGGATGTGGTTCACCATAAGATGGACCACATAGGATGTGGCCATCATAAGGTGGACCACATAAGATGTGGCCATCATATGGTGGGCCACATAGGATGTGGCCATCATAAGGTGGACCACATAGGATGTGGCCATCATAACGTGGACCACATAGAATGTGGTTCACCATAAGATGGACCACATAGGATGTGGCCATCATAAGGTGGGCCACATAGGATGTGGCCATCATAAGGTGGACCACATAGGATGTGGCCATCATAAGGTGGACCACATAGGATGTGGCCATCATAAGGTGGGCCACATAGGATGTGGTTCACCATAAGATGGACCACATAGGATGTGGCCATCATAAGGTGGACCACATAAGATGTGGCCATCATATGGTGGACCACATAGGATGTGGCCATCATAACGTGGACCACATAGAATGTGGTTCACCATAAGATGGACCACATAGGATGTGGCCATCATAAGGTGGACCACATAAGATGTGGCCATCATATGGTGGGCCACATAGGATGTGGCCATCATAAGGTGGACCACATAGGATGTGGCCATCATAACGTGGACCACATAGAATGTGGTTCACCATAAGATGGACCACATAGGATGTGGCCATCATAAGGTGGACCACATAAGATGTGGCCATTATATGGTGGGCCACATAGGATGTGGCCATCATAAGGTGGACCACATAGGATGTGGCCATCATAAGGTGGACCACATAGGATGTGGCCATCATAAGGTGGACCACATATGATGTAGCCATCATAAGGTGGACCACATAGGATGTGGCCATCATAAGGTGGACCACATAGGCTCTGACCATCATAAGGTGGACCACATAGGTTGTGGCCATCATAAGGTGGACTACATAGGATGTGGCCAGCATAAAGTGGACCACATAGGATGTGACCATGTGGGGCCGGCATAAAGTGGACCACATAGGATGCGGCCAGCATAAGGTGGACCACACTGCTAAAACCTTGAAGGCAATTCTGAAACGATATATACCCTCAGGTCTCAAATAATAGGTGGAAAGGAATAAGCGGAGAGGTTGGAATAAGCGGGGGAGGAATAAATGGGGGCAATAAGTGGGGTGGGGTGGAATAAGTGGGGACTAAGTGCGGGTGGGGGTATGTGGGGGTAGGATAAGCGGAGAGGAATAAGCGGGGGTGAAATAAGCGAGGGTGGAATAAACGGATGTGATGGAAATCATTAATTTCTTTCTAGGTTGACTCCGTCGATTCAAAAAAGAAAACCAGAATTAGTCGTTTAGTTTACATATTAAGACCCCCAACCCAGCCTATTTATAACATATGGGATTTCTAGTAATATTCTTTTTATGTCATCTATAATGTTTTTTAATGTCGACAGAATTAATTGTCACGGGTATGATACCACTTAAAAATAAATTTTCGCTATGGATAGATTAACAATATTTAATAAGTGGGGGTCGGGAAAAAACTGAAAAGTTAATAAGTGGGGTGGAGGGAGTGATTGGTATTCGAGCCCCGAAAATACAATTTGATGTTATTTAGAGTTATTCCCCCTGGAAATATTTTTGCCTTGTAAGAGTTTTCTCCCGTGAAAATGTTTATCTAAAATTTCGTAATAAAAATATGTTGATACACTTATTCATAATTTCCTGCTCGTGTTGTTTTTGTTGATGTTGCAGTTGTTGTTGTCGTTGTTTCTGCTACTGCTGCTGCTGTTGTTGCCAATCCACCGTCCTTTTTTCATTATAATGATAGGGCGGTGGATTGACAGTATCGATAAAGGGTTTGATGCCATTCTTTGCAGCAAAGAGTTACGTCCCTTTATGGTCTGAATTCAAACTCCGCCGAGGTTAATTTTGCCTTTCATCCTTACGGGGTCGATAAAATAAAGTACCAGTAATACACTTGGATAATTGCTGGCCTTGTGCCAAAAGTAGAAACAATTATAATAATAGAAAAGTTATTATGGTTGGCTTGATAGTAACAGCCTCGCGAGCTGGAATGGCTCTTCCAGCGCGTCTCCCTCACCATCCTCCGGAGAAACGCCTTCTCCATTCTGTCCGCCAGAGCCGTGGGTCGGCCAGTGCGTGGCCCCCATTTGCTTATAATAGTGTGAGATGGAGAGAGCCGTATTGACGGAGGGAGTGACAGTGGTAGTTTGGTTCAGTTGTGTTCGGAGCTAATGTACATGTATATATTTAACATACCACATATATATACAGATATATACACATACATACACATACATACAAACTATCACACAATAACAACAACACTGATATTAATATAAAAGAAACTTGAATTTGGAAGTTTAAAGCAGCAACGGTGATAAACCCTGGAGACGGAAAAATGTGTATAGCTCCCCTCGTGGGCCACAAACCACAACTTCTATATATCATTTCACCGTGCTAACTGTTAGACTAAAGCAATACCGACAAACCTTTTTCGTTATATTAAGCTTTATTAATCAGATAACACATATGTAAACAGTCTATTTTTAGAACCGTTGAGCAATAGGCCATTTTGAATTTGAAAGTAAGAATAATCAATGTTGTTTGACCATTAAAATAGACATAAACCCTGGAGATGGAAAATACTTCAACAGCGCCACCTATTAGAATTTGATATTATATATACTTGTACGTCATTTTATTTAGACACTTTATATAAGTTTAAAAAAAGGAATGTAACGTAATACAAACTTACACAAAACTATTGTTGTTTGTCTCAGGTAAAATTTTTGAGTCCGTCAAAACCATTCATGGTACACTTTGCTCCGGCTAAACGACAGCCAAAACTTATTGCGTCTTCTACAGAATGACCTTTAAGCAGATAGTAAATCGTTCCTGCTGTGAATGTGTCTCCGACACCTAGTGTATCCTTTGGGTTGGTTAACTTTGTAAATTGTAAAGAACTGTGGTAAAATACTCCATTTGAACGACATGTGGCGCCCTCTTCTCCCCACGTACATACCACAGCTTCACTGCAAGAAAAATTACAATTAGATGTATTAAAACTATATTAGGGTTAGGGTTGGGGTTAGTGAACGTTCTGAATGATAATGTAGACTACTTCGGTGATAAAGATGATCCCTCACCCGGTTTAACACAACCACATGGTCATTGGATGTCTTTAGCAGACAGAATTCACATTATTCGGGAGATGTCTCCTGTTTGGGAATACCTTCCATTCTTTCAACAGTCCCAAAGGCCCTGGAAAGTGCTATGAGCACTGGATTTCTTTCCCTGACTATACAGTAAGGAAAATGCAATTTGTTCGACCCAAAGTTAGTACCAGTGTACAACACCTGCAGACTAGATATTTTACATCTTTCCCACGCCAATAAATCTGGAGATACATATAGAAAATAAGTTAATGAAGATGAACTAAATTACATTTACCTTTGTGGACAGAAATTTGCTATCCCTTTCACTGCATCCTCCATCGAGAAATATCCCTGGAATTTGGCATAGTCTTTGCTGATAAACACATAATCTGGTTCACACAACAACTGGTCTAACAGTAAATAAACACATGATATATATTCAATATTAGTATATTCGTGAAAAAGTCCTCGTAAATAAACACATGATTTGTCTCAGTGGGATATCTAGCAATCAATATACCAATCAATATGTAAAAATGTATTGAATTAGTCTCACACAGTCTAGCGATCAATATAACAATCAATATATAAATATTGTTATACTTGGGGAGGGTCATATTGTTGTAATCATATTGCCAGAAATGATAAAAGAACACACTCACTGATAAACATTGATTGTCAAATAAATTAACTATGGAGATATAAAAGATACAGAAGCGAAACTCTTATTATTTCTGGCAATATGACCTTCCCCAAGTATAACAATATTTGTTTCGACACACGATTTCATATCAAAAACCTTGCAAAACAAATATATAAAGATGTATTGAACAATGAAGAGTGTGGCTAGCAACTTTATCTCCATTCAGTAAAATTGCTACAGAAACTGCGAGTGTTTCCTAATACTTTGTGGGGCAAAAGGAACTAAAGAAGAAGTGATTATTAATATACCCATGACATAGATTTCCTAAGTAAATATGTATTTCAAATTCTAATACACGGATACACGCAGTTAATGAAACAACACCAAATTTACTACCTTTACAACACCAACAAAAACGTCAAAAACAGGTGGAATAATAAACATTATTAGTGATTGGAGTCAACTCTAAAAAACTATAAACTACATGGAAGTATACTATATCAAATACCATCTTACAAAATATAATCACCTGACGAGTGACATGATGAACAAGAAGCTATTAAGATATTAATTGCCTCTGAAATGTACCATAATAGGAAATAAACTGGAGTTGAAAAAATAAAAACTTCTTCTTCCCTTATTATATATACTAGCAGAAACACCACCTCGGGGTTATCTGCTAGCATGTGTAGTGTGTATATTGATATTATACGCAAGTATATATACATGTAGATATGATGCAACAAATAAAATCGTAATTGACAATATACACAGAAATTAAACAAAGACTGCGTTACACTATCTTATGTAATCAGTAACGTAATCTATGATACATTAAAAAAAGACGATATTATATATAAACTGCATTAGGAGAAAATTAGTGACGGAAATATATGAATGTTTATTTAAGCGGTCACTAACCGGAAGTGTTGACATTTGAAAATGTTAAAGAAGTGAATCTTAAAATAACAAAATTATTTATATTTAATCAAGAATAACGAAATTTAGTAGATAAGTTATGTAATATTCTTTCATTATTCAGTAATGTAGTGGGTAATTGCTGGGTAATTATTTATTGAAAGTAATCCAACTTATTTTACAAACAGGATGAAAAAATATATTCTGGACGCAGTCCCGCACTCCTTACTTTATTATAGTTTAGATAGGGGGGGGTGTAAAACTATCAAAAAAAGGTACTCAACACGTTAGTAGATATATTCATTTTATTACAGAAATGACTTCGACAGGACTAGAACTGTTCCATTCGTAAGAAATCATCTGGAAAGGAAAACCCAGGACTCTTCTGTGGATTTATTACGAACGAAACAGTTCTGGTCCTGTAGAAATCATTTCTATAATAGAATGTGTGTGTGTGTATATATATATATATATATATATATATATATATATATATATATATATATATATATGTATATACAAGGGCCGTGCCCCAGCATGGCCTCAGTCGGATGGCTGGAACAGATAAAAGAGTAAAACAGTATATATATATATATATATATATATATATATATATATCAGTGGATATATATATATATATATATATATATATATATATCATTTCATTCACCATCATTTCATTTTACGTCCGCTTTTTCCCTGCTTGCAAGGGTGGGACGGGAACTGATGCTGGCTTGATTTCTACAGCTGGATGCCCTTCCTAACACCAACCTCATTTACAGTGAGTGGTGGGTGCTTTTTTTGCCATGGCACCTCCACGACCACTTTGCAGTGGAATGATATGGACCCCAGTCCCTATCATCTCATTTCTACAGCTGAGTAAACTGGAGCAATGTGAAATAAAGTGTCTTGCTCAAGGAAACAACACATCACCCGGCCTGAGAATTGAACTGACCTTTCGATTGCAAGGCCAATGCTCTAACCACCTAAGCCATGTAACTTTACATTGAAAGGGGCGGTGTGGATGGGGTGGGGGTGGTGGGACGGGGGTGTGTTTTGATAGAGATGCCTACTGACTGTAGTAGGTTTTACTTTGTATTTAGGTAAGGCGGGTCTTCTCTATTACTGAGTACCGCCAAAGGTCTCGGTCCAGTGACATTGTCTTGGAGAGGTGTAAGCGTGTGAGGTCGGAATTTATCATGTCGTCCCAGGTTTTTCTGGGTCTGCCTACTCCGTGGCTACCGTCTACCTTTATTGCCCTGCACTTTGTTATACAGCTGTCGTCTTTCATGCGCATCACGTGACCATACCAACGTAGCCTTCTCTCGAGTAAACAACATCTGATCCCTCTTATTTCTAATTTTTTCCTTAGTTGGTTTATGCTTAGCCGTTCACGTATATTACTATTGCACATCCAGCGGAGCATGCAAGCTTCGTTCCTCTCTAGTCTGCGTATATTCTCTGCACACAATGCCCAGGTCTCACTGCCATGCAGCATTGCTGTTCGTATGCAGGCATCATACAGTCTGCCTTTCATTTTTAGAGAGAACCCTTTAGTGGCCAATAGTGGTATAAGCTCTCTGACTTTTTCCATCCCGTTCTGACTCTAGCAACTGTACTTTCAGCACCTGCCTTTCATTTTTAGGGAGAACCCTTTAGCTGCTAATAGTGGTATAAGCTCTCTGAACTTTTTCCATCCAGTTCTGACTCTAGCTACTGTACTTTCAGAGCACCCTCCCCCACTGCTGATTTTGTCACCCAGGTAACAGAAGCTGTCCACTATTTCTGTAGAACCCTCTGTGCAATTGAAAGAGCTAATATTTTGTGGGCACTTGCTGCTACTTATTGCACCAGAGCACCGGCCACATGTAAAATCTATGTTCTTAGTTAGCTTACCTGTGATCCCACTACATCTTTTATGCACCCATACTTTGCATTTGGGACATAAAATGGAGTTTCTACCTACGCCTTTCCTACACACTGAGCATGGCCATTTCCCGGAAGGGACCGCCGCCTTATTTTCTTTCCTACAAACTAGAACTTTAGTCTTAGCCAGGTTAATTTTAAGGCCTTTTGATTCTAGGCCGTGCTTCCATGTTTGGAATTTCTTCTCTAGTTCGGTCAGTGATTCAGCTATGAGCGTTAGATCATCTGCGTATAGGAGTTCCCATGGGCAGCTGGTCTTGAACTCCTCTGTTATAGCCTGAAGGGCAATAATAAATAGTAGGGGGCTAAGAACAGAGCCCTGATGGACACCAACTTTTACGCTAAACTCTTCACTATATTCGTTGTTAATTCTAACCTTGCTGACTGTTTCTTTATACATGGCTTGTATAACTCTCACAAGCCATTCATCAACACCTAGTTTTCTAAGAGCCCACCAGATAATGGAACGGGGGACTCTGTCGAAGGCTTTCTCCAAGTCAACAAAAGCTAAGTATAGGGGTTTACTTTTAGCTAGGTACTTCTCCTGTAGTTGTCGTACAATGAAAAGAGCGTCTGTGGTACTTTTGCCTGACACAAACCTGAACTGCATTTCATCTAGATCAATTCTCTCTCTGATTAGTTGCGCTATTACTTTTTCCGTGACCTTCATGACCTGGTCGATTAATTTAATGCTCCTATAGTTACACCTATCTAGGGCATCTCCTTTACCCTTGTAACAGTTAATGATGATGCTGCTATGCCAGTCCTTCGGAACAACCCCATTCTGTATGACTTGAATTATTATCCGGGTGACCATGGTGTGTCCCACCGTTCCAGAGGCTTTCAGCATCTCAGCAACTATTTCCGAAGGCCCAGCCGCCTTACCCGTCTTCATATCTTTGATTGCCTTATTTATTATACTACCTTCGACTAACACTGCTGGTCCCTCTATTGGGTCGATGTGGGGAGACTGTCTTTCTCCCATTTGTTCTCCTCATTTAGAAGCCTTTCGTAGTGACACTTCCAAGCTACCCCTTCTTATCAGCGTCAGTGATGGCAAGTATACCATCATCATTAAGTACACACTTCTCCCCGACAATATCACGGTTTTCCTTGACACATTGCCTAGCAATCCTGAACACCTCACGTTTTTGGTCCTCACGTTGTAGAACATGCTTGAACTTTCTTTCCTCTGCTTCCCTTCTTGCGAAGTACACTTGTCTCCTAGCTTCCCTCCTGGCCACTTGATAGTCTTCTCTACTTCCCCCCATCCCGCCATACTTTCCAAGCCTGCTTTTTGGCCTTAATTGACTCCTCCACCTTACTGTTCCACCACCATGTTACTCTCCTCCTACCTACAGGCCTGCTCCAGCCACAGACTTCGTCTGCCGCCGTCAGCAGGTTTGCTTTCAGGAATTCCCACTGTTCCTCTATATTATACGACTCTAATTGCTCTTCCTTACTGTCGAAAGCATCAAGTAATATGCTTTGAAATTTATTTCTGGCTATGGGGTCCTTTAGCTTCCATATTTTTCTCCTGAGGATAGTCCTCTTCTGCTGTCTAGTACGTCTCGTCCTGACTATGAGGTCGCTAATTATCAGTCTATGTTGGGAGGTGCATTCTTCATGGGGGAGGGATTTAGTGTTAACAACAGACACTCTGTCACGTCTTCTGGTAAGGATATAATCTACCTGGCTTGTGTGTTCCCCCGATCTATAGGTGATCAAGTGATTGTCTCGTTTTTTGAAGTTAGTGTTACAGATAGTTAGGTTATTTGCGTCACAGAATTCCAGGATTCTGGAGCCTTCCTCATTTCTAGTACCGAACCCATAGCCTCCATGGATTCCGTCATAGCCGTCACAATGTTGTCCAACGTGACCATTTAGGTCGCCTGCAATAATTATATAGTCACTGTCGGTTTTTTGGGAGGTAGCGAGCATCAGTGTCTCATAGAATCTGTCTTTTATAGCGCCGGGCAGTCCGGATTGGGGTGCGTACGCAGATATTACTGTCACCGTAGTTCTATTGATGACAAGTCTTATTTTAATTATTCTGTCGTTCACTCTATTTACGTCTATTATCTTATCTGCCCACTTTTCTGCTACCATGATTCCTTCTCCACCCAGCCCATTGTCATTTCCCACCCAGAAAAGCTTATAGCATCGTTCTTTACCCACGATGAATCTAGCAGACCCTCCCCTCCACCTGGTCTCTTGAATACAACAAACATCGACCTCCTTACGTTCAAGCATTTTTACAACCTCGTTAGAGCGGCCCTTTAAGGTGCCTACATTCATGGTACCAACTCTGAAGTTTTGGATTGCGTTTGGAGGGTGGGAGCGGTGGGGAGCGGGGGGGGGGGGGTTATGTTAGCCATCCTCGGCCGAAACAAGGAAATAGTGAAAGAGTAAAGAATAACATGGTCGGCTGTACAAAAAGGGTTTTATTTACAGTATTAACAATTGTTTCATTGATCAGGTGAGTCTAAAAGCTGCTGATCACTCGAAATTGCGTCACTCGACCTTAAATACGGTGTGTGTGTCTGATCAAATCATCGGAATACTGGAGGGTGTAACACATGGCACTGGTATTTATAGATACATCGGAGAATCAAGTGAATGAAAACAATAACACCAATAATAAAAGATAATAAACAATAATAAAAGTATAAAGAAGTAAAAATTAAAATGATAAAGATATTTTTAAAATAAGTAAAAAATAAGTACAAAATACGGTTACTGATAATAGTAGTAGTGGTGGTGGTAGTTAAAGTTATAATGGTGAGTAAGAGGATATATATATATATATATTTATGAAAATAACAGATTAAAGTTTAAGCAAAGAATCGCTGCTTTCACCCTTAACGGGATCTTCTTATCACCCTTATCGAGCCCTCTTTGGATTTTAGTCTTCAAATTTATTATTATTACTATATATATATATATATATATATATATATATATATTAGAAAGTGAACACAATATATATAACTACTCCAATATATATATAAATATATAAATATAAATTCAGTGAGAATCGTATTTCGGCAGGTCGAAAATAAGCGAAACGCAATATCCGAGTTATGCTGGCAAGTGCTCCATGGACCAAAAGAGACCAGAGCAATAAACATAGGTTATAAAGGCCATACAAACTGAGATGGCGGTTAAGAAGCTATCAACCACCTAACCCAAAAAGACGAGACAAGCTAAACGGGTCAAACAAAATAAATGAAATATTCACCCGGACCCCTTGGAAATGATCCAGTACAGGGTTTCTGTGACACCTAAATCAATTATACTGTCTGCTTAAAATAATAAGCTTTTGGTATAATGATCGAACAAGGCTGTCACTTTGTCAACAGGCATTTTGTTCTGCGCCAGCATTCTGAATCACACAGTGTTATGTAGTAGTAAAAGCACATGCGTAACTCTACAAGGGAGAAAACCCCAGATTTTGGCAAATGAATTCAGTATGTGTAAATCAATGAAAAATTGCAAAAACAGCACAAATCGAATTAAGCTCTCGACCGGGTAGTTTTTAAAACTAAACTTAAGCAATTAATCAGTCAATAGAATTATCTAAAACAAATTAACTGGTTAATTGTTAGACTCGGGAGATTAATACAAATATAAATTCAGCGAGAAATATATATACCAACCATTAAACAGTAAAATCATTTTTAACAATACAGATCTGATGAGCAAATACTATACACCACGTTTACTCAACGTAGTGTAATGGTTTCTTATATAGGCACAAGGCCAGCAATTTGGGGAAGGGGAAAGTCAATTAAATCGACCCCAGTGCCTGACGGGTACTTTATTTTATTGACCCCATGAGGATGAAAAGCTAAGTTAACCTCGGCTGGATTTCAACTCAGATCATAAAGGGCCGTAACTCTATGCTGCAAAGCATGGCGTCCGACCCTCTACCGATACTGCCAATTCACCGCCCTTCAATGTAGTATAATAATTGTTTCTACTTTTGGCACAAGACCAGTAAATACCTAGTGCATTACTGGTACTTTATTTTATCGACTCCGTAAGGATAAAAGGCAAAGTTAACCTCGGTGGGATTTGAAGTCACAATGGCAAGGGTTGTAACTCTATGCGTCAATGTAGTATAATAATATCATTTACTTATCTATAATATTTACTTTCTGTTTAGGACTTCATGAAACTTTAACTTACCAAATTCTTTCTCGGGTTTTTCTAGTTCAATAGACGTAACAATCCGTTCCTTTTTATTTCTTAATTGGTTCATATCAGAAAGGTAGTAAAGAATGTTCTTTACCTGTAGAACACATTCGGTACCTCTTCGAGCCTGTAATACGTGATGGTGATGTCAATCTGTTATTGACTTTTAAGGAAGTTGGGAATTTTTACTCAAAGCTAATATTTACTTATTCTATTTGAAATAGAATAAGTAAATATTACAATACAACGGCAGGAAATATAATAGTACCACTGATGATGTCACAGGTGTGTGATGAAAGACTATATATATATATTTATATATATATTTTTGACTGTTGGTCAATCAATGATAAACATTGATTGTCAGGTAAATTAACTAGGGAGATATAAAATATACAGAATATAAAATATACCATTCCAAACCAAACCGTGAGTGTGTTTTATTATTATTTCTGGTAATATTTATAACAATATGACCCTCCCCAAATATAACAGTGTGTGCGCACGCGCGCGTGCGTGCGTGCGTGTGTGTAAATGACGTTACTGACGTCATTAAACAGCAACATAAGAATCTTCGCAGACGATTCCAAGCACCAGAAGCTCATCAATGGCATGGGTGACCGGACATGCCTCCAATCAGATCTACTGGCTGTTATCTAATGGGCGGAAAAGAATATGTTCCTGAATGAGGATAAATTTGAGTTAACCCACTTTCGAAAAGAGGATGCCCTGAAACTCCCATACGATCTTCCTTTAGGTGAAACTCTCATGGCATCCAACATCAGAGACTTGGGAGTAATTGTCGACAACAACATAAGCTGGGCCACTCATATCAACAGCAAAGTTGACATGACCCGCAGAATGTGTTCCTGGATTCTCAGAATTTACCAGTCGAGAGATATCTACACATTATCATGAAAATTGAAGCACCTCAAAGGTAAATCACGAAAAAGATAGACGCCATGACATGCTTTGGATATTGGGGTCGACTAGAAAAACTCAAACTCTATTCTCTCCAACGTCGCCGTGAGCGCTATATTATCTGCATGATGTGGAAAATATTCCATCTGCTTGGCCTAAATCATATTGGCATCACCTTTAATGTACACCTAAGGCTTGAGCCCCGTGCTATCCGCCCACAACAAAAATCAAACTCGCATCTCATAACAATAATATGGTACAACTATTTTACCTCAATTGGCCCGCCTCTCTTTAAAATTATACTAAAACACATCAGACCCCATAAAGTTCAAAATGTCTTTGGACAAATTCCGTCAAGAAATCGCGGATAAGCCTCGTACACCAAGATATGTCTGCGTAAACAATAACACTTTATTTGAGTGGGCCATGGTGCCCAAATCCTGATTTGAAAGACTTCGCCAAGTTGTGCTATTAAGTTAGACATGGCCTGGGCCAATACTGGCCAAAACCTATCAAAGTGATACATACACACACACATATATATATATATATATATATATTGGAAAATGTGTGAAATCCTTGGTACAGTTAGGTATATTTTCTACAAAACCAAACTGTAAAATTATGGTATTATATAATTAAATTAAATTGTTTAGAACTACAAGTGAAGTCATTCGTCTTTTCCCTTATATATATATATCATTTCATCATCATCATCATTTCATTTTACGTCCGCTTTTTCCTTGCTTGAAAGGGTGGGACGGGAACTGATTCTGGCTCGATTTCTACAGCTGGATGCCCTTCCTAACACCAACCTCATTTACATATATATATAAGGAAAAGAAATTGAAAATGCAACTGGAGTCTTTTTAAGAATATTTATTTGTTGCCTTTACGCATCTGATGCAAGAAAAAACACAAACCCTCCACCTAAATTCTACTTTTGAAAAGCATAAGAACTGTGAAACCAGTAAAGGGAACAAATAAATATTCTTAAAAAGACTCCAGTTGCATTTTCGATTCCTTTTCCTTATACTTTCACTCGTGTAGGACATGTGGGTTTTTTATTTTAAAAAAAAACCTAATTCTCCTATATATATATATATATATATATATATATATATATATAAAGAATTAGTATATCTACCAACATATTTATACAGATGTATACTTACGCTAGCAAATATATAGGTTTTGTCTTAGTAACTTTGTGGTTTAATACAAAAGGATGCAGAACAATTATATGAAAGACGTAAAATAAGTAAATTATAGTAATTAACTTACTTACTTAAATTTCACTCCAACTAATTAGTTTCTGAAAGGGGATATACATAGTCTTCAAATGGAGATCATGGAGAAACCTTTCTTCATCATATGTATATATATACATATAATTGTTTCTACTTTTTGCACAGGGCCAGAAATTATCCCATTGTATTACTGGTACTTTATTTTATCGACCCCGTCAGGATGAAAAGCAAAGTTAACCTCGGAAGGATTTGAACTCAGACCATAAAGGGCCGTAACTCTTTGCTGTAAAGCATGGTGACTGACCCTCTACCGATACTGCCAGTCCAATATATAATGGCAGTGTCCCAGTGTAGTTTCAGCCTGTCGGCTAGAATACGTAAAGCCGTAAAAGAACACACACACATATATGTGTGTGTGTGTGTGCGTGTGTGTGTCTGTCTGTGTGTAATAGTTATAAATTATACTGACCTCAAAATGAATCCATTTAAAATTATTCTTATCTAAGTCAATTTTCAGGAATTCTTCCAATGTCACAGAAGGAAGTGTTCTATAATACAGAAGTAATATATAAGTAACTTGTTCATATACTAATACGTCTTTTCATCTCTACTTTTTCTTTTTCTTCTTCGGTCCCTTATTCCTGAGAAGGTTATGGGGACAGAAACCTTAAACACTCTTTCCAGCGGATCTTGTCATAACCAACCATCTCCAATTGATCCGGCTGCATCCCCAAGCGAGACCAGCCAAGCTCATGGATGTTATCCAACCATCTCCCTCGGGGTCTCCTATATTTATCAACTACGAAAGGATGAAAGGAGAAGTTGACCTCAGCAATATTTCAGCTAACAATGTAGAAATCCGGAAGAAATGCCGCAATATGTCTTAATCCGACATGCGAACGACTCTGCCAATTCGCCGCCCAGAACAATAGTTACAAGGTAGAATAAATTAGTTTAAAGTACAGAAGATAGAGAAGTCTAACGTTTCGGAACAACCTCTTCCTCCGTAAGTTGAAGAGTGATTACTCTCGGGTCGCAAATAATAAGGGATGGAATAAACGGGAGATTAGATTAAGTGGAGGGAGTTGGAAATCGGTAATTTTTCTAGGTTGACTTGATTTTTTAAAAACCAGAATTGGTCATTTAGTTTACATATTGAGACCCCCAACCCATCCTATTTATTTTATAACATATGGGATTCCTAGTAATGTAATTTTTTTGTTATGTTTAATGTTTTTTTAATGTATAAAGAAAATTAATTGTCGCAGTAATGCTACCACTTAAAATAAAATTTCACCGGAGATAGATTAGCAAAATGTCATAAGCGGGCTGGGGGTGGGGATAAGAGTGGGGGATGGAAAAATTTGAAAAATTAATAAGCGGGGGTGGGGACACGATTGTTCGAGACCCGAGAATAATGAAAGATATAATGGTTTCTTATATAGGCACAAGGCCAGCAATTTTGGGGGAGGAGAAAGTCGTTTAAATCGACCCCAGCTGTATTACTGGTACTTTATTTTATCGACTCCGTAAGGATGAAAGGCAAAGTTTACCTCGACGGGATTTGAACTCAGATCATAAAGGGCCGTAACTCTATGCTGCAAGGCAAGGCGTCCGACCCTCTACCGATACTATGAAAGATATAATGAAGAATAAGTGCGAAGGAGAATAAAAAATAGTGAAGGGAAAAATACAATTTTCCTCACTTTGGTGGAGCTAGGATTGTTCTGGAAGCATTCTGCGAGTTAATTATCACTACTGTTTGTTCATTGACCTGAAGATCGTGGAAGTCACAACTGGAAATGTCAATCTCGTATTTGGCGAAGTCCTCAATGAGGAACCTGCAATATATGTAATAAATATGTACAGGTGCATATATATGTGATAGAGAGGGGGGAGAGAGTGTGAGAGAGAGAGGGTGGAGGTGACCGAAAGAGGGGGTGAAAGAGAGAAACTGGTTGAATAAAGATTGCTTGGGTCCTGGTTTAGGTTTGGTTAAAAATATAGATTATTTGGGCCACTTTAAAAATACTGTTCCTTCTCAGGTGCGAACACACACATTTGACAATTAGCACAAACAGAAATTAATGTGGACAGAAAAGTTTAGTTATCTTAAATCGACCCCAGTGTGTTACTGGTACTTTATTTTATTAACCCCGAAAAGGATAAAAGGTAAAGCTAACCTCGGAGGGTTTTAATTCAGAAGGTAAAGTGAGGAAATTGTTTGCCACAAAGCATGCTATCTGAAGCTCTACCGATTCTACTGTCAATCCACAGCCCTTAACGTAGTACATAATATATTAATCATTAAGTGACAGACACTTTTGCCACAGGAATAGATTACCCAGGATTTCTGTGTACACTAACTTCTAAAAATTAGAGGAAATATCTTTGGTAAAGAAATATGAAAAAATGTTTGAAGACTAACGTTTTCCCGTTCCTATTGCCTATACTTCCAAAGAATGCACACGGCAATCCCAGCAGTGAAAAGACTGTAGAATTATTAGAAGCGTTGCCACCTCGTCTCCACTCCTGTCGAGTAACTCTGAAATTTGAAAGAAATAAAAATACAATTGATAGTTAAATATAATTGAATGGAGGAATGTTACAAAATTGGTAATTGGATAGAAAGTATTTTTTTGAATCTTGGAACAAAAATAAAGTGATGAAATTCACCAATCCTTTTTATTACCATTCCATAAATATCTACTGGATATTATAATTAATTCTAGAACAACATATCACTATAGAGAAATCGTAACTTTCGAAACAGTTTTCCTGCGATTAGAAAGGTAATAGATAATTGGTTTTTTTTTGGTTTTTTTGTTTTTTCTTAATAAGGTATATTTCATTTTTATTTGGTTAAACATACAGAAAAATAAAGCAGCATTGTAAAGGATTATAAATAGCATAAATGAGAGGAAAAGGAGAGAAAGAGCAAGAACTAGTAAACAAAGAAAGAAAGAGGGGACAGGATGACAGACCCTACACGAGGGGTGTTTTGGTTGCGCCCCGCGGACAAAATGGCAAAAGCATTTCCGCGGACAATGGCCAGTGACACCCGCTCCAACAACCACCCCACCTCGGGGGATCCTTCCTCAGACGGGTCGCTGTCGATCAAATAATGAATTAACTGGTTCCAAAATTTATTAACAGGTGGATAAGTTTTTTATTATTATTATTGTCGATTATTTTAGAAGAATCTGAAGGAAGGGTCCAACGGATATTCTCTCCAAATCAACGAATAACCGGGAAATGTCATAAATATATTAGTGAAGGCGTGTGGCTTAGTGGTTCGTGAATTCACAATCGTGGGATTGCGAGTTCGAAATACACTTTATTTCACGGTTTACCCGGAGTTGCGACTAGTATCAGCAATGGAAATACCATTAGAAACATTGTTTCCTTTGTACGATTTGATGAGTTCCACCCCACTCAGTAGGCGTATGAGGTCTGACACCCAGCAAATCGATAATATACATAAATGATAAACAAAAACTATAATCTGGTGTTATATTATTTTAACTATCTCTGTTGTGGTGGAATCTAAATAAACATTGAAGGGTAACTAAGAACTCGAAAGAGATCGGCTCAACTGATGTTGTATAGAAAATTAAGCAGGGAGTGAGACAAAATCTATCTTATGGGTTAAATCTCACAACGTAGTACTATCGTTAACTCTCTTCAGGAGAGCTTGGCTTAGTCGAAGCTTTCTCAATTAAATTCATAGAAATCTTATATATATATATAGAGAGAGAGATATATATATTTATTCAAATAACAGATTAAATTTTAAGCAAAGAATCGCTGCTTTCAGAAGATCCCATTAAGGGTGAAAGCAGCGATTCTTTGCTTAAACTTTAATCTATTATTTTAATAAATATTTGCTCTAGGGTTCTTATATATTTGATATATATTTATACTTATCGAGTCCTCTTTGGATTTTAGTCTTCACATTTATTACATTTATTATTATTACTAGAAAGAGAGAGAGGGGGGGGGGGATGAAAAATCGCGACCGTAGCGCCACGGTCGTAAATTTACATATAATAATAATAATAATGAAATTATTGTGTAAAGTGCTCAGGTGCACTACAACTCATCAATATAGTACATAGAATAATACACAAATGTCAGGGAAGTACATGTGTGTATGTGTTAGCTGTAGTGTTGGCGGATCTCGGGAAGCATGGAGGCCTTAAAGGATGCAGTCTCTCGACAGCTAACAACTGATGCAGGTAGTTTGTTCCATGGAGGCCTTAAAGGATGCAGTCTCTCGACAGCTAACAACTGATGCAGGTAGTTTGTTCCATGGAGGCCTTAAAGGATGCAGTCTCTCGACAGCTAACAACTGATGCAGGTAGTTTGTTCCATGGAGACCTTAAAGGATGCAGTCTCTCGACAGCTAACAACTGATGCAGGTAGTTTGTTCCATGCTTCAGCAACTCTGAGCGTGAAAAAATGTTTCCGAAAGTCATGGGAACTGTACTGTTTTCTTACTTTGTGGGCATGTCCACGTGTGTTAGACACATGGAAATCGAAAAGGTACTCAGGGTTGTTGTTGGCAACATGGTTAACAATTTTGTGGGTGTTTACCAAGTCAGTTGCCAGGCGTCGGAGCTTCAATGAATCCATGCCCAGGGAAGCAAGGCGCTCAGAGTATGGTAGATGCCTGATGGAGGGTATTCGCTTGGTTGCACTTCTCTGAACAGTTTCCAGGCGGTCAATGTCCTGAGCAAGATAGGGGTGATGCAAATTCTAAGTGTGGTCGCACCATAGCTGTATACAGCCTTAAATAGATATCTGGAGAGCGGCTGACAAAGGTCTTGCTGAGTGATGCTAAGACACCCTCGGCCCTCTTGACAATTTTAGAGACGTGCCTCGTCCAACGCAAATCGCTGCTGACCGTAATGCCCAGGTCACGTTCACAGGAAGACTTCTTGATATTAGTGCTGTGGAAGGACTATGTGGACGCTGGGTTTTTACTCCCAAAATTCATGGTGGTGCACTTGTCCACAGCTAGCTTGAGTTGCCAGTCTGAGATCCACTGTTGCATTGTGTCCAGGTCAGACTGCAAGCAAGATCTATAGTGTTCAGGATCTGTCCTTTTTATCTCAAGGTACAGCTTGATGTCATCTGCATACTTTAGTACTGTGGCATTCCTTAAGTTGGCATCTATGTCATTAATATATGCCACAAACAAAAGGGGGCCAAGAACAGATCCCTGTGGTACACCAGATGACATCTCATATGGTGAGGAATGCTGTCCCAGAACCGTGACTACCTCTCTTCGACTGAGAATGAAGGACTTCAACCAGTTAAAAAGATTATCCTTCACACCCATTGCAGAGAGTTTTGCCATAAGCCTTTTGTGTGGCACAGAATTGAAGGCCTTCGCAAAGTCAAGGTAAACAACATCCACCCATGAGCCGCCATCAGTGATCCGGGTGATGTCCTCAAGAAACTCTATAAGTTGATCACAGCAGCTGGAGTTGGGGATAAATCCAAATTGCGAGGGCCGGATAAGACTGTGAGAGCTCCAGAAGTTCCAAAGTGTTTCTCTGACACAGGATTCCATCAGTTTGGCGATGCAACTAGTAAGACTGACTGGACGATAGTTCTCAGGTGATGTGCGGTCACCCTTTTTGAACAGAGGAATGACACTGGCAGTTTTCCACTGTTCTGGAGTAGCCTGTTGTTCAGACAAAATTGGAAGAAGCGTGATAACTGGTGTAGAAGGAAGTACCCACCACGTTTAAGAAGCAGGTACGTAACACCATCAAGACCAGGAGAGGCATGGTTGCGTTTATTTTTTAGGTGACGTCGCAGCATTGCAGGTGTAAATTCCATGGTTGTAATAGAGTCCGGTGTCATAGGTGGTGGAGATGGTACACTCTGGTCTTCAATAGTGAAAATGCCTGCATAGCATTCAGCAATGAGCTCTGCGCATTCCTTGGGGTCGTCAGTAACCTGGCTTGTGTGGGGATTGCGAAGAGGACCAACTGGAAAGTGAGGCCTCTGCTTTGAGTGAACATACTTCCAGAACACCTTACTGTCAGGGCTGGTTGCTATGCGCTGCTCAAATTGAAGCACTGCCTTTTTTGTCACCTGTTTGAGGTGGTTGGACGATCTATTTCACCTCTTCCTATTAATGTCTGATTTGTGAAGTTTGTACTCACGTTCAGCATTGCGCCATTCTTTTCTGGCAAGACGGACTGCTGCAGTCTCCCAAATTGCGCTTTTGGGATGTTTTTTTCCGCTTACGTGGCACCGATGCTGCACATGCTGTCCATATTGAGCTCAGGATGTTCTGGAGTACAGTTTTGACATCTCCAGAGTCGTAGAACTCAAGCCTGTTTGGCCGTTGCAACTCGGTGCAGTAACAGTTCCAGTCTGCTTTATTCCAGTCAAAGTGAGCAGTTTGGAGATGGTTGTGGTTCTTGTTACTGCCCATGAGGGATAGATTGGCAATGATCATAGCATGATCAGAGTCACCTAAAGGTTCCTCAGCAGTAACACTAATGACCGTTTCAGGAGTAGTGGTGAAGAGTAGGTCCAAAGTGTTGTCACCTCTCGTTGGGGAGGTGACCACCTGGGACCAACTCGAGTCCAGCACCAGCTCAAGGAAGTCATTTGCACTTGGCGGCCAACGAAAGGTCTCCCAGTCAATCTCAGGGTGATTGAAGTCACCTGCAATGAAAACATAAGTGGCTGTCTTCCTGGCAGCAGCTCTGAGGATATCACAAAGTTGAGTGTCCTGATGGTAATTTGGGGGACGGTAAACGACTCCAAGTAGCAGTGTTGACATGGTCATACGTATATCGCAGAAAAAAACTTCCTGCTGTGATTGGTTCAAATCAGCACAAGGAATTGCCGACAGATTTGACCGAACGTAGACCATTACACCACCACCACGACGATTAATACGGTCTTTACGAAACAGGTTGTAGCCAGTCATGCTGAACACCCCATCACAGAGTAAGGGATGTGCCCAAGTTTCCGTGACTGTAATGAAGTCCGGGTTGATACTTTTGACGTAGGAGTCAAAAAGATGAATCTTATTGCATAGACTACGTGCATTCAAGGACAACAATTTGTACTTTGATTCCAGTATATGATTGTGTGCAGGGGATCGCAGGTTGTTCTGATTTAGTTTCCCAGAGTTTTTTCAGTTTCTTTATTGTCAGTTGTTGTGGGTACAGTGTTTTCAGACCAGCTGGTGTCTCTTTTCCATGATTCGCCAGCCTTAACAAACTTCCATATCTGCCCATCATCACGTAGGCTGAAGCTTTCATGTTCTGCCGAGCTGCGGTTTAGGGAAGCTGCGGCACGCAACTTTGGGCGGACATCAGGTGGAAGACCAGGACGTGTTCGGAAAGCAATCCGACTTTCACGCCTAGCTTTATCAGAGGCTACACGGTATGAACGTGCCTCAGTTGAGTTTGAAAACGACAGTCTAATTAACCTGGGTTTCGAGCCTGGTCGGCCAAGGCGTAGAGCACCCTTTGCGGGAGCACAGCCCAGGTCTTTGGATGAACTGGCAGCAAATGCCTGAAGATCAACTATGTCTTCCGGCACACCAATGGCAATCACTTCGTGGTTTGCAGATTCAGTGGCATTCTCAATGCATCTAGGTTCAACATGAGGTACGCGGAGATTTTTTAACAATGGTAGTGGTTAGGTTACTACCTATTTCTAGTCTCGAAATTCCTGTTCGATCGACTGTCTTATATATAAATTATCGTCTTCTATATAAATGTAATTTTAAGCTGTGGTCACCTACTACAAAAACTACTGATCACACCACCTAATCTCACTGTAACCATCTTCCCAAGGACACATTGAGTTCTAACAACGTTATCAGCTGCACCACAACCAGATGGAATACGATATAATTTATGTATGATAAAGTTAAATATTACATTTACACTCGCCAAATAAGACGGAAAATATGAACGGAAATCTAACTACATATCTATTATAACCCACAAACTGTATAAGTTATTACAGTCAGGCAACCAGACAATCTTTCATTCTCAAATTTAACTAAGTTAATGTCTACAGCGGCAGAGTCGTTAGAACGCCGGATAAAATGTTTTGTGGTATAGATTTCAACTCACTGCTTTCTGAGTTCATTTACAGACATCCTTCGGTGCTTCGTACTCGATCTATTTGTTGTTGTTGTTGTTGTTACAGCTCACACCTATGCAGGTTTAGCTGGCCTCCTCCAAGGTATATCTTGTTGGAGGTGTCTTGGGTGATTTAATGATAGGGACTCCAGTCCCTATCATCTCATTTCTACAGCTGAGTAAACTGGAGCAACGTGAAATAAAGTGTCTTGCTCAAGGAATCAACACATCACCCGGTCTGAGAATTGAACTCACAACCTTTCGATTGTAAGTCCAGTGCTCTAACCACTAAGCCAATTGCCACCCTTATAAATGAAATTTAAGGGTCAGTCCACCTCGTAGACCCCGCCGACTGGATGGAGAAGACATTGTCCCGGAGGACGGCGAGGGAGACGCGCTGGAACAACCACTCCATCTTGTGAGGCTCGCACATGCGGGTAGCCAACTCCGCTCCGAGAGCAATGAGTAGGGATGTGGTCCGGGGGCCATGAACCCTGGGTTCTCCACTGCCACAGGCTTGACCACAAACCTATCAGAGAGTGGCCAGTACTTGCACAGAATTTATGTATGGTAAAATTAAAAAATAGATTTGCAATCACGAAATAGGACGGGAAAAGAGTACAGAATCTACTACATACACACACACACACATACATACACACTCACTCTCTCTCAGGCACACACAAGCTCACACACACGTACATACATACACACACACGCGCACACACACACTCACGTTCTCTCTCCCCCTGTCCCTCTCACACACACGTACATACATACACACACACGCGCACACACACACTCACGTTCTCTCTCCCCCTGTCCCTCTCAGGCACACACAAGCTCACACACACATGCATACATATACACAAACACACATGCACAACACATACACACGAGGGACTACCATACAACTATTTACGAACTTCACTCGCAAAACATTGACAGGAACCACACACCGTGCCACACACTGTCCCACACACTGTGCCACACACCGTGTCACACAACGTGTCACTCACTTCGATAGGAACCACACAACGTGTCACACGCTGTGCCACACAGTGTCAGACAGCGTGTCACACACTTCGATAGGAACCACACATTGTGTTACACACAGTTCCACACACCGTGGCACACACTCCGATAGGAACTACACACTGTGTCACACACCCCGTGTCACACACTCCGATGAGAACCACGTGATAGTGAAGTAAACTTCTTAACAACATTGTATATTTTTTTTAACTTTCTGTAATGTATATAAGCAAAAGGGATATTCAATTCGTTGGTAATTAAAAAAATATAAATGTTTATAACTGATTCAGAGCACTCGACAAGTTTTCTGGAGTATAATATTCAATGATATTAAATAAATGGAAACTATATTTATAAAACCATATTTATTCTATTATATATATTTCAAGGGTACCAAGGAAAGCTTAAACCGTTAAGGTATCTTTTTCTTGGTTATGTCAAAATTTATAAAACACACTTTGTATTTTATCTGATGAAAGCGTACCAAAGTTTTGGTTCCCTTGAAATAGAAATAATAGAATAAATATGGTTTTATAAATGTAGTTTCCATCTATTTAATATCATTGTGTATGTATATATATACATAGGGGTCATACTTTTTCCTATATATATATATTGCTATAACATGACCCTCCCCAAATATATTTGTTTCAACACCCGATTTCATATCAAAAACCTTGCAAAACAAATTCAGCACCGTATATAGAGATGACCACTTAGCCTTTGTCAAGGCAGAATTCTAGGAGAAGGAAAACTCTGATATAACACCTGCAACCCTGATGGTATCCAATGATGTTGACTTGTTGTTCTTTTTGGTAAATATCATCTTGGTTAAGAGAGTGGGACTGGCTTTGTGCAGTGCCTTTGCTCACTATAAAAGCTTCACGGCACAGGCATTGCTTTATATCTGGAGATCTCTCTGCACTTGTCATCACATGGTACCATGGGCCCAGCACTATGTGTCAATAATTGTCACAAGTGTAGTGTTTGCACCAGAGTTTTCAAGTCGCTGGCTGAACTAAAAAGTCACACTCGTTCAGCGCATCGGTAGGGGTTCTCCTACATGGATATAAAGTAGTGGCTGTACTCGAAAACGAGTTGGCAGCCACCATATATATAAATAAAGTTGACGGAACTAGCATGGGTGTCACTGCTAGGACCGGTTGCATCTCAGCGTGCTCAATAGGTAATGTTAAATAAACTTCCAAAGTATACACAGTTATTCGCTTCGATACAGCGCACATAAACGGGTACCTATATATATATATTATAAACATTTTTGCTATGAAAAACATCAGGAGACTAATATTCTTTTACACGAAAAAATCCCAATAAATAACTTTATTTACAATAGTATAAATAATCAATGCCATTACATATGGGAAAGGGGTAAAGAAGGGCAGCTCTGGCTGGGTGGAAAAGTAGAGGAAAGGACTATAAAAGCAATGAACGAGAAGAAAGGGGGGGGGACAAGGCCTCTAGAGCCACAGAAGAAAAAGGATATAAAGTGTTCACCACAAACTATAATTAAAAGCTTGCCAGAAAGTTATGACGTTTTAATCGGGTAAGAATCAGTGGGAAATACCCCCATCAGCTGATGCTTTCAAACTTTTATATATCCTTTACGCCTACATATATGACGAGGATAAACAACACTTGCTGTTTCATCTCAAACAAACCCTATCATCTTACATACACGTATATATATATATATATATATATATATATATATATATATATATATATATATATATATATATATATATATATAGGAAAAGAATGACATCACTTGTAGTTCTAAACAATTTTATAATTTTACAATGTACATATAAAATTAAATTGTTTAGAACTACAAGTGAAGTCATTCTTTTCCTATACCTAACTGTACCAAGGATTTCACACATTTCCAATATATATAATATAGAAATGGCTTCTACAGGACTAGGACTGTTTCATTTGTAAGAAATCATTACGAATGAAATAGTTCTAGTCATGTAGAAGCCATTTCTATATTATATTGTGTATATATTCTACTAATGTATAGAGTACTTCACTTACAGTGGTTACCCCCCCCCCCCTCCCCCGCTTGGACCTGGGACTATATATATATATATATATATAATCTGTTCATTAAAAAAACAGCCAACAAAACCGAAAAAAAGTACAAGAAGCGTACCTCTTTCATGACAATATCTCTACATTCTATTTCAATTAAGACTATTTAGGGATTTACAAAAATTATTTAATTACTGAAATAGTTACTTCACATATGGTTCTTATATAAAATTATGCTGGAAGATTTGAATTTAAATAGGAACCTTTTAGAATAGGTGGTTTTCTTTCATATAAGCAGAGCCGATTTTCTCTGGGTTGGTAAGGAAAAGGTTAGGTCACTGGGTGTTCAAAAATGCCGCCATGGTCAACTTTGTCTTTCACAGGTTGATATAATACCTGGGCAAGTACTTGAGTTGATATAATCGACTTTGCCCCACTCCCCTTCCTCAAATTTCTGTCCTTTTACTTGTTAGAAACCATTACATATTATTTGCACTGTGATGTTACCGAAGACAGGATGTTCCGATTCAACATTCCAATCATATGTATTAATTCACTCCAAGTTTATTATTACTAAAAAACTAACCAGTATCGAATTTCCCCACCGCACCTGAAAACACTACAAGTGAGATGTGGAAACTACCTAAAAAAGTAACTATATATTGTTATGTTTGGGGAGGATCATGTCTTAATAATGCCAAAAAATAGTAAAACACTCAGTTTGGTTTGGTTTTCGCTTTAGTATATTTTTTCTGGCACTAGTAGGACAACACGATCCTCCCCAAATATAACAATATCTGTTTCACACACGATTTCATATTTTTAAAAAAACTTGCAAAACAAATACATCGCCGCTAATGTTTAAAATATTTATTGGAAATATTCCATAATTTAAATGAAATTAAGTTTACCTTAAAAACTGAGTTATATAACTTAGAAAAACTTTGTATATATCTTAATATATTGATCTATGTTGGTTATCAAGTGGGAGACATCGATAAGAGCCTCGTCTAGCATGTTTGTATTTAATGTCCAAGTTATGGTTACTTTAGTGATAGCTTATTTTATTGTGGGTAACGATGTGTATTAAGGTAACTAAGAAAAATATAAAGTAAAAGTTTCTCTAGCGTGTAGTTAGAAAAAGCTATCTCACTTACCGCTTTTCACAGGCGCCGCTAAATTCCACTGCAGGTACTCCTCTTCCACGTGCGTCCGACTGCTTAACACTGGGAGCTGCCCAAAACTCGCGTCCACACCGTGTGCTGGTCACCACTAGAGAGAGACCCTCTCCTGGCCCTTCCAGTCAAGCATCCTTCCGGCCAAAGACCCCTTCCGGTCGAGCACCCCCCCCGCCTCCGGCCACCGCACGCCACACCATACCCACACGCCCCCCCCTGATCTCAAGGATCAATTTCCCCCTCGTCCCTCTGCATATGAAAGTCTGCTGTCCAGGTCGGTGGTTAACGACTTCGTTGCGATCTTCGTAGTATTGGGGCAGAGCTCTGGGTTTCCACCTCATCTTGGGTTTCCTCTTCCTCGGAGTCCGTCGACACAGTGATTCTTCTTACATCCAGGACATGACGTAGTACCCCGTCCACGGACACATTGTTCTTTGAATTTACGGCCGTCACCGTTCCCCTTCCCCATTGAGATGTGCAACGTGCATCTGGGGGCTTAACCAGACTTCTTCGCCCACCTGCACGAATGCACTCTCTCTCCCCACTGGCCGTTGTGGTGGCGTGCACGGGTGCCGCCACTCGTATTTGAATACTGCTCTGTGTGGCACCGATTCCTCGACCTGTCCAACCCGAGGGGACATATTGTACCAGAACACTGCCTCCATTGGTGAGATATGGCCCCGCTCCGCCATTGCCTTGATCGTCCGGTGGTGTCGCTCCACGATTCCATTCCCGCTCGGCCTGTGCGCCGCTCTGAAGAAACGGTCCACCTTCCATCCATCGAGCATCTCCCTCAGTGCCTCCGAGCGGAACGCTGCGCTGTTGTCCATCAACAGTTCGTCCACAGGGCCCCGCTCCAAGAACACCTCTCTCAACGTCCGCACGATATCCTCGGCCGTTCCAGTCTTCATCTCCCTCCATATCGTCATTCGACCTGGTCCACAGTCGACCATCGAGAGGTACGTTCCCTGCCGGTAGTGCGTCACATCCACCGCTAATCGCTTCCAGTCGCGATCCACCGGGAGGCTTCCCGTTTCGTGTACACCCGGGGCGGGATCAATGGACTGACATCGGGCGCAGCCTCTAACCACCCCCCGAACACTGCGTCTGCTAACGTCCGAGTCGATTCTCCTGGCTAGGAACAGGCTCCTATCCACCCCCATGTGGTGCATGTCATGCAACCCCTTCAGGTCTAACTCGGTCAGCCGACACACGGCAGCTATCTCATCCTCTACCTCCTCCGGCGCTTCCATCCAGGCTTTCTTCACTCTAGTTAAGATGTCCGCCCTATTTTTCTCTGAGGGCACGAACACTACGCTCAGCTTCAGGTCGAACTCGGTGGCCAGCTCTCCTAACGTTCCCACGCGGCGCTTTATCAGCATCTCCGCCGCGCCTCTCGTTCGCACTCTCTTCTCACTGGTGAGCACTGATCTTACCCATCCGAGTACAGTAGCCGAGTCGGTGCGTATCTCGATGGTGCGCAGCCCCCACCGCAGGGCGAGGTTCACCCCTCTCAACACCGCGTCCAGCTCTGCCACATTGATGTGGCTGCAGTCGTCCTTCTTTCTAAGCCAGGCTGCATCCACGACCTCAACACCTCCTATCTCCAACGTGACACCCAGCGCTATGCTGCTGGCATCGCACCATACGGTCCCGCTCCGTGATTTGGGAACGTACCAGCGTCCCCGCACTGGGTCGTCGGCCTTCACTCTCCCCACGATCTCCTGCATCATGGCCACCGTTCTCTCTCCCACTCTGTCACTCCAAGTCACCCCTCCCGCTCGTCTCTTGACATAGCTGCATGCCGTCCGGAGCCACCCAGCGATCGGGTAGTGACCCACCAGCTTTCCACACACCGAGAAAAGCTCCCGCCTATTCATACTTGGGCCCAGTTCCGGAACTTCGTTTCCCCTCTGGAACACCAAAACGCCCGTCTTATCTCGCCGTAGCCTAAGTCCCAGCGCGGGTCCTCCCTCCAATGCTTCTGATGGCTTCGCAGTCAGTCCATACCTCCGCAAATGGCTCGTGACCTCCGCCGTCGACACCACCGACTCGTCCACTAGGATGTTGTCAATATAGGAGTTAGTAGCCCTCTTTATCTTGTCGGCCCTCCCCAGAGCGGTCTTGAGGACCGCCACCATGATCTTCGGTGCGGAGCTCGGCCCGAAACCGAGCCTGGTCAGGCAATACGTCCGGCCCTTATACCTGACCAGCTGATACCGCCAGAGCTTCTCATCTATATGCAACTGCAAGTAAGCCGACTTTAGATCCACGATCGCTGAACCCCCCGTCATACGTCTCCACTCACGCAGGGTTTCCCCACAGACATCCGTGACCTCGCCACCCTTGTGGCATGACACGTGCTCGTTCAGCTCTCGATAGTCCAGCACCGGCCTCACCTTGCTCTTCGTGGGTTGCACCACCGCCATCAACGGCAATACTCCGCACTTCACCTCCTCCTTCCAGGGAAGCAGTATGCCCTCTTCGATCCATCTTCTCGCTCGAACTCGCTCCTAGCGTTTCCCTTCAATGTGTGTTGATAGCAGCCCACTTTGGTCTTCAGTGTTGGTGGTTCTCCCTTCCAGTACCACTCAACAATCCATCGCTGCCCATCAAACACGGCCTTGAAGTCTTTGTCCTGTACAGTGTAAGCGGGATATTCCTCCTCGTGGGCCTTCTGGTTCTCATGACGTGCACTCACAGCGCATACCGATGCAGCGGCGCCAAACGACATACCGACATTGTTCACCGTGACGCCCCCTAGACGGCCAATCGCGTCCATGCCCATAACCACGACGATCCCATCCACCACACTGTCTACCACGATGGCGGAAAGCCTTATCGTCCTTCCCCGTACCGCTATTTTCATCTCGCTGCGACCTCGGCATTCAATTTTCCTGCCGTTGACTGCCCTTATGCTGCTCTTCCCTCCCCACCTCTGCGCCACCCCCGCGGTCACCAGTGTCGTCGCACAGCCCGTATCCACGAGGGCTCGCTGTGGCTTCCCCCTCACGAAGACTTCCACCATGGGCAGCGCCGCTACTCGTAAGGGGCAACTACCGGCGCAGTAGTTCCCTTTGGATCGTTTCCCTGGTCGCAGTTAGTAGCGATGTGGCCTGGTCGCTTACACCGGTAGCAAATTATCTCCGGCTTCGACTCTCTAGTCTCTAGCCATATGCGGGCCCTGGCACCTAAAACAGCGCCCCCTAAACTCGCGCGGACGGCCGCGTGCCGAGGTTGCCTCCCTTTCACCATTTCGCTGCCAGGTGTCCTGGGCCTCCGTAGTCGCTATCGCCGCAACACTCTTTTTGGCATCTTCCGCTATGATCCGGGCTTGTTCCACCAGTGAACGCATTTCCATCTCTTTATACCCCGGGACTTGCTGCAGTTTCACCGCTATGTCGTCCGGAAATCCATTGATGAACGCCAACCGCACCGTGCGTTCGCATTCCACCTGGTAACCGACCAACATAGCCAACCGCCTTATTTCCGCTGCAAAAATGTCAACGCGCTCACCATTCCACCTGATTCTCGCCAGCTTAGCAAAAGCCGCCAACGGTCCCTCGGCGAATGCATCCATCAGACGCCTCTCAATCTTCTGCACATCTCTTTGGCTGTGCTCGTCCAACTCAATGAAGAGTACCAGCGCGTCGCCCCCGAGGTACAATGCCATTAGGCCGGCCACGTCTTCTATCTTCTGCAAGCCTGCGACCAGCCGAACCTTCCGCAGCCAAGCGACAACATTACCTTCCCCGGTGAATGCCCTGATAGCTTCGTTCATCCGTAGTCTTTTCGCCATCTTCTGATTTGTCTTGCGGCAAGTGTTTTTTTTGTTTTGTTTTTTTTTTCAGTCGCCGAAATAGCTTGTGGTTAGAAAAAGCTATCTCACTTACCGCTGTTCACAGGCGCCGCTAAATTCCACTGCAGGTACTCCTCTTCCACGTGCGTCCGACTGCTTAACACTGGGAGATGCCCAAAACTCGTGTCCACACCGTGTGCTGGTCACCACTAGAGAGAGGCCCTCTCCTGGCCCTTCCGGTCGAGCATCCTTCCGGCCAAAGACCCCTTCCGGTCGAGCACTCAAAAATCCCTTCCAGTCGAGCACTCCCCCCGCCTCCGGCCACCGCACGCCACACCATACCCACATAGCGTACTCTCAAGTCCCGAATGATCGTGCCCTCACGCCACCCCGCTTATTAAATTTTGCTAATCTATCTCCGGCTAAATGTTATTTCAAGTGGTTGCATTCCTACGAACAATTAAAATTATGTATGACCAAAAAAATGTACATTACTATAAATCCTATATATTATAAAATAAATAGGATGGGTTGGGGTCTCAATATGTAAACTAAATGACTAATTCGGGTTTTTTATTTTAAAAAAATCAACCGATTTTCCAGGGGACCCACCCCTCCCAACTATTCCATCACCACCCCATAATATTTGGGACCCGAGAGTCAATTACATATATTTGTTTACATATATATATGGAAAGGAGAGGTTAGAATCCAGCACAGAAAACTAATAGAAAATTACACTTGGATAGTTTTATCACGCTTTGCATTTCACAACTGCTACTAAAATACACACAACACACACTTCTTACATGAAGAAAGAATCTTGTAGTAGAGTAACTGTTAAAGTTCTTTATTTACTCACCGAGTCTGTCAACCATTTTGAATAAACTGTGTCGTCCGACCGTAACACACGCTTGATGTGTTTGTTTTCGGTCAACTCCCTAAAGCAAAACTGCTTTCAGCTTTTCTTCAGCGTAATAAAAGAAAAGCTCCCGAAAGAAAAAAACAATCCTTTGAGTACTGAGAGGGATATTCAACGGATTACTGGTGCTTTTCTTTTCAATACTGACTTTGTTTCTTCTATAAATATCCCAGTTTTTACGGTTTTCTTACTTTTTCTTAACTAACATGCTGAGGCGTTGCCTTCGCGCGTTACACTATCAAATGTTTGTGAATGAAATTATTCAATTTGACCTCATTGCTTTCGTCACTTCCGTTCCGGTCATGCTCATAACCCTAACCGGGTAGCAATTTATTCAAGCACGCACTAATTCTTTTCATTGCATTGAGGTTTATTATAGTTGAGAAAATCGATTAAATAATTTGATACATCTGTGGAAACCTTCCCGCATACATGCACTCTCTCATACATCTCGCTATTTGACAATTTGAAGCTGTCAGCGCTACTGCAGATTTTGAAAAGTGTATATATATATATATATATATATATATATATATATATAATTGGAAATCAGTAAAATCGAATCTCTGGCGGTTTGCAAGTAAATTCGGCCTACTTATATGAAATGATGAGTTAGCAAAGCACTCGATAAGATAGGACCTCAGAGTAATAACATACGTTTAAATAGCTTGACAAATCGAACATTGTGGTAGGCGAAACTAACACACAATACATACCAAAGTAACGATAGAACTAATCAGGTTGAGAAAAGTACACCTGGACAAATCAAATGAACAATTGTTTAAAGTGTTTCTTTGAATCCAAAATCAAATATCAGACTTACGTGAATGGCAAGCTCATGGTATTGGTGATCGAATGGAGGATTCAGTTTATCAACAGGTTTTCGTTCTGCCTAGGACCGGAGTGATAAATTATATGTTGCATCTCTGGTATGGCTGCTAATCGTATCTATAGTTATCACGTGTTAATTCCGGCAAGGGAAATAACCCCCGGTTTTAGGCGGGTCATTCAAAATGCTAGCGAAAGGAAATATTATAATTTCCGCTAATCAACATGATAAGCTCTCGACTAGATGTTATAAAACAAACACAAATAATTAACCAATCAACAGAATTGTCTAATTAAATTAATTAGTTAATTATTAAATCTAGGAGAATAATATAATTGGAAATCAGTAAAATCGAATCTCTGGCGGTTTGCAAGTAAATTCGGCCTACTTATATATATAGTTTAATAAATGAACAGAGAACAAAAAACAGAGAGGCAGTACAAATGATATTAGTATTAGTTTCACGCTTGGGAGTGCGGGGGGGGGGGGGAGAAAGAGGGACAGATCAAAACTAAAGCGCAAAAATAACTTTTCTGATAGCTATAAATATACGAGAAAGATAAAAATAAAAAAAAACAAGGTAAATTAGATTTATAAATTTGAAAATAACATGAAAAATAAAAGACATGTAAAATAAATAGTTATTATACACCATTTTAAAAATGTACCTTTAAGAGAATATTCTCTTTTATTAGTAGAAAAGAAGTGAGTGCATTCCTTTGAATCTTATAGAACACTTCTTTCCATTCAATAGATAATACATTGTGTTCTTTCTTCAGATTCGTTGATTTTTTCCTGTACGTTTCACTTCTATTTTTCATCAGACATAAATGTTGAATCGTAGTTATTTTCTTTTTCGGTTTTTCCAGTTTTAATTTCGGTGTTGTTGTTGTCGTCGTTTCTTCTTTTTCTTTTTATCTGTCTTATTTTTCTTCTTCTTCACACCCATCCAGTATTGCACACAGAGCCTTGCTGGAGGTATTAAGGTTTCCAGGTCATTAATTGTGCAGGAATCTTCAAGACTGGAGCAAACTAGAAGGTAGGTGCTCCATAGTTTGTAATTGTCTGCATTGGTAGTTGGAATGGAATCATCATCGGTGGCTTACCCCCATTTCTGAAGTTTGGCTCCTCAGCGACCAACAACTGCTCGGAAGTGATTCAGGCAGGACCAGAAGGGCCAGGGAGATGTTATTCTGTAGGGCTGAGTGAGAGGGGCTGAGTGAGAGGGCCTGAGTTCCACGCTGTTAAGGTGGCATGACCAGAATGGCCAGTCATCACTGGAGCCAGAGGGAAGATATTCTATAGGGCTGAGTGAGAGAGCCTGAGTTCCACATTGTTAAGGTGACTACATAATAATGTCTAATAATAATGGTTTCTGATTTAGGCACAAGGCCAACAATTTTGGGGGAGGGGAAAGTCAATTAAATCGACCCCCAGTGCTTGACTGGTTCTTTATTTCATGCTGTTGTTGTTGTTTCTTCTTCTCAATGTGTTTCAGTTAATTTTCAAAATTCATTTCCCTCAATTCTCTGCATATTCTGATCGTTCACTCCCCGTATCTCACTACCATGCAACATTGCACATCACACACAGTTTGTATTTCATTGAATGAAAGAAAGCTTCTGTTGTCAGAGTTTGTAGCTCCCTGAACTCTTTCAATTATGTTCTTATTTTAGATACTATGCTCACAGAGCAACCCCCTTCACTGCTAATTAGATCACCTAGGTAGCAGAAGCTATCAACCACTTCTATGGATCCTTTCTAGGATTGGAGGAAAAAGTTTATTTTACTATGGTTCTTATATAAAATTATGTTGGAAGAGTTTAATTTAAATAGGATCCTTTTAAAATGAGTGGTTCTCTTCTTCTTTGCCCATTTATACCTGAGAGGGTTATGGAGGTAGTGTCTGAAACACTCCTTCCTGCAGGTCCTGTCAGAAACAACCGTCTCTAGCTAATCCAGCTGAATCCCCAAGCAAGACCATCCAAGCTCATGGATGCTATCCAACCATCTTTCTCAGAGTCTACCCCTGGTTGGTTTTCCTCGTAAAATCTGTCCAGCGATTCTTTCCCCGAGACATTCTAACCACATACCCATAGTATCAGAACTGTGATCTCTCAATTTGTAAAAATTCATAAAACCAGAGCCAGTTTTGTCTGGATTGATATACTTATAGTGACTCCTTTTGTAGCAAATTAGGTGTTGAAATGAGATGGTGGTGTGTTGTGGTGTTGATTCACTTGGATTGCTTAGTTGTATGGTCACTGTTGTGTAGAATCTAGGCAAACGAAGTGGTATACCTGATACAGTGTGACCAGAGAATGTGGGTGGGCAAGTAAGTGAATAAGTGTTCATTATAATGATGATGATGATGATGATGAATTCACGGTGGTAGATTGGCAGTATTGGTAGAGGGTCTTCTGACGCCATGCTTTGCAGCAAAGAGTTACGTCCCTTTACGGTCTGAGTTCAAATCCTGCCGAGGTTAACTTTGCCTTTCATCCTTACGGGGTCGATAAAATAAAGTACCAGTAATGTACTGGGTAATTGCTGGCCTTGTGCCAAACGAAGAAACAATTATAATGATGATGATGAATCATATAGGAAATAAAATATATTGACCACAATAACACAACGCCTTATGTTACTAATTTATTAAATCCAACTTTCATCGAAGTTATATGACAATAAATGAAGGAAAAGTAAAGCTAGTTGAATTGTGTGATGTGTATCAAGTATGTGTATTTGTTGGCAAAAGTATTATTAAATTGACAAGTGTTTCATCTGCTTGCAATGTGGATTATTACTTAGAAAGAAATAGATTCTACCAGGATCATATGTCTTAGATCAAAATTCTCAATGAAGGGGGGGGGGGGGGGGGGGGGCTGGAAGGCTCTTTACTTTGGTAAGTTTTATAAGCCATATTTGTATGTCTTTGAGACAGCCAGTGTGAATGCATTTGAAAGAGCTTGCAGACAGCATAACTATAGTCTGACCACAGCTCTGAGCAGGTGTGCAGGCGTGTCTAGACATTAACCAGTAATTGAGATCCTAAAAATGAAAATACCCACAGTCAACTGCGTCAAGGACACTTTGAGCGCAGCCAGTTAGAATCTTATCTTTCCTTCACTGATAACAATGTATTTCATGTCTGAAATTATTGACTCAACCGTAACGAGTTAACACTATGTAGATCTATTTTATTCCCTATTGTATAAATAATATTACAAATAAAAAAAATAATAAAAACACAGAAGCGGGTAGCACACACATCTAGGACCACATAAAACACACAGGCAGGTAATACATACATCTAGGACCACATACAACACATAAGCATGTAATACAAACATCTAGGACCACATACAACACGTAAGCAGGTAATACACACATCTAGGACCACATGCAACACATAAGGAGGTAGCACACATACATCTAGGACCACATACAACACATAAGCATGTAATACAAACATCTAGGACCACATACAACACGTAAGCAGGTAATACACACATCTAGGACCACATACAACACACAAGCAGGTAATACATACAGCTGGGACCACATGCAATACATAAGCAGGTAATACATACATCTAGGACTACATACAACACACAGGCAGGTAATACATACATCTAAGACCAAATACAACACACATTGTATCATGTGCTACGGACGATGCAAGAGCAATGGTCGGTCAACATAAGGGTTTCGTCACTCTTCTGAAGAGAGAAAATCTATCTGTATTTGCTGTTCATTGTCATTCATCGACAACACTTGGCTGCGAAGAAATTCAGCAAGCCTCTGAGCAAGTCCTTGCAGGTGGCCATTGATGTCACCAATTTTATCAAACGGCATTCCCTCAATGAACGAATTTTACAGCAACTGTGCCAAGATAATGACGAAGAATTCGTCAAGTTGCTCCGTCATACTGAAATCAGGTGGCTTTCAAAGGGCAAGTGCTTTACTCACTTCTTTGAACTCTTCGACTCTATCATTGAGTTTCTGCGAGGACGCAACACAGAACTGTACAAGAAAACCCTCAATGTGAGGCAAGACTGCGCCTACCTCACTAACATCTTCGACAAATGCAATAGTGGCATTTTGGCTTTGCAGGGGAAGAAGATCACCTTGCTTAAAGCAAGGAATGCTGTGAAAACATTCCTGGCCAAATTGAATGTCATCGAAAGGAATCTTTGTTGACGGGAATTCTATAATTTTCCTAGTGTTGCCAATGTTCAAAACATTGTAAGCGATGACCAACTCCAAATTTATACCACTCACCTCCGTGCGCTACAAGACAACATGAGAGAACGGTTTGTCGACCTTTTGCCGATGAACATCCCAATGTGGATAGCAGATTCCTTCATAGCTAACGTCGACGATTTGGACATTAAATTTCAGGAAGAATTCATTGAACTTCGAGCAGATGACATGATCAAAATTAGATTTCCCAAATAGGTGAACCCCTTTTTGGGATACAAGAGGAAATTCAGCGTTGATTTCCACACCAACATGCAGAGGCTAAGAGATTTGCTCTGCCTTTTCCAAGCTCATACTTAGTTGAGAGGAGGTTTGGTGCTGTTTCCAGACTACACAGTAAGGCTACAATGTAATTACACGTGGAGATCTCCGGCTTCATCTTAGGAAAATTCAGCCTCACGTCAAAGAGTTAGCTAGACTCCATGAAGATCAAGGGTCCAATTGAAATGAGTCAAAGTTAAAATAAGTTGATTTATCCGAAAACTTGGATATGCTATTGTTACAAAGCAAACTAACAATTTTTTTATTTGTAGTTGCAGTCTGACTGGACTGGAAACCATCTACTACAATTCAATTACTCATTTGTTGTATATATTTTACCATTTATTAATAAATATACCCTCCCGCATGGTCATGAAAACCCTCTTCTGTGGTCTCTAAGCTCACAAAGAAGAGGGGACATCAAGTTAGATATCAACATTTATTCTGTCCGTTTCATTAAAGGGAAAATTGGAAAGCTTTGAAATGATATAATTGCCACTTTCTTCCAGATAAGAGCACTCTTTGGATAGACAGAGTTGCTCTTGTATAAACGTTCAAAATAGCTGGTATCGCCTGGTGGGAATATAACAAATTCAACTGGTCCTTATTCATAAAAAAGAACATTTATGTTCCTTTTTTTGACATTTATATATTTCCTTTCAAGGAATGTATTTATACTCTCAGCTGCCTGCAATGGTATCTTTGGAATATTGTTAATCAATGTTTTAGTAATCGACTGATATCAAAATCAGTAGTATATTGAAAAAGGGAAAAATAGCGTAGGGGGGCGTTTCGTGATTTCAAGGGACAGAAGGGGGCGTTTGGCCTAAATGGGTTGAGAACCTGTGTCTTAGATGTACTAACTACATAATCATTATCACCATCATCATCAGCATCACCGTTTAGCATCAATTTTTCCATGCTAGCATGGGTTAGACGAGTTATCCTGTTGTGGGCAACGCTAGGTCAGGTGATCATGTCATGCTGATACAGAACTGATTTTGATTGGTTTCTACAGCTGGATGCTCTTCCTAATGGCAACCTCATTTACAGTGACTACTGGGTGTTTTTTGTTGTGACACCTACATGACAACTTTACAGTGTGGACTGGGTGTTTTTTGTTGTGACACCTACATGACAACTTTACAGTGTGGACTGGGTGTTTTTTGTTGTGACACCTACATGACAACTTTACAGTGTGGACTGGGTGTTTTTTATTGTGACACCTACACAACCACTTTAGTGTGGACTGGGTGATTTTTGTTGTGACACCCACGCGACCACTTTACAGTGTGGACTGGGTGTTTTTTGTTGCGACACCTACACAACCACTTTATAATGTGGGCTGGGCGCTTTTTGTCGGGTTGCCATCACAACCACTTTACAGTGTGGGTTGGAGGCTTCACTAGATGTATGTGTGTGTAGGTGAAGGAGTGGGGTGGTGTATATTATACATATGCTTCATCTTCGGCCTGTACACGTGGGAAGTCAGGTCTTCTGTATTACTACATATAACAATATTTCCAGTGATGTCACTAAAACCTACAAGAATTATAAAACAAACTACAAGCAGAAAGTTCTGTAAAGTACTAATAATTTAGAAGCCTTGCAACAGGAAAAGCAGATGTTAAAATGACAAAAAATCAACAAAAAATACTTTAGGCTATTTGCTTTTATTAAAAAAATACAAATCACAAAAATAAAATCATTTCATTCTGCTCATATTTTTTTTCTCAATTGCTGTCCATGTTATAAAGTCACATAAATATTTTTGTAAACTCCAATACATGCTTTAACTCTATGACCACGTTTCTAACGAGATACACTCTATTTTAATTAATTAATGAAGATTTTTTAGGGATTTACTAAAATTATTAATTATTTCACTAAGATAGTAACTTAATGGAAGGTTCTTATATAAAATTATGTTGGAAGATTTTTTATTTAAATTAGAAACCTTTAAAATAGTTGGTTTTATTTAATTGAACCAGAGATGGTTTCATTAAAATTATTAATTATTTCATTACTAAGATAGTAACTTAATGTAAGGTTCTTTTATAAAAATTATGTTGGAAGATTTTAATTTAAAGTGGATTCCTTTGAAATGGGTGGTTTTATTTCATAGAACCAGAGAGACTTTTGGCCTGGTTGGTAACAAAAAGGTTAATGTTCACTTTCCCTGAGTTGGATAGGTTGTCACAAACTGGTCTGTAGTGTAGGAGAGCTATGACCTCCCAGAGTTACTGGCCTGCATCTTGCTTACATATGTTCCCACACTTTATATTGATTGCTCATACGGATTAAGAACCTGCATCTCACATACATTCCCTCATTCTACTAAGATGACTGTATTCATTGAACCAGAACCGCTGTCGGTTCACAGAATCCTAAGACAGATTTAGGAAACTACCAAGCCTGCCCTGTGTAAATTTGCAATAAATCCTATATCTCATCATCATCACCGTTTAGCATCCATATCTAAATGCTTGCATGGGTTAGACAGGTTGTCCACACAGAGAGGCAATTTTGGCCATGGTTGGCCATGTCGCACCTTGCTCTGGCGAGGACTGTAAATTTGACTGGGTATTTTACAGCTGGATGTCCTTCCTAACACCAACCACACCAGTGTGGAACTATATATGATATTATCATTTATTTCATACTCAGGGTGTTTTGTTGGAGGTGCGTGTTAAATATATTATGTACTGCATTTTCTCCTCTATGACATTTGTCGGCCTCCCCTGACTGTGAAGTTGATGCAGTTGAAGTTCAGTTTTAATACTAAAACATAGGTGGGGAGAAGGGAATTCCAGAGGGTGGCATTTCTGAGAAAGAAGGATTGGGAAATTGTTTACCTGGTTGGCTTGAGTGGAGAGGGTATACAGCCAGCTAGTTCAGGGGCCAATGTAGAAGCAGAGAGATGAAAGAGTACGTCTTGTGAGATAGACATTAATTAAGGCAATGTTGGTAAGTCCTTGCCAATTAATAAATCATGTGATCTTATGATGCAGTTTAAGATGTCTTTGGTGTTTGCTTGAGTGAATGTAATAATATTCCTACAAAAGAAACAAAAAGAAGAAAAAAAACAATAAGAAGAAAAAAAACAAGATTACAAAATGATATAGCAGCAAAGAATATATCTATATATAAATTTCTGCGATACTGTCACAACATGTAAAGAGAGAGGAGTAGTTTGACTACCTCGTACTACTCCTCTCTCTTTATGTCTGCTGTCTGTGTGAATGTGTGTGAAAGGAAGGAAGTGAGTGGTGAAAAAACTACGCTGTGTGTATGTTTGTGTAAATGTATGTCTGTGAGTGTGTATTTTTGTAAGTGTGTCTGTGTTTGCGTGTTTATATTCATATACTCATACATATAAATGATGCATGGGCACACACACACACACACACACACACACACACGTCAGTGTATGGAAAAAAATTCTAGTATTATATACACTTGTATATGAGTCACATCTTTTCCACAAAAATACATGAAAAATCCACCATGCAACTTATCTAACAGATCTACAAAACCTTCACTTTGAATATATGATATATTGTATGTTGTGTACAAGGGCGAATTTAATGAGGGGAAGGAGGCAAAGGGAGCAATTGCCCCAGGCCTCCTGCAGGGGTGGGGGGGGGGGGGGGCTCACCAGCGACGGTTATAGCAATTTATTTTTCCCATCAGCTGGGCTTTTTAGTTTTAGGATGGTTAGAATTTTTTAATTTAATACCTGTATGTATAACTTTTCAGTTCCAATTACTTGCACCAAGCTGACTTTGATATGTAAAATTGGGAGGAGAGGGATTGCTGTGTATTCTAATTCTATGTGTATGAGGGACCCCCGAAACCTGAAGTGCCCTGGGCACCCCAAGATCTGAATCCAACCCTGCCCATTAGTATCCCGGTCTTTAGAATAGGCATGCCATATCCTAATGTGTTGTAAGAGGTGTTCACAACAGGAAGGGCATCTGGTTGTAAAACATTATCTCAAAATATCCTGTCCCATCCACAGGGTTGTAAAGCGGATGTAAAAACGATGATGATGACTGTAAATGTAATATATACATAGGTGTATATGGTGCAACTTGTACAGAGGTATATATGGTAATTTCACCTGATCTACACACATATCTTCAAAGGTATACCAGCTGTGATTTACTATACATTTTAAAGGTTTGGTTAAGATTACATTATCTGTTTTGTCTTTCCTATAAGAGAGTAGGGTTCGAGTTGAGGGATATTTGACTGCTATTTCTAGTAAGTTGGATGACCACAGAGTTTCTGTAATCAATGGTTGGTGGTAGCCTCTTATCCCTTTACCATTTACATTACTCTATATATACTATTGTATTTTCCTGATAAAGGCTTTATCTCACATAATATCGAATCTCTGAGATTTTGATATTATTTATGTTGAGAACAATACCTTAACATCAGTATTATTGGCCAGTTACAGCCAGTTTAAACAGAAAGAGGTTTAAATGCTAAGGGGTTAAACTACTACAACAGCAGCTTCTCCTCTTTTGAACTAGCTGGGTGTACACTACTTTGATTTATACCAACTGCTTACACTTACTTATAAACACCATAATAGGGACTTTCTTTTTAAATGTTAGCTGTCTTTTAGGACCAGGTCAACCCAGATCAACTAAACCTAGGAGGAGGAGGAGAAGAAGACTGTAACTACTCACCAGTGGCTACTGATACATTGAGGGAGTCAATATGAAGTTGATCACTGTCCACATAAGAAGGGACTGTCACCAGTTGATCACACAAGTCCAATAGCTGTTCAGAGACACCACTGCCTTCATTGCCTGAAATATATAAAAAGGAGTGATATGGTGAAGCAAATGTTCTAATGTTGTGGTTGTTTAGCCCCAGGCCGACCCTGACTGAGTAGACTTATGATCAAAGCTATGAGCATCCTATCATTCCTTAGCTATTCTCACCATCACTACACCTTCTCTAAAATCCTGGTGAGTCCCCTCCCTTACACCACTGGAGGTCATTCCTTACCGTTACTCATCCCCCTGTTATATCCCACAACATATATCATACACCTATATCATCATGCTTATCTTCTCCCACCCCCAGGGCAGAAAGGGCTTTTCAATTGTTATATCCCACAACATATGTTCTACACCTAGAGCATCATACTTATCTTCTCCAACCCCCCTGTAGGGCAGCAAGGTCTTTACAGTTGAGACAATGACTGACAACCTCTCTGGTGTTGGTGGCATGAAAATACACCCAGTACAGACTTCAATGAGTTTGGAGATAAGAAGCGCAGCCTGCTGTAAAATCCTTGCTAAAAACGGTTGAGGTAATCCGTCAGTAGTGTCAAAGACATGACAACCTCTCTAGTGTTGGTGATCTAGAAGATAAACCCACCCAGTACATGCTGTAAAGTGATTGGTGATAGGACCAGCACCAGTCATAGAAGCTTTGCCAAACAAAGGGCCAGGAGAACCCTTCAGTTGTGTCAAAGACATGACAACCACCCTAGTGGTAGTGATCTAAAATAGCGGTCGCCAACTGGTGGTCTGCAGAAAAATTTGGGCATTGCAATTTTTATGTTTTATTAATAAAACAAAAATAATATTTGGTTAAAACATATTTTATAACACCCCTAAAAAATGTTTCTCCTCAGTAAAGAACTAACATCCATGAAATAATTTTGTATATATGTATCATCTATTGACAATATGACACAGGTACACTTCAGTATTGTTTAATAAAATGGAAGTTCTCTGATCAGTATTTTACAAATGTATTGGCGATGGATTGGCAGTATCAGTAGAGGGTCGGACGCCATGCTTTGCAGCAAAGAGTTACGGCCCTTTATGGGCTGAGTTCAAATCTCGCCGAGGCTAACTTTGCCTTTCATCCTTATGGGGTCGATAAAATAAAGTACCAGTAATACACTGGGATAATTGCTGGCTTTGTGCCAAAAGTAGAAACAATTATTTTACAAATGTATTTATCTTTTTATAAAAATTCATATTAGTGGTCCACAGGATTTAAAATTATAAAATTATAAATGAGGTCTGAAAGATTGGTGACAACTGATCTAGAAGATAAATGCACCCAGTAAAGTGGCAGGTAATAGGAAGGGCATTTAGCTGTAGAAAACCTGACAAATAAAGAGTCAGGAAAACCCTTCAACTGTGTCAAAGACATAACAACCTCCCTAGTGTTCGTATCACAATAAAATGCACTTGGTAGAGCACGGGATGCTGGCCCCTGACTCATTTGTAAGGTCAGTAGCCCCATTGGTGTCATCATAAAATGCACCCACTACACTCTGAAAAGAGGTTGGCATTAGGAAGAACATCCAAAGAAAAAGCATATAGTTGCTTGAAATAAATGAGTTTTGAAAGGGTACACAAAGTGTCTCAAAATAGTGTCAGACATATATCTAAGATAAAAAATAAGAGTAAAGAATTAAGTTAAAATTACCAATCTGTAAAGTGGTCGTGTAGGTGACACAACAAAAAGCACCCAGTCCACACTGTAGAGTGGTTGTGTAGGAGACATGGTAAAAAGGCTCCCAGTCCACACTGTAAATATGGTTGGCATTAGGATAGGCATCTAGCCATAGAAAACCTGCCAGAAAGAGTTCTATACGAGTGAGACATGGTCACCCGACCAATCTTGCCTCAAGTGGGACTACTCCTGTCTAATCCATGCTAGTGTGGAAGATAGACGTTAAACGATGATGATGACGATAGTAAAATAAGATAAAAAAAGATTGACAGTTTAAAAATAAACAGGGGAGCTAACCTCAACACTCCTTTAGTATGTGGAATTGTGTTATATAGGAGTGATTTGAATTTTTTTAACGTTTTATAAACAACTCTACTGTAAAATTACATTTCCATCAATTTATCCTAAGATAACATACAACCAAAATTGACTTGAGTTACTTACCAACAATGAGTACGGTTGGTCCACTAAGGTTGGTATCTGTAACATGCTTCAAACACTTTCCCTCAAACTGACAATTTTCACCGACAGTTCCTAGGAGTTTCCATCCACATTTCTTCAGTTTCTGAAAATAATTTTAAAAAAAGGTATATATATACATATCTGTTAGAACACGAAAAGTGTGAAACAACAGAATGTTCACTTTTCGTGTTCTAACATATATGCCTAACTTCTTCATAAATTTTCCAGGGATAGCCGTGGTGGTGGTGATCGTATGTCATTGGCTAATTTTCAACCAATCAGAGTAAGTGTTGATATATATATATATATATATATATATATATATATATATATATATATATACACTATTCCCCCTCTCTCTATATATATCTTACGCTTTCGCTTTACACTCCTCCCCTTCAATAACACATTTCCCCCTCTCTATATATCTCTTATACTGTTACACTTATATTTCCATTTATTTATTACCCCCTCTCTCTATATCTCTTCCACTGTTACTTACGCCTGTTTCTCTCTATCTGTTCCGTCTCTATATATATCTCTCTTACTCTTTCGCTTTGCACTCCTCCCCTTCAATACCATCTCTCCCCCCTCTCTATATATTTGTTACTCTATCGCTGCACGCTCCTCTCTTTCAATATATCAATTACACACGCTTTACACTCCTTTATCCCCAGCGCCCCTATATATACACCCCCCCCCCCCCGCATCTATATTTTAATGTTCCGTTGCACCGTGAATATATGTGTCTATATATATATACATATATATTGTATATACACATTCATGTATGTGTATACACACTCATGTATGTATATACACTGGTTTTATGTGTGTATTGTAAATTTGTACTGTTAAAACACGAAACTAACATTCGATTGACACTTTGATTACCTGTACAGGCAATAGTTATTAGAATGCTGTTGAAGTGTGTATATATTTTTGGGGGACATCCTGTATATACACACATTATATATAATACAATAAACAGATAAATACACACATATATATATGAGCTTATTTAATTATAAATATTGTGAATTTTTAACTCAGTTCAATTATATATATAAATGGCTTCTACAGGACTAGAACTGTTTCATTCGAAAGAAATCATCATAATATTGAGAGGGGGGACTAGATAAAATATTTCAAATCAAATGTGTATAAGTTATAAGTTAAAATGTATAAATAGAGACGATAGTGGAGGTATATCTGTTTAGTGGAACAGTAGACGATAGAATTAAATACAGACGAGAATCTCCCTTTAATGAAACAGCAGACGATAGAATTAAGGCAATTTAAATTTTAAGCATTTGCATTTTTGCCTTTCATCGTTACGGGGTCGATAAAATAAAGTACCAGTAATACACTGTCACTATAAGTAGACGACTTTCAAATAGAATTGTTGGTTCCATTTCTTTAGTATTTTCAATTGTAGTTATCTACTTAAAAAGCGTTACACGGTTAGAGACATAATTGGTAAGTTATATCTTCCCTATTAAACCATTGCATTATTTCGCCTACAATAGAACAAAAATGAAATGTTCTTTAAAGAAACAGGAATATAACTTTATAAAAAAAAAAGTTGCATCCGCTTCTTTTATCATTGATAATTTTTTCGTTTTAATATTAATTGTTTTTTGTAGTTGTTTATATTAAAAATCTTACTGTAATATTTACTTAAACGAAGGCAGACATCTAAACTTATAGATTAATCTTGAGCGAAGGACTAGATAAATCTCTCTCTCTCTCTCTCTCTATATATATATATATATATATATATATATATATAAACGAAGAATGATAAAATTTCAAGCAATGAGTTTAATTAGGTAATGACTTACAAATTTGTTTCAGTATATATTTAATATAATATTAATATATTTTGTAATATTATTAACTAATTATTATAATTAGCGCTTCAGGCTTTGTCTATATACTGAAACAAATTTGTAAGTCATTATCTAATTAAACTCTTTGCTTGAAATTTTATCACTCTTCGTTTTGAATTTCTCCTAAGTATTCAATACTCTGTTGAGAAATACATTTTACATAAACAGTCTTTGTACCATTTATACGGTATTAATTACTTATATTTATATATATATATATATAGCGTATGATTAGAACTGTGTTTATTATTAATATTTTAATGGATTTAATGAAAAATTTTAGGTGTTCATATATATATTCTAAAAATGCGCGAAATCGTGAATCCGCGATAGTTGAACCGCCAAGTAGCGAGGTATCACTGTATATATGTTTAAATATATAGTGTAGCTGTGATGTATCTCGCAAGTGAATCGAGACCTGTCACTGATTTTGGTGTCCCCCACTGCCGATGTGAATGAGCAACGCTGCACTTGTGAATTGGGTCTTGATGTTGCAGGCAGTTCATATACTTACAATGATGCGGTCCCACAAGCTTGTTCACATTCCTGTGCTAATAATCTAGATGGGCGTATTAAATTGGATGTGAAAGCAGCTTACCAGATGCGGAATCGGGAGAAGTTGAGACAAAAACAGGCCGATTATAGAGCTGTGAATTTTGCTAAATTAACACAAAAACAGGCCAAGTATAGATGTTCAAAACGGTATGAGTTGGCAAACAAGCAGGCCAAGTATAGATCTGCAAATTCAGCTATTATATCTCAAAAGCAAGCCGAGCGTAGAGCTTCTAAACGTACCGAGTTGGCTAAAGAGCAGACCAAGTACAGATCTGCAAATATCTTATTGCACAAACAATAATTCTGCACAAATGTTGCTCCATTATTAGATCTAATGTTGCAACGATACAGTTAAATGTTGTCTGTGTATTTTAAAAAAGATTTGCTTATAATCTTTTCAAATTTCATTACGCCAATGATTCAAGCTCAAATTGACATTATCTAAAAAATTGTACAAACAGCGGTGGATTAGCAGTAGTGAACAGATAAATCAGTCAATTTATTAAGATTGACTTGGCATCAATCAGCAAGACCTTCATTAGCTGCTCTCCAGCCATCTATTTAAAGCTGTATACATTTATGGTACGAATACACTTGGAGTTCGCGTCATCAGTCTGGAACCCCTATCTTGCTCAGAACATTGACCTCCTGGAAACTGTTCAGAGACATGCAACCAAGCGCATACCCTCCATCAGACACCTACCATACCCTGAATATTTTGCTTCCCTCTGGCAATGGACTTGGTAAACACCCACAAAGTTATTAACCATCCGACCAACAACAACCCCGAACACCTTTTTGATCTCCATGTGTCTAACACGTGGACATGCCTACAAAGTCAGAAAACAACACAGCTCCCATGATTTTAGGAAATATTTCTTCATGCTCAGAGTTGCTGAAGGATAGAACAAACTTCCTGCATCAGTTGTTAGCTGATGACACAATGCATCCTTTAAAACCATCATACATTCCGAAATACACCAAAACTACACCTGATGTCCCCCTTCCATACACATGCACATATGTGTATATCATGACTCATGCACTGTTCTTTTTTCCTGACGTTTTTATATTACCCTATGTATTATATATGCACTTTGATGAGTTGTAGTGCACCTCAGCATTGTACACAATATTTTCATTATTATTATCATTATTATTATTACACTCATTGATCCATTTTGCACTAACTCTGCATCAAGCACCCTCACCTAAATATTAACCAATCAAGGATCCAATACAGCTATCTGTTGGATGAGTATTGTATAGTGCCAAAAACGAAACCAATCAGTTTAGCAGAAAGTTTCCAGACAAGAAACACGCATATTTTGCTATCCTCAAACACGTTTACACATGGCATGAAATATAACTAATCCGAGATGGCTAGGTTTCATCTTCTAACTGGATATACGAAATCCATTATGTCTTGACAACAACATGAGGTAACATTATGTTATTCACAGACACACTTTGTACACTGTTCCATATCAGAATGTATTTCCTTCGTCACATTCACAAACAGTATTGAAAATATGTTCTTCGGCAAATAAAAATGTTTTGTTCATAATATTTCAACTAGCGATTGCTCTACTCCACGCACGACCACCATAAATTAATGACCAGCTCAACACAAGTATTGGTAGAGCGTCAGACACCATGCTTTGCAGTATTGTTATGGTCCTTTGCATTCTAAGTTCAAATCCTGCCGAGGTTAACTTCGACTTTCATACTTACTAATTCGATAAAATAAAGTACCAGTAATGGACTGCCGTAATGGATTTGTGCCGAAAAATAGAAACACTATTAATGTGCAATAAGAGCAAAATATAACGACATTGCTCAATTATTTTATCTAATGTTGTAATAACACAAGGAAATGTTGTTTGTGTATTTTTTTTTATATTTGCTCATAGGCTTTTACAATTTCGCTCAGCCAACAACTATTAAAAAGTGAGTTGCTTAAGATAACAATTTAATCACAAATTGTTGCTATCTTTTAATACACTCCAACAAGTCATCAAATTATGTACAATAAAAACAAATCTTATTAATTTGCTCAGGGAATATAAAGAAAATGTATATACACTGATAATTGCAATTGTATGTAAATATTTTGTTTTTGTATTGTATATTTTATGTTTTCTATTATGTATAATATATTGATTTAATATTGATTGTGTTTTGTAGTTGTTTATATTAAAAGTCTGAAAATATTTTTATACATCTTACACTAATATTTATAAGATAATTTATAATAACAATTACATAATCTAATTACATTACAACGATAATTTATTATTAATATATATCCTGTTTAACTAGAGTTATTACAAGCGTTGCCTTAAAAAAATATTAAACTAGACATGAAAAATGCGCAAGCTCAAAAGTGCCACAGAATGTTATAATAAACCGACTAGAGTTGTTGCTAAAAAATATTGTAATCATTATATATCGTACATTCTGTGGCATCCTTTATAAAAATAGCTTAAACCAACGAAGCCTTTATTTTTACGCTATTTCACTTAGTTAATTCTTAGAGTGTAACATATAAAAATATGATTTACAACTATAAAATAAATTAATTAATATAATAACAGAGCTGCGGAGCTTGGCACTTTTGAGCTTGCGCATTTTTCATGTCTAGTATATCATGTTTAATATAGAAATGGCTTCTACAGGACTAGAACTGTTTTATTCAAACGATATCTTCCTGCTTTTCGTTGTTTGTAATTAAACATGATGTTTACACTCAACTAATGTATTGAGTACCTTACTTACTGTGGTTACCCCCTGATTGAACCCAGGACTCACACATATATTTTAAGAATGAAGGACATCCAGCTCAACTTTAAAAGGTGTGTTGCTCATTGTAAGAAATGAATAGATCTAGCTCAACTTTAAAAGGTGTGTGGCTCATTGTAAGAATGAGGACATCACGTTCAGCTATAAAAGGTGTATGGCTCATCGTAAGAAATAAATAGATCTAGCTCAGGACCCGCTAGAAAGAATAATATGTTTGAGGATGACCCTCTCAGGGATAAGTGGGTGAAGAAGAAGGAGATAAATATAAAGATATGTTACCTTCAATAGAGACACCAGAGTTTGTTCTGTATAAGCCATTGGTAGCAGCTCTAAAGCCCCAGCACTGCTTTTGCTCACCACAGGGTTAATTGGAGCGTTGAAACCAAAATTAAAAACATTAGCTAAGTAAAGTTAAGTATTTTGCTCAATTTTCTTTCCCCAAGAACTGCTTTCCTCTGTCAATGTGCATGAACGACCAAGCATAGACGAGTTGAGAGAGAAACCGTGTATAAGAGGGATAAGCTGTAGTGTGCAGGAGAGAAGACTGCGATGGTATGGACATGTGATGCACATGGAGGATGACTGCTGGATAAAGAAGTGCCAAGACATCCCAGTAGAAGAAAGACGCAGTAGAGGAAGACCACAAAAAATCATGGACGGAGATGGTGAGAGTTGACCTCAGATCACTGAAACTCATGGAGATGACGAAGGACCATGACGAATGAAGAGGCAGTGGCAACGACTGTGAAACTGTGTCTAGTTTTTTTTTTTATCACATTACTAAAATAAGTTGGATTACTTTGAATAAATCATGAATGAATATTATATAATTTATGTACTAAAGTCGTAGCTCTTGATTAAACAGAGTGTTTTTCCTGTTAGTTGGTATAATTTGACAAGTTTCCTTTCTTAACTGCTAAAGTGCAACAGTCCAAGTTGGACATTAGCGACACTAACACCCCAAGATATTCCTCAGTGCTGAACAGAATATATACATCATCGTCATCATTCTACGTCCGCTTTTTCCCTGCTTGCAAGGGTGGGATGGGAACTGATTCTGGCTTGATTTCTACAGCTGGATGCCCTTCCTAACACCAACCTCATTTACAGTGAGTGCTGGATGCTTTTTTTCCATGGCGCCTACACGCCCACTTTACAGTGTGGACTGGGTGTTTTATTGCCGTGGCACATCCACGACCACTTAGCAGTGGAATGATAGGGACCCCAAGTCCTATCATCTCATTTCTACAGCTGAGTGAACTGGAGCAATGTGAAATAAAGTGTCTTGCTCAAGGAAACAACACATCACAATTTAATATAATCTCTCCAACAGAAATATAAGAAAACATTCTAAATATACAGCATACATATCTGTTCATACATGACATGCACAGATTTAGACCTTGGTGGGGGAGGGGTACTTCAGTTTTTTTTTTAGGTGGGGGGTTACTTCAAGTTTGGTGGGGCCCCGCATATTCAAAAAATTAGAATACACTGCAAACATTTTTTCATGCTCAGAGTTGCTGAAGCATGGAACAAACTACCTGCTGCAGTTGTTAGCTGTTGGGGCACCGCATCCTTCAAAACCTCGAAGCTTCCGAAATTCGCCAACACTACACCTGATATTGCCCCTCCACACATGCACCCATGTGTTTGTCTGTGTGTATATCATGACTTATACGCTGTTAACTTTCCTGACATTTGTCCATTATTCTATGTACTATACATGCACCGTTGATGAGTTGTAGTGCACCTGAGCATTGTACACAATAATTTTCATTATTATTTTTATTATTATAACATCCACGATTTTGGCTGGACCCGTCGAAAGGAGTGTTTGGAGACCCTGCCCCCATGACTCTCTCAGGAATAAGTGGGCGAAGAAGTAGAGGACTACATCATACCACCATAACAAGACAATCATCACCATCATCATCATCACTATTTTATGTTCACTTTTCCATGCTTACATGGGTTGGATGGGTCTTTTCTTGCACAAGATCCCTCTATTCATTGCGGTCCTTCATCACCTTGGTGAATTTCAGCAATTTAAGATCTTGCTCGATAAGGTCAAGGTCACCCTAAGCCAGTGAGCCCAAAGCATCGTCATGCGTAGAGTTTAGTGGTAAGGGTGTTGGAATTACAATCATAAAGTTGTGGGTTCGATTCCTGGACTGAGTTGTGTGTTGTGTTCTTGAACAAAACACTTCATTTCACGTTGCTCCAGTATACTCAGATGAAAATGAGTACCAGCAATAGCTGGAGGTTTAATCCTGCAATGGACTGGTGTCCTGTCCAGGGGGGGGGGGGGGGAGTCTTGTACTCTCAGTTGTTTCACACCACGAAACCAAGATAAGTACTTGGCTTGAGACAGACTTTTGAATTTAACATCAGCTCTCACAAATTATCTATATAATACTAAAATTCTGTGATTGCTTGCTTGCTTGTAATACAGCCAAAAGGGCGCATAATGGGTAAATACTTTGAAAGGAAGTTGACCCTGAAATGGGAATACAAATGGAATAAAACAAGTTTCGTGTAAATCGGAGCATTGGTTCTCGAGATACAAGTTTATTCCAGGTACCTTCGTAAATAGAAAGAGAGAAAGATAGAGAGAAAGAGATAGTGGTTGTGAGAGAGTAGATTGAAAGAGAGACATAGAGAGAGGGAGAGAGAAGGAAACAGAGAAGAAATATGGAAAAGAGAGAGAGCTGGTGGTGTTGTTGAATGAAATCATAACAAGTGACTTCAAAGAATCGAACATAGCATTACTGCATCAAGCTTGAATTTGGTGACTGAATATTAAGTCATATGCATCATATAACTTGTGTGAGGATGTGTGTAGCGAATATTTCCATAGGAAGGGTTTCTAAGTGTGTGGTGTATATAAGTGTGTCTCTGTGACCAATGTATATCGGTTACAGATACCCACACACACACACACACACATATATATATATATATATATAATGAAGGAAATGTGGTACGGAACCAGATGGACCATAACACACCAAAGTACTCAATACTTAGGGTAGTAGAGTGGGTAATATATATATATATATATGCACACACATATACACACACACACATATATGTGGGCCTTCCAATTTCATTTTACATTATATACATGTCTGTGTATATTTTAATTATTTGAAAATTATTTTTAAGTGAACATGATTTTAAAAAATATTTTTATAGGAAACATGACCAAATGGGTCACGGGAGGTCTAGATTTTAATACATGTTACAATAATCAAGTTTTTTTTGTGGCTGGCTGCCTTTCCTATCACCCACCACTTTACAGCATGGTTTGGGTGCATTCTTCAAACCATCACAAGGAGTGGAAAATTCACACAAAGACAAATTTAATCGTAATGAAATAAATTACCTGTTTTCTTTTGAGAAAATGACTTTGTTTGCACCAAAGTAATAAGCACTGCACAAAATGGCACCAAAGTTCATAGGATCCTGAAAATAAAATACTTTATTGAAAGAAATATTTGCTTCAACATAAATCAAAGTGAACTCATGCAAACAAATATAATTTAAATATATTTTATATTATTATAATCAATAACATCAAGGGTGGTGAATTGGTAGTATCGGTAGAGCATTGGAAACTATGCCTTGTAGCATAGAGTTACGGCCCTTTACGTTCTGAGTTCAAATCCTGCCAAGGTTAGCTTTGCTTTTCATCCTTACGAGGTCGATAAAATAAAGTACCAATAATGCACTGGGTTCAATTTAATCGACTTTCCCTTCCCCAAAAATTGTTGACCTTGTGCCTTAATTAGAAATCATTATAATCAATTATCATCATTATCATCATCGTTTAACGTTCATCTTCCACGCTAGCATGGGTTGGACAATAACATGAAAGAGGCTGTGTTGCTATCTAACTATAAGTATGCTGTGTTGCTATCTAACTATAAGTATGTTGTGTTGCTATCTAACTATAAATATATTGTGTTGCTATCTGACTATAACTATATTGTGTTGCTATCTAACTATAAGTATGCTGTGTTGCTATCTAACTATAAGTAGGTTGTGTTGCTATCTAACTATAAGTATGTTGTGTTGTTATCTAACTATAAATATATTCTGTTGCTATCTAACTATAAATATATTGTGTTGCTATCTAACTATAAATATATTGTGTTGCTATCTAACTATAAGTAGGCTGTGTGGCTATCTAACTATAAGTATATTGTGTGGCTATCTAACTATTATATTGTGTTGCTATCTAACTATAAATATATTGTTGCTATCTAACTATAAGTAGGTTGTGTTGTTATCTAACTATAAGTACAACCATATTTCTGTTGCATTTTGTTTTTCTACAGCTGGATGCCCTGGCACTAGGAAGGGCATCCAGCTGTAGAAACCAACCCAAAAATCAATTCTGTATGAGCATGACATGGCTACCTAACCTAGCATTGCTCACAACAGGATAACTCATCTAACCAATGCCAGTGTGGAAAAATGGACGTTAAACAGTAATGATGATGATAATGATGATGTAACTTATTATATTTTTTACATAGCTCATGACTTGCTCTACATATCATGTATTGTATAGAGCTGAACCAAGTATTCCATACCCAAATGACTTGCTAAAATAGGAATATATAAAAAAAAAAAATTTTGATAAACCCTTTAGTTACCAATTCAGCCATAAACACTTTAAAATAAACAATTTTGTATTTTAGAATTAGAGGTGCTTTCAGGAGGTTTGCTATCAATCTGCTGTATTCCTGGAGAGGAGCTGGGTTCTGCCAGGCTTTTTAAAAATGCCCAAGAAACGATGTATGTCAATATGGGGCCCCACGACACCAACAAGAGTTATGGGACCATACATATTAATAGTTGCCCTTGTTTTCCCCCTTTTTTTGCCTCCTGTATTAATTGTAAGGAGTATTACATACCCTGCCCAGTATGTCATGGTTTACACTGTTTAAATTGATTAATCCTTTAGCATTTACATTACTTTCATCATCATCATAATCACCGTTTTACGTCCGTTCTTCCACGGTAGCATGGGTTAGACGGGTTGTCCTGTTGTGGGCAGTGTCCGGTCGGCTGACCTTGTCTTGCTCATACGGGAACTGATTCTGGCTTGATTTCTACAGCTGGATGCCCTTCCTAACACAAACTTCATTTACAGTGAGTGCTGGGTGCTTTTTTTCCGTGGTGCCTACACGTCCACTTTACAGTGTGGGCTGGGTGCTTTTTTGCCGTGGCACCTCCACAACCACTTTGCAGTGGAATGATAGGGACCCCAGTCCTATCATCTCATTTCTACACTTGAGTAAACTGGAGCAATGTGAAATAAAGTGTCTTGCTCAAGGAAACAACACATCACCCGGTCTGAGAATTGAACTCACAATCTTTTGATTGCAAGGCCAATGCTCTAACCACTAAGCCATACTTTATATATACTATTGTATTTTTACAGTAAAAGCTTTATCTCACATAAATATCTCACATCATATTGAATCTATGAGATTTTGATATTATTTATTTTGAGAATACTTTAACATAAGTATGAGTGGCTGGTTACACCTGGTTTGGACAGAAAGAGGTGAGAGAATTCTGGCTGGATACAGTCGTTTTAAATGTTAAAGGGTTAAAGAAATACTGGTGAAAGAGGTGAGGGTGCAAAGGTTAGTATAAGTGGGAACTACCGATACTGTGGTGAGCACAGGTTCAATGGAGCTTCAGGAAAAAAGTGGAAGGTGATGTACATATTAAAAAATAATTGTTTCTACTTTAGGCACAAGGCCAGCAATTACCCAGTGCATTACTGGTACTTTATTTTATCGACCCCGTAAGGATGAAAGGCAAAGTCAACCTCGGCAGGATTTGAACTCAGATCGTAAAGGGACGTAACTATGCTGGAAAGCATGGCATCCGACCCTCTACCGATACTGCCAATCCACCGATTAATGATGTTGGAAAGTACTTAACTAACCTGAACTTGGTAAAGAAGCAACCATAACTGATGACTGGACGATTTTTCGTCAATTCCTTCTACACACACTTGACTGAATAATAAATATATTAATAAATTAAATATAAAAATATAATATAACCATCCACAATATTTTTAGTATAAAAGATCTCCCATTAAACCCATTTTTCAGTGCATCTAAGGCCTTTACTATTTACATTACTCTATATATACTATTGTATTTTTATCTCATGTAATATCAAATCTATGAGATTTTGATACTATTTATTTTGAGAAAAATACCTTAACATATGTATGAGCGGCGAGTTACAGCTGGTTTGAAAAGAAAGAGGTGAGAGAATTCTGGCCGGATACAGCCGGTTTAAATGATAAAGGGTTAAATGTGAAAGCTCTCATTCACATCATTATTAACTGTAATATAAAAGTCAATTGCTTTATTCTTTTTAGTTTGTGTGTTTGTAAGTTTAGTCTCGTCACTCCTGATAGAGTCGTAGGGGCACCATATTGACATACGGCATTTCTTGAACATTTTAAGCCTGGCAGAGCCAATCCCCCCAGGCCTGAGTACAGCAGATTTCCTCCAGAGAAAGATAGAAAGTTAGAGAGAGAGGAAATGAGAAAGAGATATAGAGGAAGAATCGACCCCAGTACTAGACTGCTACTTTTTTTTATTGACCTCGAAAGGATGAAAGGCAAAGTTGACCTCAGCGGGATTTGAACTCTGAGAGCAGAGAGCTGGAATGAATACCATAAAGCATTCTAATGACTGCCAATTCGCCACCTGCACATGTATACTTAATTATTTCCTTGAAAGAGCCTTTGGTTATAGAAAAGCTCTGTTCTGTGGCATTGAGCTTTTGAGCTTATATTTCACCTAGAAAATGTAATTCCTTTGTAAATTGATGTATGTCAAATAGGCTACGTTAAAATGGTTCTGTAAGGTAGCTAATTAGCATTTAGCATGCTGAATCTTTTTAATGAATTGCTTCCCTTGATACTGCACTATGTATTAAGGGGGAGATTACTCTATCGGTGACATACTGTGCCTAAAGCGCCCAGAAGATTAAATTATAGGTGAGTGAGAATTGTCGGGAGTTCCACAAGTCCCTTGTTGTGAACTACATTGACTTCAGGAAAGCTTTCGACAGTGTTCATCGGGAGTCATTGTGGAAGATTGTAAGACTCTACGGTGTCCCAGAGAAATATATTAACATCTTCAGGTCGCTGTACCAACATTCCAGGTGCTGCGTTAGGACAAAGGACGGAAACACGGAAATGTTTGACATCTTGATGGGTGTTCGACAAGGCTGCCTCCTTTCGCCTTTCCTTTTCCTCATTGTCATCGATTTTATCATGAAGACAATGAGTGACCCTCGTTTTGGTATCAGTTGGGATGGAAGGAGATTAAGCGACCTGCACTTTGCCGATGACATCGCAGTGATAGTCCATTCCTGAGAAGACCTGCAAGAGATGACAAACGTTCTAAATGACAATGCAGAGAAAGTTGGCCTGCGCATCAGTTGTGAAAAAACCAAGACCATGTCGACAGGTGACCCTCCAAATCCTCCCATCATGGTTGGTCAGCGTAACATTGAATGTGTAAACCACTTCCAATACCTTGGCAGCAACATCTCTGACGATAGGGATGCTGAGGTGGATGTGCGCACAAGGCTGGGAAAAGCAGCGGCGGTCTTCCAGCGACTCCGTCCGGTATGGTGCAGGTGTTCCATCGGCAACGCCGTCAAATTCGGTGTTTACATGTCCATTGTAGTTGCATTCGTACCATATTGAAAATTTCATGGAGAGACCAAGTTAGCAACGAGGAAGTGATGAGGAGGTCAGGATTGGAGACGTTAAGGGACATTGTCCGGAAAAGGAGACGGCGGTTCGCGGGCCACATCCTTCGTTTGCCGGCAGATCGACCTGCTCATATTTCCATGGATTGGGTACCAGAAGGTGGCAGGAGAGAACGGGGAAGACCACGAAAAACATGGCGGAGCACATTCAGGGAGGACTGCAGGAGATGGGAATTACCTGGAGAGGTGCTAGAAGGGCCGCCAGTGACAGGATCAAGTGGAGGAAGCTCGTCGCCCAATGTTCCACAAGGGACTGGAGGAACTAAGACTAAGACTAAGAGAATTGTAATAGAAAAATAATATGTCAGTAAACATATCAATAAAAATGTATGGATTGAATTAATGCACCTGAATGTTGCTGGCTTTAGTTCTTCCATCTTAAGGTAGGACACATCCAAATATACACCCTAGAAGGAAAGAGAAATTAAAGAAAAATATAAAGAAAAGTGAATATGTTTTTAACTATTTATTACTAGACACAAAATAAGAGGCAAAAAAGCAAAACAAAAAAAGGAGGAAAACAAGGGCAACTATTAATATGTATGTATGGTCCCGTAACTCCTGTAGTTGTGGTAGGGCCCCGTATTTACATACAACATTTCTAGTGCATTTTTTAAAAACCTGGCGGAGCCCAACACCGCTCCAGGTGTGAATACAGCTAGATTTCTTCCAGAGAAGGATAGAAAGTGAGAGAACAGGAGTCAGAAAGATATATAGAGGAAAAATCAACCCCCAGTACTTGACTGGTACTTTATTATTGACCTAAAATGGATGAAAGGCAAAGTTGACCTCGGCGGGATTTGAACTCAGAGAGCTGAGAGCCGGAATGAATACCACAAGGCATTCTATCTGATATTCTAACGACTCTGCCAATTATTACTTATTAATATAAAACAGCTAAAAGGTTCTGTTGATAAATAAATATATATTTCTTTCTTATTTAACAACAAATTCAATTTCTATTTTTCTTTTCTTGTAATGGGTAGTATCTTTGATTGAATAAACTCCAGCATATTATTGGTACTACAAGCTAAAACCATAAATATACTAAAAGCACACCACATGTGGGCCATTGCTTTAGCAGGTGGAAATGTCAAAGTTGTGATATTTATGTCTTTGTCTAAAATATTAGTTGGGTTCAGTGAAATGTAGAGACTTCTGGTGTCCTTGGCTCTAGGACCACCTCCTTACTCACCACCATCGGCACAGAGTTGGTTACCCGCAGGTGTGACCCTTGTGAGCTGAACTGTCTCTTCCAATGCATCTCTCTCACCATCTGGAACCCCTATCTTGCTCAGAACATTGACTTCCTGGAAACCTTTCAGAGACGTGCAACCAAGCGAATACCCTCCATCAGGCATCTACCATACTCTGAATGCCTTGATTCCCTGGGCATGGATACATTGAAGCTCCGATGTCTGGCAACTGACTTGGTAAACACCCACAAAATTATTAACCATTTTGCCAACAACAACCCTGAGCGCCTTTTTGAATTCCATGTGTCTAACACACGTAGACATGCTTACACAGTCAGAAAACAGCACAATTCCCATGACTTTCGGAAACATTTTTTCATGCTCAGAGTTGCTGAAGCATGGAACAAACTCCCTGCATCAGTTATTAGTTGTCGAGACACTGCATCCTTTAAGGCCTCCATGCTTCCCGAGATCCGCCAACACTACACCCCTCCATACACATGCACACATGTATTTCATGACTCATACACTGTTCACTTTCCTGACATTTGTACATTATTCTATGTACTATACATGCACCTTTGATGAGTTGTAGTGCACCTGAGCACTGTACACAATAATTTCATTATTATTATTTATCCTCCCAGGAAACACCTTCTCTATTCTGTTTGCTGGGACCATGGGACAGTCAGCACATGAGCCCTCATTTGCTTATAATAGTAAGAGATGGATACAGTGGCTATACCAGCATTGCTGCAGTATTTTATAGTTAAAGTTTATCCACATATAGCTATATAATTTTTCTAAATATCCCTCAGTGAAATGGTTGTAACATGAGAACTGATATTAATTCCCTGTAACTCTGCAGCTCATTTTGTTCATGATAATAACGATGATGACAGAAGACTTTAACAGTAGACTAAGTTTATCTGGTGAGGCCTTGAACCAGACAATTTATCAAGTTCATGTTTGTGAATAGCATTCACTGTGAGGTTGCGTTCAACACAAAGGGAGATAATCTGCTGCAACAATTTGGACCGTTGATCTGAAGTTTTTTGTATAAAAAGTTTATGACAGGCACGGCTCTTCTTCTTCAAAGCAAGGAGAACAGGATGAATTCCAAACAAAATCTCGCCTACAATTCTCTAATTCTGGATATATGTTCTGGAAAACAAAATAAATACCCTACTATTTATTAAGAAAAATACTTAATGGTACTCTACTAAAAAATATGTGTACATTAATCATCATCATCATCATCATCATTTTACGTCTGCTTTTCCCTGCTTGCAAGGGTGGGACGGGAACTGATTGAGGCTTGATTTCTACAGCTGGATGCCCTTCCTAACACCAACCTCATTTACAGTGAGTGTTGGGTGCTATTTTGCCGTGGCACCTCCACGACCACTTTGCAGTGGAATGACAGGGACCCCAGTCCCTATCATCTCATTTCTACAGCTGAGTAAACTGCAGCAATGTGAAATAAAGTGTCTTGCTCAAGGAAACAACACATCACCCGGTCTGAGAATTCAACTCACAACCTTTCAATTGCAAGGCCAATGCTCTAACCACTAAGCCATGTGCCTAAATTAATGTCTATGGCAAATTTCTACGGCCAGATGTCCTTCATGACGCCAACCATACCTCACTTAAATTTAAGTAAAATTTTATAATAATCATCATTCTTCCATCTTAAATGTCAGCATGGGCTGCAAAAATGATAATGATTATTATTATTTTTATTATTAGTGATCTTTCAATATTAGTACAAGTTCCCAACTTACAAACGAGTTACGTTCCAAGGGGACATTAGTTGATTTGTTTGTAAGTTGATCGTCTAACACAGTACATACTAGTAAGCCTATTTATGTTGCATTGATATTGCAGGTTTCCATATGAGTGATATATATACAGCATATAGAGGTATATATACAGTATAGAGAGATATATATAACATGTAATATACATATATATATACAGTATATAGAGGTATATATAACATGTAATATAGACGTATGTATATCATATTTAGAGGTATATATAACATGTAATATATATATATAGAGAGAGAGAGTATATAGAGGTATATATAACATAATACAGATATATATATATATATATACAGTATATAGAGGTATATATACACAGTATGTAGCAGTATATATAACATGTAATATAGAGGTATATATAGAGTATGTAGCGGTATATATACAGTATGTAGCGGTATATATACAGTATATAGAGGTATATATACAGTATATAGAGGTATATATACAGTATATAGAGGTATATATATAGTATATAGATGTATATATACAGTATATAGAGGTATGTATACAGTATATAGAGGTATATATACAGTATATAGAGGTATATATACAGTATATAGAGGTATATATATAGTATATAGATGTATATATACAGTATATAGAGGTATATATACAGTATATAGAGGTATGTATACAGTATGTAGCGGTATATATACAGTATATAGAGGTATATATACAGTATATAGAGGTATATATACAGTATATAGAGGTATATATACAGTATATAGAGGTATATATACAGTATATAGAGGTATATATATAGTATATAGATGTATATATACAGTATATAGAGGTATATATACAGTATATAGAGGTATATATACAGTATATAGAGGTATATATAACATGTAATAATGAATTTAAATACTGTAAAGTTAATGACATTAAACTGTTGAAGAAAAAAAGTACTTTTTCAATTCTGCGAAACCTGAATGGTATCCCATACTGTAGGCACGATTGAAGGAACCCAAGCCTGAAAGACCCAAATTTCAAACTCAGACAAAATTCTTTTTTTTTTTTATGAGGCTCTTCATATCTGCAGACGTTCATAAGTAGGATGTTTGTAAGGCAGGAACTTACTGTTTATAAAATGAACGAGAATAATATAAAAGTAAAAGGTACCTAATTTTTTGTCAAATTTCGAATGATTTATTTGGGAATTTTTTTATTAACACCCAGAAACTGAAAAGAATAATCACATAAAAGTTCCATGCATCATTTGATGATATTTATTTTATGATCACTCAGTAGACTCTGTAAAGTGGTTGGTGATAAGAAGGGTATGCAGCCAGACAAAACCTGCCAATCAAAGGGGTCAGGAAGACTCTTCAATTATGTCAAAGAATGACAACTTCCATAGTGTTGGCGTCATGATAAATTACACTCGGTAGAGAACGAGATTCTAAGCAGGGGTCCGAACTAACATGGAAGACAAAAGCTCTGCTTGAGTACAGACTGGTCAGTGATCAGATGTCCAACATCCGACTCTTGGTAGCAGGGAAAACACGTTAAATGATGATACTACAGTTACTATATATCCCTTCTATGGTGTTTGTGTTCAAAATTTCATAAATGGAATCTACAAAATGGTGGTTTACAGAGTAATGGTTGGGAAGGTAGGGATAGAAACATCAGATATCAGTTACAATCATCAATGACCTTCCTAACACGAACTGTGTGTATGTGTGTGTGTATATCATCATCATCACCGTTTTACGTCAATGTTTCCATGCTATCATAGGTTAGACAGGTTGTCCTGTTGTGGGCAATGCCAGGTCAGGTGACCATGTCTTACTCATACAGGACTGATTTTGGCTCGGTTTCTACAGCTGGATGCCCTTCCTAACACCAACCTCATTTACAGTGAGTGCTGGGTGCTTTTTTGCCATGGCACCTCCACGACCACTTTGCAGTGGAATGACAGGGATCCCAGTCCCTATCATCTCATTTCTACAGCTGAGTAAACTTGTGCAATGTGAAATAAATTGCCTTGCTCAAGAAAACAACACATCACCGGTCTGAGAATTGAACTCACAACCTTTCGATTGCAAGGCCAATGCTCTAACCACTAAGCCATGTGCCTCCATTATACATACATATATAGAAATTTGTAGATGAAAGATCAAGGAAAACAGTGCTCAATCTGTTGCAAGAGAGCTTAGTATAAACTGCCTGTCTACATGCCTGAATATACCAGTTTAAAGGTGCCTCCTCCAATATACAGTGGTGGCCATAACTGGACCCCGAAACCAATGGTCACACATATATGTTAAATGTACGAAACCTTATTGCTATTTCAGAGCACCAATCCTAATACCTAATTTTTGCTGGACCGGCAATCACTCTGTATAATCAGCTCCCGATTATTACTGGAATTCTATAAGAATCCAGCTTCTATAATTTTCAGCAGAAGCAGGGGTGCTGATAATTGCCAACCAGTGTGAAACAGACTGCCAGCTTCTCTCCCTTCTTTCACCGAAAAGAAGTGACATAGTCACTACTTTAAAACCGATAGTGTATGGTCTTCTAAATGTTTGTAATTAAACATACGGTATATTGCCAAATATACTATACATACATTGATATATATATATATATATATATACACACACACACAGACATATATATATATATATTTAAATATTTCTGTGGAAAAGGTAAAGGATAGAAGAGTGTTCTATATATAATACAGAGCTATATATATATATATATATGTAAACGGTAAACAGAAATAACAACACAATCTGTACAGTATATGGAAGGTATATATTAGGTTAACGCTTGATATAGCAGGAAGATGGTCTTAACGTTTCAGACGCTAGTCCTTCATCAGAAGAAAGAACAAGAAATAAAATAGATTGAGGGGACAGGCGGGATGGAATTGGAAAAAATGTCTTTAGATAAAAATAACAGGTCCATTCGTGTTGACATCTCTGATTTTGAATTTGTTTTGCAAGATTTCTTATCTGAAAATGTGTGTTAAAACTGATATTGTTATGCTTTGGGAGGGTCATGCTGCCAATAAAAACAAAAACAAGATGGTGTAGGACAGAACAATGGAGGGACACAGAATAAGAAATCAGTTATTGAGGAGGTCACAGAATGTGTGATGAAAGAGCTTTGACAATATATAAACAACCATCCGATTACTGAATCAACCAACCAACCGGAAATTTATAATAAATTGAAGTGAAACCAACAAGTGTGTGTGTTTTTATTGCCAGCATGACCCTCCCAAAGTATAACAATATATATCATCATTATCTATAAAAAGCAGATTGTTGTTGTGTGTGTGTGTGTGTGTGTGTGTGTGTGTGTGTGTGTGCATGTTCCATGTTTATACATTTGCAGAATTTTAAACTGATTCGATGTAAGAATGTTGTAAATGGTCTAACTTAGGTCAACGACTATTTATTTATTTCAAACTCACCCACAATTAAGGAAATAATCGATAAAACTAAATACATGACGCTTTACCCCTCTAATACAATCTAATATCCTCTCTCTACTCCCCTTAAAATTCGATAAAACTACATACATGCTGCAACTTTCTTATATACGCTTAAACTTACAAACTTCCTTTAGGAACGCCGAAGAGAGGAGAGTGAGAGAGAGAGAGAGAGAGAGAGCGTTTGTTTTTGAGTGTGGAACGGTCAAACATTTATTTACTTCAATGACAACAAAGATTATTACATTTCATATGAAACAACAATTATTCAAAAGCAACAGATAAATTTATTCAACAACAAAAAAACAGCAATAAATCTTTTTTAAAACATCTCTCAACGAATGTGGAAGAAAGAAGTATCAGTTTATTTACTATACACAATAATATACTCTATGGGTTCACTAAACCTGCTAGAAACAGCAGCTAACTCTCCCCGATATCTCACCCCTCCCTACTGTTTTAAATTTAGAAAACACACATTAGACAACCATGCAGAACAACTCTATCGCAGCTCTGTTGTTCGGCTGGCATCGTCTACGCGCGTGTTGCGCAAGTACTGTGAAACAATAAATTTCAACACTTCTTTGTGTGGTTAGAAAAAGCTATCTCACTTACCGCTTTTCACCGGCGCCGCTAAATTCCACTGCAGGTTACTCCTCTTCCACGTGCCTCCAACTGCGTAACACCGGGAGCTGCCCAAAACTCGCGTCCACACCGTTTGCTGGTCACCACTAGAGAGAGGCCCTCTGCTGGCCCTTCCGGTCGAGCATCCTTCCGGCCAAAACACCCTTCCGGTCGAGCACTCCCCCGCCTCCGGCCACCGCACACCCTTCCGGTCGAGCACTCCCCCGCCTCCGGCCACCGCACGCCACACCATACCCACACGGCCCCCCTGATCTCAAGGATCAATTTCCCCCTCGTCCCTCTGCATATGAAAGTCTGCTGTCCAGGTCGGTGGTCTACGACTTCGTTGCGATCTTCGTAGTATTGGGGCAGAGCTCTGGGTCTCCACCTCATCTTGGGTTTCCTCTTCCTCGGAGTCCGTCGACACAGTGATTCTTCTTACATCCAGGACATGACACAGGCTCCTATCCACCCCCATGTGGTGCATGTCATGCAACCCCTTCAGGTCTAACTCGGTCAGCCGACACACGGCAGCTATCTCATCCTCTACCTCCTCCGGCGCTTCCATCCAAGCTTTCTTCACTCTAGTTAAGATGTCCGCCCTATTTTTCTCTGAGGGCACGAACACTACGCTCAGCTTCAGGTCGAACTCGGTGGCCAGCTCTCCTAACGTTCCCAGGCGGCGCTTTATCAGCATCTCTGCCGCGCCTCTCGTTCGCACTCTCTTCTCACTGGTGAGCAGTGATCTTACCCATCTGAGTACAGTAGCCGAGTCGGTGCGTATCTCGATGGTGCGCAGCCCCCACCGCAGGGCGAGGTTCACCCCTCTCAACACCGCGTCCAGCTCGGCCATATTGATGTGGCTGCAGTCGTCCTTCTTTCTAAGCCAGGCTGCATCCTCGACCTCAACACCTCCTATCTCCAACGTGACACCCAGCGCTATGCTGCTGGCATCGCACGATACGGTCCCGCTCTGTGATTTGGGAACGTACCAGCGTCCCCGCACAGGGTCGTCGGCCTTCACCCTCCCCACGATCTCCTGCATCATGGCCACCGTTCTCTCTCCCACTCTGTCACTCCAAGTCACCCCTCCCGCTCGTCTCTTGATATAGCTGCATGCCGTCCGGAGCCACCCAGCGATCGGGTAGTGACCCACCAGCTTTCCACACACCGAGAAAAGCTCCCGCCTATTCATACTTGGGCCCAGTTCCGGAACTTCGTTTCCCCTCTGGAACACCAAAACGCCCGTCTTATCTCGCCGTAGCCTAAGTCCCAGCGCGGGTCCTCCCTCCAATGCTTCTGATGGCTTCGCAGTCAGTCCATACCTCCGCAAATGGCTCGTGACCTCCGCCGTCGACACCACCGACTCGTCCACTAGGATGTTGTCAATATAGGAGTTAGTAGCCCTCTTTATCTTGTCGGCCCTCCCCAGAGCGGTCTTGAGGACCGCCGCCATGATCTTCGGTGCGGAGCTCAGCCTGAAACCGAGCCTGGTCAGGCAATATGTCCGGCCCTTATACCTGACCAGCTGATACCACCAGAGCTTCTCATCTATATGCAACTGCAAGTAAGCCGACTTTAGATCCACGATCGCTGAACCCCCCGTCATGCGTCTCCACTCATGCAGGGTTTCCCCACAGACATCCATGACCTCGCCACCCGTGTGGCATGACACGTGCTCGTTCAGCTCCCAATAGTCCAGCACCGACCTCACCTTGCTCTTCGTGGGTTGCACCACCCCCATCAACGGCAATACTCCGCACTTCACCTCCTCCTTCCAGGGAAGCAGTATGCCCTCTTCGATCCATCTTCTCGCTCGAACTCGCTCCTAGCGTTTCCCTTCAATGTGTGTTGATAGCAGCCCACTTTGGTCTTCAGTGTTGGTGGTTCTCCCTTCCAGTACCACTCAACAATCCATCGCTGCCCATCAAACACGTCCTTGAAGTCTTTGTCCTGTACAGTGTAAGCGGGGTATTCCTCCTCGTGGGCCTTCTGGTTCTCATGACGTGCACTCACAGCGCATACCGATGCAGCGGCGCCAAACGACACACCGACATTGTTCACCGTGACGCCCCCTAGACGGCCAATCACGTCCATGCCCATAACCACGCCGATCCCATCCACCACACTGTCTACCACGATGGCGGAAAGCCTTATCCTCCTTCCCCGTACCGCTATTTCCATCTCGCTGCGACCTCGGCATTCAATTTTCCTGCCGTCGACTGCCCTTACGCTGCTCTTCCCTCCCCACCTCTGCGCCACCCCCGCGATCACCAGTGTCGTCGTACAGCCCGTATCCACGAGGGCTCGCTGTGGCTTCCCCCTCATGAAGACTTCCACCACGGGCAGCGCCGCTACTCGTAAGGGGCAACTACCGGCGCAGTAGTTCCCCTTGGATCGTTTCCCTGGTCGCAGTTAGTAGCGATGTGGCCGGGTCGCTTACACCGGTAGCAAATTATCTCCAGCTTCGACTCTCTACAGTCTCTAGCCATGTGCGGGCCCTGGCACCGAAAACAGCGCCCTCTAAACGCAGCGTGCCGAGGTTGCCTACCTTTCACCATTTCGCTGCCAGGTGTCCTGAGCCTCCGTAGTTGCTATCGCCGCAACACTCTTTTTGGCATCTTCCGCTATGATCCGGGCTTGTTCCACCAGTGAACGCATTTCCATCTCTTTATAACCCGGGACTTGCTGCAGTTTCACTGCTATGTCGTCCGGAAATCCATTGATGAACGCCAACCGCACCGTGCGTTCGCATTCCGCCTGGTAACCGGCCAACATAGCCAACCGCCGAATTTCCGCTGCGAAAATGTCGACGCGCTCACCATTCCACCTGATTTTCGCAAGCTTAGCAAAAGCCGCCAACGGTCCCTCGGCGAATGCATCCATCAGACGCCTCTCAATCTTCTGCGCATCTCTTTGGCTGTGCTCGTCCAACTCAAGGAAGAGTACCAACGCGTCGCTCTCGAGGTACAAAGCCATGAGGCCGGCCACGTCCTCTATCTTCTGCAAGCTTGCGACCAGCCGAACCTTCCGCAGCCAAGCGACAACATCACCTTCCCCGGTGAATGCTCTGATAGCTTCGTTCATCCGTAGTCTTGTCACTATCTTCTGATTTGTCTTGCGGCAAGTGTTTTTTTTTTTGTTTTTTTTCAGTCGCCGAAATAGCTTGTGGTTAGAAAAAGCTATCTCACTTACCACTTTTCACCAGCGCCGCTAAATTCCACTGCAGGTTACTCCTCTTCCACGTGCCTCCAACTGCGTAACACCGGGAGCTGCCCAAAACTCGCGTCCACACCGTTTGCTGGTCACCACTAGAGAGAGGCCCTCTGCTGGCCCTTCTGGTCGAGCATCCTTCCAGCCAAAACACCCTTCCGGTCGAGCACTCCCCCGCCTCCGGCCACCGCACGCCACACCATACCCACACTTTGCACAGAGATAATATCCATAGGCGAAACTACAATTGTAACTGCTGGTGCAGCTCCTGCTTCTGCAGTCCAGGTCTGCAATTCATTCACCCAGTGCCTGGCAGACAAAAAAGTGCTGCCATAAAATGGGTGGTGCAACCTACCTTTGGTAACTTACTGACCCCGAGCAACGCCGGGCTTTAATGCTAGTATATATATAAAGACAAAAGAAATTACACAAAACGAGGCATATTACCGGTTTTTGCATATTACCTTTCCTGCTCCTGGAAGGTTATAGTTGTAGTCAGGTAAGGAAGGTAGAAGGTAGAAGGTAGAAAAGTTTGAAGAAAATATCACACTTTTTACTTGGGTAAGCATCAAATTTCTTTGCTTTAAATGGAAAAAATTCGTATTTTTCTCTGCAGCAAGACGACAACAACGGACAAGATGAAGTGACAAGTGGTAGGACATGTTGTTGAGAAGTTCTGCTGTTTAAATATTTTCCTGCAAATCATAACAAAAGAAATTTGACTGGGTTAATTATATGGAATACTGTGATGAGAATCAGAGTGCCAGCAAGAACGATAATTAGTTTTAAGATTGGCACAAGGTTAGCAATTTAAAGGGAAGGGGAAGTCGATCATATTGACCTAAGTATTTTACTGGTATTATATTTTATCATGGCAGTATCGCTAGAGGGTCGGACGCCATGCTTTCCAGCATAGTTACGTCCCTTTACGATCTGAGTTCAAATCCCGCCGAGGTTGACTTTGCCTTTCATCCTTACGGGGTCGATAAAATAAAGTACCAGTAATACACTGGATAATTGCTGGCCTTGTGCCAAAAAGTAGAAACAATTATATTTTATCAACCTCTTACAGACACTCAGGTTGACCAGACACAGTATAAATGATGTAGATACTCGTTACTTTTGTGTCTTCGTTGTTGTTTGGTTCAAACCAGCCATTTTATTCGGGCACAATCTATCTTGGACTACACTATCCAATGCGTACAATAATTTGAGGGAGATTTGGTCGCACTTTTTCGTTACCAAGGTTTTCTTCAGTTTCCGGGTATGAGTGATAATAGATTTCGTTTAAATAAGTTGAAATTATCTCGTCCGATTTGGCGGAATCACTTCGTATTGTCTCTCTCTCACACGGACACACGGAACATTAATCGTCATCCTAACATGTGTATAAAGCGAATCGGACGAGATATTACCATTTTCTCCGAAGGAGATCAACAGGCAATGATATCCCTGGAAAAGTAAAAGTGCCGATTTCTGTTATTCCTAGTTAGTCGAGCGATAGTTTAAAGACTTCTACGTTTGTTCGTGATTGAGTGCCCCCCCCCCCCCCCCCCCCTAACTCCTGATAGAGTCGTAGGTGCGCCGTATTGGCGGACCCCGTCCCTCTCCAGGCCTGAGTAAACCAGATTTCTTCCAGAGAAAGATAGAAAGTGTGAGAGAGAGAGGAAATAAGAAAGCGATATAGCAGAGTGGAACGTTTTTTTATCGACCTCGAAAGGATGAAAGGCAAAGTTGATCTCTGTGGGATTTGAACTCCGAGAGTAGAGAGCCGGAACGAATACCATAAATCATTCTGTCCGACGTTCTAGCTGAGTGTGTAAAAACATAAACACAACACAAACAAAAAAATTTTTTTTTCAAATGAAGAAAGAATAAAGAAAATGTGACTTATGGAAGTGAAGGCTTCTAAAATGGTGAGGGATATAACACGTGCTTTAAAGACGTACAAGTAATAGAAAGTAAAAATAGCAATGTTTTCATTCTGCTTCTATTTTTCAGTAGTATATCAAAGGAAAATATGTGAACCTGGAAATCACTTCAGTTAGCTCAAATGTTTGAATGGCATTGAATGTTGTTAAGTCGGCTTTACCGGTGTTAGGGCAATAATATTCCCCATTATATTTAAACAAAACAACCGACTGGCGGAAGGGAAACAACTGCTACATAATTGTTTCTACTTTTCGCAAAAGGCCATTAATTACGCCAGTGTATTACTGGTACTTTATTTTATCGACCCCGTAAAGATGAAAGGCAAAGTTAACCTCGGCGGGATTTGAACTTAGACCGTAAAGGGCCGTAACTCTATGCTGCAAAGCATGGTGTCCGACCCTCAACCAATACTGCTAAATAATGCAAGGGAAATAACTCGGGAAATCTTGTGTCATTTTAACTAACGTTTTGGACTAATGAATTGCTCGATGGAGACTAAGTTCGATTAAATTAATAAATTAGTCGATATTTTACTGTAAATTATTTTTTGGCTGTGAGAATTAATATAATGGACATGCTTACAGAATCAGAAAACAGTACAGCTCCCATGACTTTCGGAAAACTTTTTTCCTGCTCAGAGTTGCTGAAGCAGGAACAAACTACCTACATCAGTTGTTAGTTGTTAGGACACTGCATTCTTTAAAACTACCATGCTTGCTGAAATTCGCCAACATTACACCTGATATTCCCTCTCCAAACATGTGTGTATATCATGACTCAGACACTGTTCACTTTGCTGACTTTTCTACATTATTCTATGTACTATATATATATATGCATCTTTCATGAGTTGTAGAGCACCTGGCAGTCTTGATAGAGAATCGGAGGCCATGCATTGCAGCATAGAGTTACGGCCCTTTGCGGTTTGAGTTCAAATCCCGCTGAGTTTAACTTTGTCTTTCATCATTTTGGGGTCAATAAAATAAGATACCAGTAATGCACTGAGATAATTGCTAGAAGAGAGAGAAAGGGAGAGAAAGAAGGGAAGGGGGAGTGAGATGGAAAGAGAGAGAGAGAGAGAGAGGAAGCTAGAGTTAGGGAGAGAGAGGAGAATGAGAGTGAGTGAGTGAGAAAGAGAGAAAAGAGAGAGAGAATTGACCCCAGTACTGGACTGGTATTTTATTTATTGACCTCAAAAGAGTGAAAGGCAACGTTGAACTCAGCGCACAGTGACCCAGAACAAATACTGTGGCATTTTTAATCTGATGCCCTAACGACTCTGCCAATTAGGCACTGTGCACTTTATAAGCCAGCTGGAATGGCTCCTACATCCTCCAGGGAAACACATTCTCTATTCTGTCTGCCAGGGCCACAGGGAACCCAGCACATGGGCCCTCATTTTCTTATTATAGAGATCAGTTGCTCTCTGACAGGTTTGTGGTAGAACCTGTAGCAGTGTCCTTGGCCCTAGGACCACTTCCCTACTCATCACCATCGGCTTCTGGTGTCCTTGGCCATAGGACCACTTCCCCATTCACCAACATCGGCTTCTGGTGTCCTTGGCCCTAGGACCACTTCCATACTCACCACCATCGGCTACTGGTGTCCTTGGCCCTAGGACCACTCCCTACTCACCACCATTGGCTTCTGGTGTCCCTGGCCATAGGACCACTTCCCGATTCACCAACATCGGCTTCTGGTGTCATTGGCCCTAGGACCACTTCCCTACTCACCACCATCGGCTTCTGGTGTCCTTGGCCCTACGACCACTTCATACTCACCACCATCAGTTTCTGGTGTCCTTGGCCCTAGGACCGCTTCCCTATTAACAACCATCGGCTTCTGGTGTCCGTGGCCCTAGTAACACTTCCCTACTCACCACCATCGGCTTCTAGGTGTCCTTGGCCCTAGGACCACTTCCCCATTCACCAACATCGGCTTCTGGTGTCCTTGGCACTAGGACCACTTCCCTACTCACCACCATCGGCTTCTGGTGTCCTTGGCCCTAGGACCACTTCCCTACTCACCACCATCGGCTTCTAGTGACCTTTGCCCTAGGACCACTTCCATACTCACCACCATTGGCTTCTGGAGTCCTTGGCCCTAGGACCACTTCATACTCACCACCATCAGTTTCTGGTGTCCTTGGCCCTAGGACCACTTCCCTACTCACCACCATCGGCTTCTGGTGTCCTTGGCCCTAGGACCACTTCCCTATGAACAACCATCGGCTTCTGGTGTCCTTGGCCCTAAGACCACTTCCCTATTAACAACCATCGGCTTCTGGTGTCATTGGCCCTAGGACCACGTCCCTATTAACAACCATCGGCTTCTGGTGTCCTTGGCCCTAGGACCACTTCCCTACTCACCACCATCGGCTTCTGGTGTCCTTGGCCCTAAGACCACTTCCCTACTCACATCCATCGGCTTCTGGTGTCCTTGGCCCTAAGACCACTTTCCTATTAACAACCATCGGCTTCTGGTGTCCTTGGCCCTAGGACCACTTCCCTACTCACCACCATCGGCTTCTGGTGTCCTTGGCTCTAAGACCACTTCCCTACTCACCACCATCGGCTTCTGGTGTCCTTGGCCCTTGGACCATTTCCCTATTAACAACCATCGGCTATTGGTGTCCTTGGCCCTAGGACCACTTCCCTATTAACAACCATCGGCTTCTAGTATCCTTGGCCCTAGGACCACTTCCCTACTCACCACCATCGGCTTCTGGTGTCCTTGGCCTTAGGAACACTTCCTTATCAACAACCATCGGCATCAGGTGTCCTTGGCCCTAGGACCACTTCCTACTCACCACCATCGGCTTCTGGTGTCCTTGGCCCTAGGACCACTTCCCTATTAACAACCATCGGGTTCTGGTGTCCTTGGCACAAGGACGACTTCTCTACTCACCAGAATCGGCTTCTGGTATCCTTGGCCCTAGGACCACTTCCCTACTCACCACCATCGGCTTCTGGTGTCCTTGGGCCAGGGATCACTTCCCTACTCACCACCATCGGCTTCTGGTGTCCTTGGCCCTAGGACCACTTCCCTACTCACTACCATCGGCTTCTGGTGTCCTTGGCCCTAGGACCACTTCCCCACTCACCACGATCGGCTGCTGGTGTCCTTAGCCCTAGGACCACTTCCCTATTAACAACCATCGGGTTCTGGTGTCCTTGGCCCTAGGACCACTTCCCTAATCACCACCATCGGCTACTGGTGTCCTTGGCCCTAGGACCACTTCCCCACTCACCACGATCGGCTGCTGGTGTCCTTAGCCCTAGGACCACTTCCCTATTAACAACCATCGGCTTCTGGTGTCCTTGGCCCTAGGACCACTTCCCTACTCACCACCATCGGCTTCTGGTGTCCTTGGCCCTATGACCACTTCCCTACTCACCACCATCGGCTTCTGGCGTCCTTGGCCCTAGGACCACTTCTCTACTCACCGCCATCGGCTTCTGGTGTCCTTGGCACTAGGAACACTTCCTTATCAACAACCATCGGCTTCTGGTGTCCTTGGCCCTAGGACCACGTCCCTGTTAGCAACCATCGGGTTCAGGTGTCCTTGGCCCAAGGACCACTTCTCTACTCACCACAATCGGCTTCTGGAATCCTTGGCCCTAGGACCACTTCCCTACTCACCACAATCGGCTTCTGGTGTCCTTGGCCCTAGGACCACTTCCCTACTCACCACCATCGGCTTCTGGTGTCCTTGGCCCTAGGACCACTTCCCTACTCACCACCATCGGCTTCTGGTGTCCTTGGCCCTAGGACCTCTTCCCTATTAACAACGATCGGCTTCTGGTGTCCTTGGACTAGGACCACTTCCCTACTCACCACCATCGGCTTCTGGTGTCCTTCGCCCTAGGACCACTTTCCTACTCACCACCACCGGCTTCTGGTGGCCTTGGCCCTAGGACCACTACCCCACTCACCACCATCGGCTGCTGGAGGTCCTTGGCCCTAGGACCACTTCCCTATTAATAACCATCGGCTTCTTGTGTCCTTGGCCCTATGACCACTTCCCTACTCACCACCATCGGCTTCTGGTGTCCTTGGCCCTAGGACCACTTCCCTACTCACCACCATCGGCTTCTGGAGTCCTTGGCTCTAGGACCACTTCCCTATTAACAACCATCGGCTTCTGGTGTCCTTGGCCCTAGGACCACTTCCCTACTCACCACCATCGGCTTTTGGTGTCCTTGGCCCTAGGACAACTTCCCTACTCACCACCATCGGCTTCTGGTGTCCTTGGCCCCAGGACCACTTCCCTATTAACAACCATCGGCTTCTGGTGTCCTTGGCCCTAGGGCCACTTCCCTATTCACTACCATGGGCTTCTGGTGTCCTTGGCCCTAGGACCACTTCCCTACTCACCACCATCGGCTTCTGGTGTCCTTGGCCCTAGGACCACTTCCCTACTCACTACCATCGGCTTCTGGTGTCCTTGGCTCTAGGACCAATTCCCTACTCACCACCATCGGCTTCTGGTATCCTTGGCTCTAGGACCACTTCCCTACTCACTACCATCGGCTTCTGGTGTCCTTGGTTCTAATGCCACTTCCCTATTAACAACCATCGGCTTCTGGTGTCCTTGGCCCTATGACCACTTCCCTACTCACCACCATCGGCTTCTGGTGTCCTTGTCCTAGGAGAACTTCCCTATTAACAACCATCGGCTTCGGGTGTCCTTGGCCTAGGACCACTTCCCTACTCACCACCATCGGCTTCTGGTGTCCTTGGCCCTAGGACCACTTCCCTAATCACCACCATCGGCTACTGGTGTCCTTGGCCCTAGGACCACTTCCCCACTCACCACGATCGGCTGCTGGTGTCCTTAGCCCTAGGACCACTTCCCTATTAACAACCATCGGCTTCTGGTGTCCTTGGACCTATGACCACTTCCCTACTCACCACCATCGGCTTCTGGCGTCCTTGGCCCTAGGACCACTTCTCTACTCACCACCATCGGCTTCTGGTATCCTTGGCCCTAGGACCACTTCCCAAATCACCGCCATCGGCTTCTGGTGTCCTTGGCACTAGGAACGCTTCCTTATCAACAACCATCGGCTTCTGGTGTCCTTGGCCCTAGGACCACTCCCCTGTTAGCAACCATCGGGTTCTGGTGTCCTTGGCCCAAGGACCACTTCTCTACTCACCACAATCGGCTTCTGGAATCCTTGGCCCTAGGACCACTTCCCTACTCACTACCATCGGCTTCTGGTGTCCTTGGTTCTAATGCCAGTTCCCTACTCACCACCATCGGCTTCTGGTGTCCTTGGCCCTAGGACCACTTCCCCACTCACCACGATCGGCTGCTGGTGTCCTTCGCCCTAGGACCACTTTCCTACTCACCACCACCGGCTTCTGGTGGCCTTGGCCCTAGGACCACTACCCCACTCACCACCATCGGCTGCTGGAGGTCCTTGGCCCTAGGACCACTTCCCTATTAATAACCATCGGCTTCTTGTGTCCTTGGCCCTATGACCACTTCCCTACTCACCACCATCGGCTTCTGGTGTCCTTGGCCCTAGGACCACTTCCCTACTCACCACCATCGGCTTCTGGAGTCCTTGGCTCTAGGACCACTTCCCTATTAACAACCATCGGCTTCTGGTGTCCTTGGCCCTAGGACCACTTCCCTACTCACCACCATCGGCTTCTGGTGTCCTTGGCCCTAGGACCACTTCCCTACTCACCACCATCGGCTTTTGGTGTCCTTGGCCCTAGGACAACATCCCTACTCACCACCATCGGCTTCTGGTGTCCTTGGCCCCAGGACCACTTCCCTATTAACAACCATCGGCTTCTGGTGTCCTTGGCCCTAGGGCCACTTCCCTATTCACTACCATGGGCTTCTGGTGTCCTTGGCCCTAGGACCACTTCCCTACTCACCACCATCGGCTTCTGGTGTCCTTGGCCCTAGGACCACTTCCCTACTCACTACCATCGGCTTCTGGTGTCCTTGGCTCTAGGACCAATTCCCTACTCACCACCATCGGCTTCTGGTATCCTTGGCTCTAGGACCACTTCCCTACTCACTACCATCGGCTTCTGGTGTCCTTGGTTCTAATGCCACTTCCCTATTAACAACCATCGGCTTCTGGTGTCCTTGGCCCTATGACCACTTCCCTACTCACCACCATCGGCTTCTGGTGTCCTTGTCCTAGGAGAACTTCCCTATTAACAACCATCGGCTTCGGGTGTCCTTGGCCTAGGACCACTTCCCTACTCACCACCATCGGCTTCTGGTGTCCTTGGCCCTAGGACCACTTCCCTAATCACCACCATCGGCTACTGGTGTCCTTGGCCCTAGGACCACTTCCCCACTCACCACGATCGGCTGCTGGTGTCCTTAGCCCTAGGACCACTTCCCTATTAACAACCATCGGCTTCTGGTGTCCTTGGCCCTATGACCACTTCCCTACTCACCACCATCGGCTTCTGGCGTCCTTGGCCCTAGGACCACTTCTCTACTCACCACCATCGGCTTCTGGTATCCTTGGCCCTAGGACCACTTCCCAAATCACCGCCATCGGCTTCTGGTGTCCTTGGCACTAGGAACGCTTCCTTATCAACAACCATCGGCTTCTGGTGTCCTTGGCCCTAGGACCACTTCCCTGTTAGCAACCATCGGGTTCTGGTGTCCTTGGCCCAAGGACCACTTCTCTACTCACCACAATCGGCTTCTGGAATCCTTGGCCCTAGGACCACTTCCCTACTCACTACCATCGGCTTCTGGTGTCCTTGGTTCTAATGCCAGTTCCCTACTCACCACCATCGGCTTCTGGTGTCCTTGGCCCTAGGACCACTTCCCCACTCACCACGATCGGCTGCTGGTGTCCTTAGCCCTAGGACCACTTCCCTATTAACAACCATCGGCTTCTGGTGTCCTTGGCCCTATGACCACTTCCCTACTCACCACCATCGGCTTCTGGCGTCCTTGGCCCTAGGATCACTTCTCTACTCACCACCATCGGCTTCTGGTATCCTTGGCCCTAGGACCACTTCCCAAATCACCGCCATCGGCTTCTGGTGTCCTTGGCACTAGGAACGCTTCCTTATCAACAACCATCGGCTTCTGGTGTCCTTGGCCCTAGGACCACTTCCCTGTTAGCAACCATCGGGTTCTGGTGTCCTTGGCCCAAGGACCACTTCTCTACTCACCACAATCGGCTTCTGGAATCCTTGGCCCTAGGACCACTTCCCTACTCACCACAATCGGCTTCTGGTGTCCTTGGCCCTAGGACGACTTCCCTACTCACCACCATCGGCTTCTGGTGTCCTTGGCCCTAGGACCACTTCCCTACTCACCACCATCGGCTTCTGGTGTCCTTGGCCCTAGGACGACTTCCCTATTAACAACGATCGGCTTCTGGTGTCCTTGGACTAGGACCACTTCCCTACTCACCACCATCGGCTTCTGGTGTCCTTCGCCCTAGGACCACTTTCCTACTCACCACCACCGGCTTCTGGTGGCCTTGGCCCTAGGACCACTACCCCACTCACCACCATCGGCTGCTGGAGGTCCTTGGCCCTAGGACCACTTCCCTATTAATAACCATCGGCTTCTTGTGTCCTTGGCCCTATGACCACTTCCCTACTCACCACCATCGGCTTCTGGTGTCCTTGGCCCTAGGACCACTTCCCTACTCACCACCATCGGCTTCTGGAGTCCTTGGCCCTAGGACCACTTCCCTATTAACAACCATCGGCTTCTGGTGTCCTTGGCCCTATGACCACTTCCCTACTCACCACCATCGGCTTCTGGTGTCCTTGGCCCTAGGACCACTTCCCTACTCACCACCATCGGCTTCTGGTGTCCTTGGCCCTAGGACGACTTCCCTATTAACAACCATCGGCTTCGGGTGTCCTTGGCCAGGGACCACTTCCCTACTAACCACCATAGGCTACTGGTGTCCTTGGCCCTAGGACCACTTCCCTACTCACCACCATCGGCTTCTGGTGTTCTTGGCCCTAGGACCACTTCCCTATTAAAAACCATCGGCTTCTGGTGTCTTTGGCCCTAGGATCACTTCCCTATTCACCACCATGGGCTTCTGGTGTCCTTGGCCCTAGGACCACTTCCCTACTCACCACCATCGGCTTCTGGTGTCATTGTCCCTAGGACCACTTCCCTATTAACCACCATCGGCTTCTGGTGTCCTTGGCCCTAGGACCACTTCTCTACTCACAACCATCGGCTTCTTGTGTCCTTGGCTCTAAGGCCACTTCCCTACTCACCACCATAGTCTTCTGGTGTCCTTGGCTCTAGGGCCACTTCCCTACTCACCACCATCGGCTTCTTGTGTCCTTGGCCTAGGACCACTTCCCTACTCACCACCATAGTCTTCTGGTGTCCTTGGCTCTAGGGCCACTTCCCTACTCACAACCATCGGCTTCTGGCGTCCTTGGCCTAGGACCACTTCCCTACTCACCACCATAGTCTTCTGGTGTCCTTGGCTCTAGGGCCACTTCCCTACTCACCACCATCGGCTTCTGGTGTCCTTGGCCCTAGGACCACTTCCCTACTCACCACCATCGGCTTCTGGTGTCCTTGGCCCTAGGACCACTTCCCTACTCACCACCATCGGCTTCTGGTGTCCTTGGCCCTTGGACGACTTCCCTATTAACAACCATCGGCTTCTGGCGTCCTTGGCCTTAGGACCAATTCCCTATTAACAACCATCGGCTTCTGGTGCCCTTGGCCTAGGCCCACTTCCCTACTCACCACCATCGGCTTCTGGTGTCCTTGGCCCTAGGACCACTTCCATAATCACCGCCATCGACATCCGGTGTCCTTAGCCCTAGCACCTCTTCCCTACTCACCACCATCGGCTTCTGGTGTCCTTGGCTCTAGGACCACTTCCCTACTCACCACCATCGGCTTCTGGTGTCCTTGGCCCTAGCACCACTTCCCTACTCACCACCATCGGCTTCTGGTGTCCTTGGCCCTAGCACCTCTTCCCTACTCACCACCATCGGCTTCTGGTGTCCTTGGCCCTAGCACCACTTCCCTACTCACCACCATCGGCTTCTGGTGTCCTTGGCCCTAGCACCTCTTCCCTACTCACCACCATCGGCTTCTGGTGTCCTTGGCCCTAGCACCACTTCCCTACTCACCACCATCGGCTTCTGGTGTCCTTGGCCCTAGCACCACTTCCCTACTCACCACCATCGGCTTCTGGTGTCCTTGGCCCTAGCACCACTTCCCTACTCACCACCATCGTCTGCTGGTGTCCTTGGCCCTAGCACCACTTCCCTACTCACCACCATCGACTTCTGGTGTCCTTGGCCCTAGCACCTCTTCCCTACTCACCACCATCGGCTTCTGGTGTCCTTGGCCCTAGCACCACTTCCCTACTCACCACCATCGGCTTCTGGTGTCCTTGGCCCTAGCACCACTTCCCTATTAACAACCATCGGCTTCTGGTGTCCTTGGCCCTAGCACCACTTCCCTATCAACAACCATCGGCTTCTGGTGTCCTTGGTCCTAGGACAATTTCCCCACTCACCACCATCGTCTGCTGGTGTCCTTGGCCCTAGGACCACTTCTCTACTCACCACCATCGGCTTCTGGTGTCCTTGGCCTTTAGACCACTTCTCTACGCACAACCATCGGCTTCTGGTGTCCTTGGCTCTAGGACCACTTCCCTACTCACCACCATCGGCTTCTGGTGTCCTTAGCCCTAGGACCACTTCCCTATTAACAACCATCGGCTTCTGGTGTCCCTGGCCTTAGGACCACTTCCCTACTCACCACCATCGGCTTCTGGTGTCCTTGGCCCTAGGACCACTTCCCTATTAACAACCATCGGCTTCTGGTGTCCTTGGCCCTAGGGCCACTTCCTTACTTACCACCATCGGCTTCTGGTGACCTTGGCCCTAGGACCACTTCCCTACTCACCACCATCGGCTTCTGGTGTCCTTGGCCCTAGGACCACTTCCATAATCACCACCATCGGCTTCCGGTGTCCTTGGCCATAGGACCACTTCCATAATCACCGCCATCGACATCCGGTGTCTTTAGCCCTAGGACCACTTCCCTACTCACCACAATCGGCTTCTGTTGTCCTTGGCCCTGGGACCTCTTCCCTACTCACCACCATCGGCTTCTGGTGTCCTTGGCCCTAGGACCACTTCCCTACTCACCACAATCGGCTTCTGGTGTCCTTTGCCCTAGGATCCCTTCCCTACTCACCACAATCGGCTTCTGGTGTCCTTAGCACTAGGACCACTTCCCTACTCACCACCATCGGCTTCTGGTGTCCTTGGCCCTAGGACCACTTCCCTACTCACCATAATCGGCTTCTGGTGTCCTTGGCCCTAGGATCACTTCCCTATTTACAACCGTCGGCTTCTGGTGTCCTTGGCCCTAGGACCACTTCCCTACTCACCACCATCGGCTTCTGGTGTCCTTGGCCCTATGACCACTTCCCTACTCACCACCATCGGCTTCTGGTGTCCTTGGCTCTAGGACCACTTCCCTATTAACAACCATCGGCTTCTTGTGTCCTTGGCCTAGGACCACTTTCCTACTCACCACCATAGAATTCTGGTGTCCTTGGCTCTAGGGCCACTTCCCTACTCACCACCATCGGCTACTGGTGTCCTTGGGCTTAGGACCACTTCCATACTCACCACCATTGTCTTCTGGTGTCCTTGGCTCTAGGGCTACTTCCCTACTCACCACCATCGGCTTCTGGTGTCCTTGGCCCTAGGACGACTTCCCTATTAACAACCGTCGGCTTCTGGCGTCCTTGGCCTAGGACCACTTCCCTACTCACCACCATCGGCTTCTGGTGTCCTTGGCCTTAGGACCACTTCCTTACTCACCACCATCGGCTTTTGGTGTCCTTGGCCCTAGGACCACTTCCCTACTCACCACCATCGACTTCTGGTGTCCTTCGCCCTAGGACCACTTCCCTACTCACCACCATCGGCTTCTGGTGTCCTTGGCCTTAGGACCACTTGCTTACTCACCACCATCGGCTTTTGGTGTCCTTGGCCCTAGGACCACTTCCCTACTCACCGCCATCGACTTCTGGTGTCCTTGGCCCTAGGACCAATTCTGTACTCACCACCATCGTCTTCTGGTGTCCTTGGCCCTAGGACCACTTTCCTAATCACCACAATCGGCTTCTGGTGTATTTGGCCCTAGGATCACTTCCCTATTCATCACCATGTGCTTCTGGTGTCCTTGGCCCTAGGACCACTTCCCTACTCACCACCATCGGCTTCTGGTGTCCTTGGCCCTCGGACCACTTCCCTATTAACAACTATCGGCTTCTGGTGTCCTTGGCCCTAGGACAACTTCCCTACTCGGCACTATCGGCTTCTGGTGTCCTTAGCCCAAGGACCACTTCCCTATTAACAACCATCGGCTTCTGGTGTCCTTTGCCCTAGGACCACTTCCCTACTCACCACCATCGGCTTCTGGTGTCCTTGGCCCTCGGACCACTTCCCTATTAACAACTATCGGCTTCTGGTGTCCTTGGCCCTAGGACAACTTCCCTACTCGGCACTATCGGCTTCTGGTGTCCTTGGCCCAAGGACCACTTCCCTATTAACAACCATCGGCTTCTGGTGTCCTTTGCCCTAGGACCACTTCCCAACTCACCACTATAGTCTTCTGGTGTCATTGGCTCTAGGGCCACTTCCCTACTCACCACCATCGGTTCTGGTGTCCTTGGCCTAGTACCACTTCCCTACCCACCACCATCGGCTTCTGGTGTCCTTGGCCCTGGGACCTCTTCCCTACTCACCACCATCGGCTTCTGGTGTCCTTGGTCCTAGGACAACTTCCCCACTCACCACCATCGTCTGCTGGTGTCCTTGGCCCTGGGACCACTTCCCTACTCACCACCATCGGCTTCTGGTGTCCTTGGCCCTAGGACCACTTCTCTACTCACCACCATCGGCTTCTGGAGTCCTTGGCTCTAGGACCACTTCCCTACTCACCACTATAGTCTTCTGGTGTCCTTGGCTCTAGGACCACTTCCCTACTCACCACCATCGGCTTCTGGTGTCCTTGGCCCTAGGACCACTTCTCTACTCACCACCATCGGCTTCTGGTGTCCTTGGCCTTTAGACCACTTCTCTACGCACTACCATCGGCTTCTGGTGTCCTTGGTCCTAGGACCACTTCCCTACTCACCACTATAGTCTTCTGGTGTCCTTGGCCCTAGGACCACTTCCCTACGCACTACCATCGGCTTCTGGTGTCCTTGGCTCTAGGGCCACTTCCCTACTCGCCACCATAGTCTTCTGGTGTCCTTGGCTCTAGGGCCACTTCCCTACTCACCACCATCGGCTTCTGGTGTCCTTGGCTCTAGGGCCACTTCCCTACTCGCCACCATAGTCTTCTGGTGTCCTTGGCTCTAGGGCCACTTCCCTACTCACCACCATCGGCTTCTGGTGTCCTTGGCCCTAGGACCACTTCCCTATTGACAACCATCGGCTTCTCGTTTCCTTGGCCCTAGGACCACTTCCCTACTCACCAAATCCGCTTCTGGTGTCCTTGGCCCTAGGATCACTTCCCTATTTACAACCATCGGCTTCTGGTGTCCTTGGCCCTAGGACCACTTCCCTACTCACCACCATCGACTTCTGGTGTCCTTGGCCCTAGGGCCACTTCCCTACTCACCACCATCGGCTTCTGGTGTCCTTGGCCCTAGGACGACTTCCCTATTAACAACCATCGGCTTCTGGTGTCCTTGGCCCTAGGACCACTTCCCTACTCACCACCATCGACTTCTGGTGTCCTTGGCCCTAGGACCACTTCCCTACTCACCACCATCGGCTTCTGGTGTCCTTGGCCCTAGGACCACTTCCCTATTAACAACCATCGGCTTCTGGTGTCCTTGGACTAGGACCACTTCCCTACTCACCACCATTGGCTACTGGTGTCCTTGGCCCTAGGACCACTTCCCTACTCACCACCATCGGCTTCTGGTGTCCTTGGCTCTAGGGCCACTTCCCTACTCACCACCATCGGCTACTGGTGTCCTTGGGCCTAGGACCACTTCCATACTCACCACCATAGTCTTCTGGTGTCCTTGGCTCTAGGGCCACTTCCCTACTCACCACCATCGGCTACTGGTGTCCTTGGCCCTAGGACCACTTCCATACTCACCACCATCGGCTTCTGGTGTCCTTGGACCTAGGACGACTTCCCTATTAACATCCATCGGCTTCTGGCGTCCTTGGCCTAGGACCACTTCCCTACTCACCACTATCGGCTTCTGGTGTCCTTGGCCCTAGGACCACTTCCCTACGCACTACCATCGGGTTCTGGTGTCCTTGGCCCTAGGACCACTTCCCTATTAACAACCATCGGCTTCTCGTTTCCTTGGCCTAGGACCACTTCCCTACTCACCAACATCGGTACTGGTGTCTTTGGCCCTAGGATCACTTCCATAATCACCACCATCGGCTTCCGGTATCCTTGGCCCTAAGACCACTTCCATAATCACCACCATCGACATCCGGTGTCCTTAGCCCTAGGACCACTTCCCTACTCACCACCATCGGCTTCTGGTGGCCTTGGCCCTAGGACCACTTCCCTATTAACAACCATCGACTTCTGGTGTCCTTGGCCCTTAGACCACTTCCCTACGCACTACCATCGGCTTCTGGTGTCCTTGGGTCTAGGGCCACTTCCCTATTAACAACCATCGCCTACTGGTGTCATTGGCTGTAGGACCACTTCCCTACTCACCACCATCGACTTCTGGTGTCCTTGGCCCTAGGACCACTTCCCTATTAACAACCATCGGCTTCTGGTGTCCTTGGCATAGGACCACTTCCCTACTCACCACCATCGGCTACTGGTGTCCCTGGCCTTAGGACCACTTCCCTACTCACCACCATCGGCTTCTGGTGTCCTTGGCCCTAGGACCACTTCCCTATTAACAACCATCGGCTTCTGGTGTCCTTGGCCCTAGGGCCACTTCCTTACTTACCACCATCGGCTTCTGGTGTCCTTGGCCCTAGGACCACTTCCCTACTCACCACCATCGGCTTCTGGTGTCCTTGGCCCTAGGACCACTTCCTTACTCACCACCATCGGTTTCTGGTGTCCTTGGCCCTAGGACCACTTCCATAATCACCACCATCGGCTTCCGGTATCCTTGGCCCTAAGACCACTTCCATAATCACCACCATCGACATCCGGTGTCCTTAGCCCTAGGACCACTTCCCTACTCACCACCATCGGCTTCTGGTGTCCTTGGCCCTAGGACCAATTCCCTAATCACCACCATCGGCTTCTGGTGTCCTTGGCCCTAGGACCACTTCCCTCCTCACCACCATCGGCTTCTGGTGTCCTTGGCCTTAGGACCACTTCCTTACTCACCACCATCGGCTATTGGTGTCCTTGGCCCTAGGACCCCTTCCCTACTCACCACCATCGGCTCCTGGTGTCCTTGGCCCTAGGACCCCTTCCCTACTCACCACCATCGGCTCCTGGTGTCCTTGGCTCTAGGGCCACTTCCCTACTCACCACCATCGGCTTCTGGTGTGCTTGGCCCTAGGACCACTTCACTACTTACCACCATCGGTTCTGGTGTCCTTGGCCTAGTACCACTTCCCTACCCACCACCATCGGCTTCTGGTGTCCTTGGCCCTAGGACCTCTTCCCTACTCAGCACCATCGGCTTCTGGTGTCCTTGGTCCTAGGACAACTTCCCCACTCACCACCATCGTCTGCTGGTGTCCTTGGCCCTGGGACCACATCCCTACTCACCACCATCGGCTTCTGGTGTCCTTGGCCCGAGGACCACTTCCCTATTAACAACTATTCGCTTCTGGTGTCCTTTGCCCTAGGACCACTTCCCTACTCACCACCATCGGCTTCTGGTGGCCTTGGCCCTAGGACCACTTCCCTACTCACCACCATCAGTTTCTGGTGTCCTTGGCCCTAGGATCACTTCCCTACTCACCACCATCGGCTTCTTGTGTCCTTGGCCCTAGGACCACTTCCCTATTATCAACCATTCGCTTCTGGTGTCCTTGGCCCTAGGACCACTTCCCTACTCACCACCATCGGCTTCTGGTGTCCTTGGCCCTAGGACCACTTCCCTACTCACCACCATCGGCTTCTGGTGGCCTTGGCCCTAGGACCACTTCCCTACTCACCACCATCAGTTTCTGGTGTCCTTGGCCCTAGGATCACTTCCCTACTCACCACCATCGGCTTCTTGTGTCCTTGGCCCTAGGACCACTTCCCTATTATCAACCATTCGCTTCTGGTGTCCTTGGCCCTAGGACCACTTCCCTACTCACCACCATCGGCTTCTGGTGTCCTTGGCCCTAGGACCACTTCCCTACTCACCACCATCGGCGTCCGGTGTCCTTGGCCCTTGGACCACTTCCCTACTCACCACCATCGGCTTCTGGTGTCCTTGGCCCTAGGACCTCTTCCCTAATAACAACCATTGGCTTCTGGCGTCCTTGGCCCTAGGACCACTTCCCCACTCACCAACATCGGCTTCTGGTGTCCTTTGCCCTAGATCCACTTCATACTCACCACCATCAGTTTCTGGTGTCCTTCGCCCTAGGACCACTTCCCTACTCACCACCATCGGCTTCTGGTGTCCTTGGCCTTAGGACCACTTCCCTAATCACCACCATAGTCTTCTGGTGTCCTTGGCTCTAGGGCCACTTCCCTACTCACCACCATCGGCTTCTGGTGTACTTGGCCCTAGGACCACTTCCCTATTAACAACCATCGGATTCTGGTGTCCTTGGCCCTATGACCACTTCCCTACTCACCACCATCGGCTATTGGTGTCCTTGGCCCTAGGACCACTTCCCTACTCACCACCATCGCCTTCTGGTGTCCTTGGCCCTAGGACCACTTCCCTATTAACAACCATCGGCTTCTGGTGTCCTTGGCCCTATGACCACTTCCCTACTCACCACCATCGGCTTCTGGTGTCCTTGGCCCTAGGACCACTTCCCTACACACCACCATCGCCTTCTGGTGTACTTGGCCCTAGGACCACTTCCCTATTAACAACCATCGGCTTCTGGTGCCCTTGGCCTAGGCTCACTTCCCTACTCACTAGCATCGGCTTCTGGTGTCCTTGGCCTAGGACCACTTCCCTACTCACCACCATCGGCTTCTGGTATCGTTGGCCCTAGGACCACTTCCCTACTCACCACCATCGGCTTCTGGTGTCCTTGGCCCTAGGACCACTTCCCTATTAACAACCATCGGCTTCTGGTGTCCTTGGCCCTAGGACCACTTCCCTACTCACGACCATCGGCTTCTGGTGTCGTTGGCCCTAGGACCACTTCCCTATTCACAACCATCGGCTTCTGGTGACCTTGGCCCGAGGACCAATTCACTACTCACAACCATCGGCTTCTGGTGACCTTGGCCCTAGGACCACTTCCTTACTCACCACCATCGGCTTCTGGTGTCCTTGGCCCTAGGACCAATTTCCTACTCACTACGTTCGGCTTTTGGTGTCCTTGGCCCTCGGACCACTTCTCTATTAACAACCACCGGCTTCTGGTGTCTTTATCCTTAGGACCACTTCCCCACTCACCAACATCAGCTTCTGGTGTCCTTTACCCTAGATCCACGTCATACTCACCACCATCAGTTTCTGGTGTCGTTGGCCCTAGGACCACTTCCCTACTCACCACCGTCGACTTCTGGTGTCCTTGGCCCTAGGACAACTTCGCTACTCACCACCATCGACTTCTGGTGTCCTTGGCCCTAGGACCACTTCCCTACTCACCACCATCGGCTTCTGGTGTCCTTGGCCCTAGGACCACATCCCTACTCACCACCATCGGCTTCTGGTGTCCTTGGCCCTAGGACCACTTCCCTACTCACCACCATCGGCTTCTGGTCTGCTTGGCCCTAGGACCACTTCCCTATCAACAACCATCGGCTTTTGGTGTCCTTGGCCCTAGGACCACTTCACTACTCACCACCATCGGCTTCTGGTGTCCTTAGCCCTAGGACCACTTCCCTATTAAAAACCATCGGCTTCTGGTGTCCTTGGTCCTAGGACCACTTCCCTATTAACAACCATCGGCTTCTGGTGCCCTTGGCCTAGGCTCACTTCCCTACTCACCACCATCGACTTCTGGTGTCCTTGGCCCTAGGACCACTTCCCTACTCACCACCATCGGCTTCTGGTGTCCTTGGCCCTAGGACCACTTCCCTATTAACAACCATCGGCTTCTGGTGTCCTTGGCCCTAGGACCACTTCCCTACTCACCACCATCGGCTTCTGGTATCGTTGGCCCTAGGACCACTTCCCTACTCACCACCATTGGCTTCTGGTGTCCTTGGCCCTAGGACCACTTCCCTATTAACAACCATCGGCTTCTGGTGTCCTTGGCCCTAGGACCACTTCCCTACTCACGACCATCGGCTTCTGGTGTCGTTGGCCCTAGGACCACTTCCCTATCCACAACCATCGGCTTCTGGTGACCTTGGCCCGAGGACCACTTCCTTACTCACCACCATCGGCTTCTGGTGTCCTTGGCCCTAGGACCAATTCACTACTCACAACCATCGGCTTCTGGTGACCTTGGCCCTAGGACCACTTCCTTACTCACCACCATCGGCTTCTGGTGTCCTTGGCCCTAGGACCACTTCCCTACTCACCACGTTCGGCTTTTGGTGTCCTTGGCCCTCGGACCACTTCCCTATTAACAACCACCGGCTTCTGGTGTCTTTATCCTTAGGACCACATCCCTATTAACAACCATCGGCTTCTGGTGCCCTTGGCCTAGGCCCACTTCCCTACTCACCACCATCGGTTTCTGGTGTCCTTGGCCCTAGGACCACTTCCCTACTCACCACCATCGGCTTCTGGTATCGTTGGCCCTAGGACCACTTCCCTACTCACCACCATCGGCTTCTGGTGTCCTTGGCCCTAGGACCAATTTCCTACTCACCACCATCGCCTTCTGGTGTACTTGGCCCTAGGACCACTTCCCTATTAACAACCATCGGCTTCTGGTGCCCTTGGCCTAGGCTCACTTCCCTACTCATCACCATCGGCTTCTGGTGTCCTTGGCCTAGGACCACTTCCCTACTCACCACCATCGGCTTCTGGTATCGTTGGCCCTAGGACCACTTCCCTACTCACCACCATCGGCTTCTGGTGTCCTTGGCCCTAGGACCACTTCCCTATTAACAACCATCGGCTTCCGGTGTCCTTGGCCCTAGGACCACTTCCCCATTAACGACCATCGGCTTCTGGTGTCGTTGGCCCTAGGACCACTTCCCTATTCACAACCATCGGCTTCTGGTGACCTTGGCCCGAGGACCAATTCACTACTCACAACCATCGGCTTCTGGTGACCTTGGCCCTAGGACCACTTCCTTACTCACCACAATCGGCTTCTGGTGTCCTTGGCCCTAGGACCAATTTCCTACTCACCACGTTCGGCTTTTGGTGTCCTTGGCCCTCGGACCACTTCCCTATTAACAACCACCGGCTTCTGGTGTCTTTATCCTTAGGACCACTTCCCTACTCACCACCATCGGCTTCTGGTGTCATTGACCCTAGGACCACTTCCCTATTAACAACTATCGGCTTCTGGTGTCCTTGGCCCTAGGACCACTTCCCTATTAACAACCATTGGCTTCTGGTGTCCTTGGCCCTAGGGCCACTTCCCCACTCACCAACATCAGCTTCTGGTGTCCTTTACCCTAGATCCACGTCATACTCACCACCATCAGTTTCTGGTGTCGTTGGCCCTAGGACCACTTCCCTACTCACCACCATCGACTTCTGGTGTCCTTGGCCCTAGGACCACTTCCCTACTCACCACCATCGGCTTCTGGTGTCCTTGGCCCTAGGACCACTTCCCTACTCACCACCATCGGCTTCTGGTGTCCTTGGCCCTAGGACCACTTCCCTACTCACCACCATCGGCTTCTGGTCTCCTTGGCCCTAGGACCACTTCCCTATCAACAACCATCGGCTTTTGGTGTCCTTGGCCCTAGGACCACTTCACTACTCACCACCATCGGTTTCTGGTGTCCTTAGCCCTAGGACCACTTCCCTATTAAAAACCATCGGCTTCTGGTGTCCTTGGCCCTAGGACCACTTCCCTATTAACAACCATCGGCTTCTGGTGCCCTTGGCCTAGGCTCACTTCCCTACTCACCACCATCGGCTTCTGGTGTCCTTGGCCCTAGGACCACTTCCCTACTCACCACCATCGCCTTCTGGTGTACTTGGCCTTAGGACCACTTCCCTACTCACCACCATCGGCTTCTGGTGTACTCGGCCCTAGGACCACTTCCCTATTAACAACCATCGGCTTCTGGTGCCCTTGGCCTAGGCTCACTTCCCTACTCATCACCATCGGCTTCTGGTGTCCTTGGCCTAGGACCACTTCCCTACTCACCACCATCGGCTTCTGGTATCGTTGGCCCTAGGACCACTTCCCTACTCACCACCATCGGCTTCTGGTGTCCTTGGCCCTAGGACCACTTCCCTATTAACAACCATCGGCTTCCGGTGTCCTTGGCCCTAGGACCACTTCCCCATTAACGACCATCGGCTTCTGGTGTCGTTGGCCCTAGGACCACTTCCCTATTCACAACCATCGGCTTCTGGTGACCTTGGCCCGAGGACCAATTCACTACTCACAACCATCGGCTTCTGGTGACCTTGGCCCTAGGACCACTTCCTTACTCACCACCATCGGCTTCTGGTGTCCTTGGCCCTAGGACCAATTTCCTACTCACCACGTTCGGCTTTTGGTGTCCTTGGCCCTCGGACCACTTCCCTATTAACAACCACCGGCTTCTGGTGTCTTTATCCTTAGGACCACTTCCCTACTCACCACCATCGGCTTCTGGTGTCATTGACCCTAGGACCACATCCCTATTAACAACCATCGGCTTCTGGTGTCCTTGGCCCTAGGACCACTTCCCTATTAACAACCATTGGCTTCTGGTGTCCTTGGCCCTAGGGCCACTTCCCCACTCACCAACATCAGCTTCTGGTGTCCTTTACCCTAGATCCACGTCATACTCACCACCATCAGTTTCTGGTGTCGTTGGCCCTAGGACCACTTCCCTACTCACCACCATCGACTTCTGGTGTCCTTGGCTCTAGGACCACTTCCCTACTCACCACCATCGGCTTCTGGTGTCCTTGGCCCTAGGACCACTTCCCTACTCACCACCATCGGCTTCTGGTGTCCTTGGCCCTAGGACCACTTCCCTACTCACCACCATCGGCTTCTGGTCTCCTTGGCCCTAGGACCACTTCCCTATCAACAACCATCGGCTTTTGGTGTCCTTGGCCCTAGGACCACTTCACTACTCACCACCATCGGTTTCTGGTGTCCTTAGCCCTAGGACCACTTCCCTATTAAAAACCATCGGCTTCTGGTGTCCTTGGCCCTAGGACCACTTCCCTATTAACAACCATCGGCTTCTGGTGCCCTTGGCCTAGGCTCACTTCCCTACTCACCACCATCGGCTTCTGGTGTCCTTGGCCCTAGGACCACTTCCCTACTCACCACCATCGCCTTCTGGTGTACTTGGCCCTAGGACCACTTCCCTACTCACCACCATCGGCTTCTGGTGTCCTTGGCCCTAGGACCACTTCCCTATTAACAACCATCGGCTTCTGGTGTCCTTGGCCCTAGGACCACTTCCCTACTCACCACCATCGGCTTCTGGTATCGTTGGCCCTAGGACCACTTCCCTACTCACCACCATCGGCTTCTGGTTTCCTTGGCCCTAGGACCACTTCCCTATTAACAACCATCGGCTTCTGGTGTCCTTGGCCCTAGGACCACTTCCGTATCCACAACCATCGGCTTCTGGTGACCTTGGCCCGAGGACCACTTCCTTACTCACCACCATCGGCTTCTGGTGTCCTTGGCCCTAGGACCAATTCACTACTCACAACCATCGGCTTCTGGTGACCTTGGCCCTAGGACCACTTCCTTACTCACCACCATCGGCTTCTGGTGTCCTTGGCCCTAGGACCACTTCCCTACTCACCACGTTCGGCTTTTGGTGTCCTTGGCCCTCGGACCACTTCCCTATTAACAACCACCGGCTTCTGGTGTCTTTATCCTTAGGACCACATCCCTATTAACAACCATCGGCTTCTGGTGCCCTTGGCCTAGGCCCACTTCCCTACTCACCACCATCGGCTTCTGGTGTCCTTGGCCCTAGGACCACATCCCTACTCACCACCATCGGCTTCTGGTATCGTTGGCCCTAGGACCACTTCCATACTCACCACCATCGGCTTCTGGTGTCCTTGGCCCTAGGACCAATTTCCTACTCACCACCATCGCCTTCTGGTGTACTTGGCCCTAGGACCACTTCCCTATTAACAACCATCGGCTTCTGGTGTCCTAGGCCCTAGGACCACTTCCCTACTCACGACCATCGGCTTCTGGTGTCGTTGGCCCTAGGACTACTTCCCTATCCACAACCATCGGCTTCTGGTGACCTTGGCCCGAGGACCACTTCCTTACTCACCACCATCGTCTTCTGGTGTCCTTGGCCCTAGGACCAATTCACTACTCACAACCATCGGCTTCTGGTGACCTTGGCCCTAGGACCACTTCCTTACTCACCACCATCGGCTTCTGGTATCGTTGGCCCTAGGACCACTTCCATACTCACCACCATCTGCTTCTGGTGTCCTTGGCCCTAGGACCAATTTCCTACTCACCACCATCGCCTTCTGGTGTACTTGGCCCTAGGACCACTTCCCTATTAACAACCATCGGCTTCTGGTGTCCTAGGCCCTAGGACCACTTCCCTACTCACGACCATCGGCTTCTGGTGTCGTTGGCCCTAGGACTACTTCCCTATCCACAACCCTCGGCTTCTGGTGACCTTGGCCCGAGGACCACTTCCTTACTCACCACCATCGTCTTCTGGTGTCCTTGGCCCTAGGACCAATTCACTATTCACAACCATCGGCTTCTGGTGACCTTGGCCCTAGGACCACTTCCTTACTCACCACCATCGGCTTCTGGTGTCCTTGGCCCTAGGACCACATCCCTACTCACCACATTCGGCTTTTGGTGTCCTTGGCCCTAGGACCACTTCCCTATTAACAACCACCGGCTTCTGGTGTCTTTATCCTTAGGACCACTTCCCTACTCACCACCATCGGCTTCTGGTGTCCTTGACCCTAGGACCACTTCCCTATTAACAACCATCGGCTTCTGGTGTCCTTGGCCCTAGGACCACTTCCCTATTAACAACCATCGGCTTCTGGTGCCCTTGGCCTAGGCCCACTTCCCTACTCACCACCATCGGCTTCTGGTGTCCTTGGCCCTAGGACCACTTCCCTACTCACCACCATCGGCTTCTGGTATCGTTGGCCCTAGGACCACTTCCCTACTCACCACCATCGGCTTCTGGTGTCCTTGGCCCTAGGACCAATTTCCTACTCACCACCATCGCCTTCTGGTGTACTTGGCCCTAGGACCACTTCCCTATTAACAACCATCGGCTTCTGGTGACCTTGGCCCTAGGACCACTTCCTTACTCACCACCATCGGCTTCTGGTGTCCTTGGCCCTAGGACCACATCCCTACTCACCACATTCGGCTTTTGGTGTCCTTGGCCCTAGGACCACTTCCCTATTAACAACCATCGGCTTCTGTTGTCTTTATCCTTAGGACCACTTCCCTACTCACCACCATCGGCTTCTAGTGTCCTTGACCCTAGGACTACTTCCCTATTAACAACCATCGGCTTCTGGTGTCCTTGGCCCTAGGACCACTTCCCTATTAACAACCATTGGCTTCTGGTGTCCTTGGCCCTAGGACCACTTCCCCACTCACCAACATCAGCTTCTGGTGTCCTTTGCCCTAGATCCACGTCATACTCACCACCATCAGTTTCTGGTGTCCTTGGACCTAGGACCACTTTCCTACTCACCACCATCGGCTTCTGGTGTCCTTGGCCCTAGGACTACTTCCCTACTCACCACCATCGGCTTCTGGTGTCCTTGACCCTAGGACCACTTCCCTATTATCAACCATTGGCTTCTGGTGTCCTTGGTCCTAGGACCACTTTCCTACTCACCACCATCGACTTCTGGTGTCGTTGGCCCTAGGACCACTTCCCTACTCACCACCATCGGCTTCTGGTGTCCTTGGCCCTAGGACCACTTCCCTACTCACCACCATCGTCTTCTAGTGTCCTTGGATCTAGGACCACTTCCCTACTCACCACCATCGGCTTCTGGAGTCCTTGGCCCTAGAACCACTTCCCTATCAACAACCATCGGCTTCTGATGTCCTTGGCCCTCGGACCACTTCACTACTCACCACCATCGGCTTCTGGTGTCCTTAGCCCTAGGACCACTTCCCTATTAAAAACCATCGGCTTCTGGTGTCCTTGGCCCTAGGACTACTTCCCTACTCACCACCATCGGCTTCTGGTGTCCTTGGCCCTAGGACCAATTCCCTTCTCACCACCATCGGCTTCTGGTGTCCTTGGCCCTAGGACCACTTCCCTATTAACAACTATCGGCTTCTGGTGTACTTGGCCCTAGGACCACTTCTCTACTCACCACCATCGGCTTATGGTATCCTTGGCCCTAGGGCCACTTCCCTAGTCACCACCATCGGCTTCTGGTGTCATTGGCCCTAGGACCACTTTCCTACTCACCACCATCGCCTTCTGGTGTACTTCGCCCTAGGACCACTTCCCTATTAACAACCATCGGCTTCTGGTGTACTTGGCCCTAGGACCACTTCCCTATTAACAACCATCGGCTTCTGGTGTCCTTGGCCTAGGACCACTTCCCTACTCACCACCATCGCCTTCTGGTGTACTTGGCCCTAGGACCACTTCCATATCCACAACCATCGGCTTCTGGTGACCTTGGTCCGAGGACCCCTTCCCTACTCACCACCATCGGCTTCTGGTGTCCTTGGCCCTAGGACCAATTCACTACTCACCACCATCGGCTTCTGGTGTTCTTGGCTCTAGGGCCACTTCCCTACTCACCACTATCGTCTTCTGGTGTCCTTGGCCCTAGGACCACTTCTCTACTCACCACCATCGGCTTCTGGTGTCCTTGGCCCTAGAACCACTTCCCTACTCACCACCATCGGCTTCTGTTGTCCTTGGCTCTAGGGCCACTTCCCTACTCACCACTATCGGCATCTGGTGTCCTTGGCCCTAGGACCACTTCCCTATTAACAACCATCGGCTTCTGGTGTCCTTGGCCTAGACCCACTTACTTCTCACCACCATCGGCTTCTGGTGTCCTTGGCCCTAGGACCACTTCCCCACTCACCAACATCAGCTTCTGGTGTCCTTTGCCCTAGATCCACGTCATACTCACCACCATCAGTTTCTGGTGTCCTTGGACCTAGGACCACTTTCCTACTCACCACCATCGGCTTCTGGTGTCCTTGGCCCTAGGACCACTTCCCTACTTACCACCATCGGCTTCTGGTCTCCTTGGCCCTAGGACCACTTCCCTATTCACCACCATCGCCTTCTAGTGTCCTTGGATCTAGGACCACTTCCCTACTCACCACCATCGGCTTCTGGTGTCCTTGGCCCTAGAACCACTTCCCTATCAACAACCATCGGCTTCTGATGTCATTGGCCCTAGGACCACTTCCCTACTCACCACCATCGGCTTCTGGTGTCCTTAGCCCTAGGACCACTTCCCTATTAAAAACCATCGGCTTCTGGTGTCCTTGGCCCTAGGACCACTTCCCTACTCACCACCATCGGCTTCTGGTGTCCTTGGCCCTAGGACCAATTCCCTACTCACCACCATCGGCTTCTGGTGTCCTTGGCCCTATGACCACTTCCCTATTAACAACCATCGGCTTCTGGTGTCCTTGGCCCTAGGACCACTTCCCTATTAACAACCATCGGCTTCTGGTGTCCTTGGCCCTAGGACCACTTCCCTATCCACAACCATCGGCTTCTGGTGACCTTGATCCTAGGACCACTTTCTTACTCATCACCATCGGCTTCTGGTGTCCTTGGCCCTAGGACCAATTCACTACTCACCACCATCGGCTTCTGGTGTCCTTGGCCCTAGGACCACTTCCCTATTAACAACCATCGGCTTCTGGTGTCCTTGGCGTAGGCCCACTTACTTCTCACCACCATCGGCTTCTGATGTCCTTGGCCCTAGGACCACTTCTCTACTAACCACCATCGGCTTCTGGTATCGTTGGCCCTAGGACCACTTCCCTACTCACCACCATCAGCACAGAATTGGCTACCCAAAAGTGTGAGCCTCCCAAGCTGGAATGGCTCTTCCAATGCATCTCTGTCACTATCATCTGGGGAAACAGTTTCCCTATTCTGTCCACTGGGGCTCCAGGGTGGCCAGTGCATGGACCCCCATTTGCTTATAATAGTGAGAGATGGGGAGAGTGAGAGAGACAGGGGCAGTGAGTGAAAGAGAGAGATGGGGAGAGTGAGAGAGAGAGATGCTGAGAGTGAGAGAGACAGGGGCAATGAGTGAAAGAGAGAGATGGGGAGAGTGAGAGAGACAGGGGCAGTGAGTGAAAGAGAGAGATGGGGAGAGTGAGAGAGACAGAGGCGGCAGTGAGTGAAAGAGAGAGATGGGGAGAGCTAGAGAGACAGAGGCAGTGAGCGAAAGAGAGAGATGGGCAGAGCTAGAGAGACAGGTGCAGTGAGTGAAAGAGAGAGATGGGGAGAGTGAGAGAGACAGGGGCAGTGAGTGAAAGAGAGAGATGGGGAGAGTGAGAGAGAGAGATGCTGAGAGTGAGAGAGACAGGGGCAATGAGTGAAAGAGAGAGATGGGGAGAGTGAGAGAGACAGGGGCAGTGAGTGAAAGAGAGAGATGGGGAGAGTGAGAGAGACAGGGGCAGTGAGCGAAAGAGAGAGATGGGCAGAGCTAGAGAGACAGGTGCAGTGAGTGAAAGAGAGAGAGATGGGGAGAGTGAGAGAGACAGGGGCAGTGAGTGAAAGAGAGAGATGGGGAGAGTGAGAGAGACAGAGGCGACAGTGAGTGAAAGAGAGAGATGGGGAGAGTGAGAGAGACAGGGGCAGTGAGTGAAAGAGAGAGATGGGGAGAGTTAGAGAGACAGAGACAGTGAGGGAAAGAGAGAGATGGGGAGAGTGAGAGAGACAGGGGCAGTGAGTGAAAGAGAGAGATGGGGAGAGTGAGAGAGACAGAGGCGACAGTGAGTGAAAGAGAGAGATGGGGAGAGTGAGAGAAACAGGGGCAGTGAGTGAAAAAGAGAGATGGGGAGAGTTAGAGAGGCAGAGGCAGTGAGTGAAAGAGAGAGATGGGGAGAGTGAGAGAGACAGGGGCAGTGAGTGAAAGAGAGAGATGGGGAGAGTGAGAGAGAGAGACAGGGGCAGTGAGTGAAAGAGAGAGATGTGGAGAGTGAGAGAGACAGAGACAGTGAGGGAAAGAGAGAGATGGGGAGAGTGAGAGAGACAGGGGCAGTGAGTGAAAGAGAGAGATGGGGAGAGCTAGAGAGACAGAGGCAGTGAGCGAAAGAGAGAGAGACAGAGGCAGTGAGCGAAAGAGAGAGATGGGCAGAGCTAGAGAGACAGGTGCAGTGAGTAAAAGAGAGAGATGGGGAGAGTGAGAGAGACAGGGGCAGTGAGTGAAAGAGAGAGATGGGGAGAGTGAGAGAGACAGAGGCGACAGTGAGTGAAAGAGAGAGATGGGGAGAGTGAGAGAGACAGGGGCAGTGAGTGAAAGAGAGAGATGGGGAGAGCTAGAGAGACAGGGGCAGTGAGTGAAAGAAAGAGATGGGGAGAGTGAGAGAGACAGAGGTGGCAGTGAGTGAAAGAGAGAGATGGGGAGAGCGAGAGAGACAGGGGCAGTGAGTGAAAGAGAGAGATGTGGAGAGTGAGAGAGACAGGGGCAGTGAGTGAAAGAGAGAGATGGGGAGAGTGAGAGAGACAAGGGCAGTGAGTGAAAGAGAGAGATGGGGAGAATGAGAGAGACAGGGGCAGTGAGTGAAAGAGAGAGATGGGAGAATGAGAGAGACCGAGGCAGTGAGTGAAAGGGAGAGATGGGGAGAGTGAGAGAGACAGAGGCAGTGAGTGAAAGAGAGAGATGGAGAGAGTGAGAGAGAGAGATGGGGAGAGTGAGAGAGCCAGGGGCAGTGAGTGAAAGAGAGAGATGGGGAGAGTGAGAGAGACAGGGGCAGTGAGTGAAAGAGAGATGGGGTGAGTGAGAGAGACGGAGGCAGTGAGTGAAAGAGAGAGATGGGGTGAGTGAGAGAGATGGAGATGGTGACTATACCAGTATTGCTGTAGTATTTTGTAGAGTTAAAATTTAAGTGATTTTACCTCATTTAGCGACTGCAAGCTAACTAAATCAGTGGCTAATGGCCTCTAGTGTTTATGATAAAGTTATAGCAGTGATAATCCCACTGTAACCTGTATTGTGTCTGACATGATTGATAATTGAATAAGTTACATAATTGTTACTCAACAAAGATATCTCAAAACTGAAGAAGACCTTGGAGAAATTAAGTGATTTGCTTTGGTTCAGTGAAATGGTGCTGTCACATTCATTGACAATGTCATGCTTCTGAGAGTATAGCAAATGAAGATCAAAAAGATAGCACCTGATAACTGTACACAATAATTTTCATTATTATTATTATTATAAGGGCGGTGGATTGGTAGTATCGGTAGAGGGTCGGACGCCATGCTAGGATGGTGGATTGGAAGTATTGGTAGAGGGTCAGACGCCATGCTAGGTTGGTGGATTGGCAGTATTGGTAGAGGGTCGGACGCCATGCTAGGGTGGTGGATTGGAAGTATTGGTAGAGGGTCGGACGCCATGCTAGGTTGGTGGATTGGCAGTATCGGTAGAGGGTCGAACGCCATGCTAGGGTGGTGGATTGGAAGTATTGGTAGAGAATCGGACGCCATGCTAGGTTGGTGGATTTGCAGTATCGGTAGAGGGTCGGACGCCATGCTTTGAGACATAGAAGTTACGGCCCTTGCCATTCTGAGTTCAAATCCCACCGAGGTTAACTTTGCTTTCATCCTTACGGGGTCGATAAAATAAAGTACCAGTAATGTACTGGGTAATTGCTGGCCTTGTACCAAAAGTAGAAACAATTATTATTATTATTTTTTTAAATTATTATTAATAGGGTGGTGGATTGGCAGAATCGGTAGAGCGTTGGACACTATACTTCGTAGCATGTAGTTACATTCCTTTACATTCTGAGTTCAAATCCAGCTGAGGTTAGCTTTGCCTTTCATCCTTACGAGGTCGATAAATAAAGCGCCAGTAATGCACTGGGGACCATTTAATCGACTTTCCCTCTCTCCCCAAATTGCTGGCCTTGTGCCTAAAGTAGAATGCATTATTATTATCATAAGAAACAAATAAAAAAGAAAAAGGAAAACCAGAACAAAAACAAAACAAAAATATGTAAGTAAACTTAACGAAATCACTTAACCTTTGACTCTACAAAATACTTCACCAATGTTGGTATAGTCACTGCCCTCTGTCTCTCACACTCTCCCATCTCTCACTATTATAAGTAAATGGAGGCCACGTGCTGGCCACCCTGCGGCCTCGGTGAACAGATATCCATAAAATGCATAATTTCAAAATCAATGAAAGAGGACTTTTTATTTAGGTGTCTGTATTATAATGTTAAAGATAGTCTATTTTTACTACATCACTTAGGTATTGATAGCCATCAGTTCCTCAACATTGAAGGTCAATGTTTATGTTAAAATCTGTCTTTGAAAGAGATATATGCTGGCATCCCACGCATATCTGTCGTTGTACATAAAAGGAGAGAAAGATTTGCTGGCCACTGCCATCGTACCACCTACGAGGCTGTGTCCCCATTAGTGCTTTGAAAACCACAAGCAGTCACTAATAACAAGGGGCGCAAGCTCTCCTATGTCATCTCCAGAGATTCTGGTATTGAAATCCAGGACTTGGCAGCAGCAATGTACGACAATGAACGATGTGGAGATCAACTGTTGAGTCCATTTCAGCTGAGACTGCCTGATGATGATGATGATGTTAAAACTCCTGTTTCAATATATTTATCAGTTACACACAACAATTATTGCAGTTTTCATTGCCCTATATAGTAGCAAATTGGCTGACCCCTTCCTGAAACATAATACTACAGCAAATGTAACTCTACACCTTAACCCTTTAGTTACCAATCTGGTAACTAAACCAGCTCTGATTCTATGAAATAAAACCACCCATTTTGATGGTTTCCAATTAAAATTAAAATCTCCCAACATAATTTTAGATAAAAACCTTGCATTAAATTATTATCTTAGTAATAATATAATTAATAATGTTAGTAAATCCATCAAAATAGTTCATTAATTAATTAAAATAGAATGTATTTTATGAGAAATGTGGACATGAAAGGGTTAAATGTAACAATACAGCAAACACGTTTACATACAACCGCCGAAGAAAAAATGCAGCTGCCCTATGTGGGCCACACACTGCACACTACTGCATTAGCAGCATATTGTATGAATTCTACTTCAATATTCTGACTGTCACATATATACAACATATACACTTCTACATCAATCAATACTGACATCTTTTTTTATTTTGGATTTGCAGGTAATTCAGTGTCTCAGTGGCTATATAATATAATATAATGCAAATTATTGTGTACAGTGCTCAGGTGCACTACAACTCATCAAAGGTGCATGTATAGTACATAAAATAATTGTTTTTACTTTTTGGCACAAGACAAGCAATTATCCCAGTGTGTTACTGGTACTTTATTTTATCGACACCATAAGGTTGAAAGGCAAAGTTAACCTTGGCGGGATTTCAACTCAGACCGAAACTCTGCTGCAAAGCAGAGCATCTGACCTTCTACTGATACCTACAGTCCTGACATTTGTACATCATTTTATGAGGTTAACTTTGCCTTTCATCCTTACAGGGGTCGATAAAATAAAGTACCAGTAATACACTGGGATAATTGCTTGCCTTGTGCCAAAAAGTAGAAACAATTATTCTATAGTACATAAAATAATGTAGAAATGTCAGGAAAGTAAACAGTGTATGAGTCATGATATACACATTCGTGGGTCTGTGTGTATGGAAGGGGAATATCAAGTGTAGTGTTGGCGAATTTCGGGAAGCATGGAAGTTTTGAAAGATGCAGTGTCCCGACAGCTAACAACTGATGCAGGTAGTTTGTTCCATGCTTCAGCAACTCTGAGTGTGAAAAAATATTTCTGAAAGTCATGGGAGCTGGACTGTTTTAATATATTTCACTATGATTTACAAATATATTGGGTAAAATCCAGAAACCAAGGATCTACATCAGCAATAATTAATTCAAAGAAGTGTTTGTAGAATTTTATTGGGCATAGAGGTGAATGTTTGACATGATGCAGTGTAAGTAGGTTATGCTTGGAAGGAAGGTTGGCTGGTAAGAGAAGCAGAGGCTGGCAGCTAAAACGATGGCTTGACAATGTCAACTTATGGACTGGACTTAATCTTTGAACTCTGCTGCTGGTGATCGAACTTTGTAGAGAGACATATCACATGTTGATGTGCAGTCTGCAACTGGCGGAGTTTAGCGTCACAAGATAGTGTCCTGACAGCTAACAACTAGTCTACTTAACCCTTTAGCATTTACATTACTCTATATATACTATTGTATTTTTATGGTAAAGGCTTTATCTCACATAATTATTTCATATAATATCGAATCTATGAGATTTTGATATTATTTATTTTGAGAACAATACTTTAACATAAGTATGAGTGGCTGGTTACAGCTGGTTTGAACAAAGAGGTGAGAGAATTCTTGCTGGATACGGCCCGTTAAACATCAATCCATTACATCACTATGTTGTTACATTATTATTATTAAATTATTATTATTATTATATTGTATTATTATTCCAATATATTGTAAATAGGAGAGAAAAAAAAACAATGCAAATATTAAAATATAAAACAAGACATTCACCTTGATTCAATATTTTATTAACAAACAATAACAAAGGTAAGATGTCAAATATAAAAATTTTGTGGAACAAAAATTTAATAAAGTTATCAAATATAATTTTCTTTTCTTTACAATATATATATATACATATGTCTCTATCTGTGTGTGTATGTATGTATGTATATATATATTATATATACCGTATTTCCCAGTGTTGGAGACACTTCAACCTCAAGCATGCACCCTAATTTTGACAACCAAAAATTTGAAAAAAAAATAATAAACAACCTTCAGCCACCAGGAAAAAAAGTACCGTCTTCGATGCCAGGAAATATGGTATAAATACATTTATATATATATATAAACAAAGTTTTCTCGAAGATCAAGTTGAAGTGCGAGTGTATCAGAATTCAGAAAATAATGAGAAAAACTCAACACAAGAAAAGCTGTTAAAACAGCAAAATGCCGTCAATGATGGTGTCGGGTAAAATTTACCTCAAACGACATAAATCAGCAGCTATAAGTGTGTTGGCCTACAGAAGTGATAGGAAGAAAGGAGCAGAAGAAAATGAATGAGACAAGATCACATCAATATCGTGCGAAACTACAGCTTGGTCTGAGAGCTGATTACGTATGATAATGTTTGTGTGATCTTGTCTTGTTTGTTTTCTTCCTATCAACTTCTGTAGGCCAACACACCCCTAGCTGCTGATTTCTCTCCTCTGGGGTAAATTTTCTCCGATGCCGTCATTGATGGCATTTTGCTGTTTTAACCTTCTGGGTGCTGTTGGCAACATAAGTTGCTGATAGAGTAATCTCCCCTTAATACATAATACAGTGTCAAGGGAAGCAATTCACAAAAAAATCCAGCGTGCTATTCTGGCGTTGAGATTTTCTCATTATTCTATGAATATATATAGATGGGTGGCTGAGAGGTTAGACAATTGGATTCGCAATCGTGAGGTTGTGCATTCGATTCTTGGATTAGGTGATGTGTTATGTCCTTGAGCAAGACACTTTATTTCACGTTGCTCCTTCTACCTGGAGTTGCGACTGATAGATAATATTAGCAATTGGAAAGACCAACAGAAACATTGTTTCCTCGGTCCAATTTGACGGAAGTTGATCGACTGTCTATATATATATATATATATATATATATATATATATATATATATATATATATATATATATAAAAGGTAAACAGAAATAACAACACAATCGGTACAGTATATGGAAATGATATATCAGGTTAACACTTGATATAGCAGGAAGATATATACATATATTTCAGAAATACAATATCAATAACATCATCAGCTACCAATGATTCTGTGAGCTAATGAAGTATGCAGAAATGGTTGCCATAAACACTAATCGCATTGTGGGTATTAATCGTATTTCTGCTACATTCTTTAGATCATGAAATCATAAATAGGTGATTATGTAATATTGAGTGTATGTAGTTGCAAGTTCAAAGCAAGTTAGTTTCTAGGCCAACCAAAACAGAATGAACCCTTAATTGGGAGTTTACTAATTAATATATACATAACAGTATAATTTATTTTGTATGAACTAATTTTTTTCCTTGTGTACTATAAATCTACATTAGGTGCATCTTCAAATCTTTATTATTTTCCCTATATATGATTGGCAGTGTTGGTAGAGGGTCAGACGCCATGCTTTGATGCATAGAGTTACGGCCCTTTACGGTCTGAGTTCAAATCCCGCCGAGGTTAACTTTGCCTTTCATCCTTACGGGGGTCAATAAAATAAAGTACCAGTCACGCACTGGGGTCGATTTAATCGACTTCCCCCTCCCACCAAATTGCTGGCCTTGTGCCTATATAAGAAACTATTATTTTCCCTATATATATATTTATATTAATCACACCATTCACACAGCTTACTACCACTAACCCCCACCCACACATCCACATTTGACCACCCCACCACTAATATTACTAAACACCCCCCCCCCCCCCCCCTCCCTCACCACACACACACACACCATCACACATACACTCACCCATACCTACGTACACACCTATGCACCACCCACTCCACACACCCTACTACCACCACTAACCCCCACTCATACACCCACAATCAACGCCCCCCCACCAGTAATACCAACACCCACGCTACCTCACACACACACACACACACACCAGTACACTACACTCCCTCCTACCGTCCCCAACACCTCTCTCCCCTCTCTACCAACACCCCCCACTCCCACTAACACCTCCACTAATATGCACGCCCCACACACTGCCACCCTCTCTCTCCACCATTCAGACCTACCCATCCCCTCCCCTGTCCACCACATACAGACCCCTCTATATCTGTCAGCCTCCATACTACTGCCGCTGTCATCTCCCTACTGCCATCTCCTCCCTCCCACCTCCTTCGCCCTGCCTTGACCCTTTGACCACTTCCTGTTGTGCACGCACCCCACAACTCTCCACTTCCTCACTACCACACCAGGATGTTACACCCCTGTCCCATCGCTCCAGCCATCCTGCCACAACCAGAATCTCCAACATCTGCTCACACAATCCGCGGAAAAACCCCAACACACACACACACACACACACACACACTTACACTATTTTCGCACCACGCCACCATACACCCACACATGATTATCCCCACATACACACACTCAGCCTCTGGACTCCACACACCGACTCACACCCCACCCCATGTACACACCGGTTTCCCTATTACCTGAACATGGAACCTCATTTTTTCCCCCCAACTCTCACATTCACACACACACATACCACCTTCAGCCCTCCCCGCTCAGATCTCCCGTCACCCTCTCCATCTCCCCTCCACCCACCACCACCCCTACACGCCTCACACCCTTTCACCACTTGTTTCTTTTAATTTTAATTTTTTTACTCTCGAAAAAAATTCCTCCTGTTTCTCCCCCTCTCCCTTTTTAATGTCTTCCCACCACTCCCCCTCACACCCTTGGAACTCTCTCCCTGCCCACTTTTCTCCTGATGAAGGGCTTATACCCGAAACGTCGTCCCCCACCCCCAAGCGGGAAACTAATAACATTTGTACTGCCTCTTCGCTTCCACGTTTTTTTGTTTTCTGTTTACTGTCTCAACTTTAATATATATATATATATATATATATATATATATATATATATATATAAATAACGAAGGAAATGTGGTAAGGAACCAGGTGGACCATAACGCACCAAAGTACTCAATACTTAGAGTAGTAGAGTGGGTAATGGGAACGAGTAGGACCCCGACGGCTGAGCTCAAGCCGTTTCGTAGGGGTCCTACTCGTTCCTATATATATAATATATATATATATATATATATATATATATATATATATATATATATAACCAAAGATTAATAAGGTTCATTGATTACTCAATGAACATAGTTTTACAATAGATTAAAAGCACTCTACAGCGAAGTTTTCTAGAGTTATTAATATTATTCAAAATATTAATAAATGAAGACATCCACATAATCAAAATATATGTTTTATTATATATATTTCGGAGGTACTGCCAATACTGGAATTGAACCATCAAGGCAGTTGAGGTATGTCATACATCAATTCATGTATTTTATCTGATGAGGACATACTGAAAAAACACCACAGGACCTTCGAAATATATATAATAAAACATATATTTTGATTATGTGAATGTCTTCATTTATTAATATTTTAAATAATATATATATATATATATATATATATATACATATATATATATATATACATTGTATGAGCGGCCACTTTAAGAATCTCTAGTGTATATCTAAATCAAACTTATCGGACCACGTCTACAGTATTTTTTATAAAACTTTTAAAATTTTCCCATACTATTTATAAACATATTCCTTATATAATATATTAATACATACCACATTTACAACCACATTCATAATATGTTCGCTTTTCTCACCTCTGTTATGGCCATTATTAGAATCTACAGCTTAATGAAAAGAAACTGAACAATGGGAAAAGTAGAGACAGGCATATTGTACTTCAGAGGGCCTAGGGAAATTGCCCTCATTACCCCCCATTAAATACAGCTGTGACCACACTGTCTGTTGGAGAGTGTCATAGTGTCCTCAGTTTGACAGAGAAAAAGTAGTATCTAGACCAGAGGTTCTCAAACTTTTGGGCTACGTAATACCCTCAGCGCTCCCTTCCCACCAAACCTATTTGATAAATATTTGATAAATAAAATGGTTAATTTATATATAATAAATATTCATCATCATCATCGTCATCATTTTTTGCCTGCTTTTCCCTGCTTGCACCAACTCCGCCCATGTTTTTCGTGGTCTATACTATGTATAAATAAATATATTTATTATTTTATTATATTTATATATAATATGTATCATTTGATATTTAGTATACTATTATATTATCTTTGCCATCCCCCACCACCCTCTTAGGATTCAGCATCCCCCTGGACATTCTCAACGACCTCCAGAGGGCAGTAGCACCCACTCTGAAAACCTCTGATCTAGAAGAACAGATCTATAAGTAACATCTATTTATATATGGCCTCATATATACTGGTGTATTGAACAAGTAAGAATCAGATGACCTTAATATCTGACACGGTGTAATTCTATAGATATAGTATGCACTGCTGTCCTACTAGATAGTACAAACTGCAACTGCACTGTGATCACCCAGTCAGTTGTAACTACTTTAAAAGCAAAGATTAGTCAACCAAAAAAAGCTTTAACATTCTACTTAACAATAATGGGAAGTGAGAAAAGCCAAAATATAATAAATTAATAAAACTATTTACTTAAGCTGATATTTTTCAAACAAACACGCAGTTAGTAATATAATGAAACAATTGGTATTTAAAGCATACATATTGCAATACTAATTACTCGCTCCCTTACATATATATATTGGGTCGGCAAGTATAGAATTTGTAGAAACTTGTCTTTTTTCTATAAATACCTAGGTGACCGAATTAGCAGCGGAGGTGGGTGTTCAGAAAGTACAATAACTAGGGTAAGAACAGGATGGAAGAAGTTTAGGGAACTACTACCACTGCTAGCTGCAAAAGGCTTCTCCCTCAGAATGAAAGGCAGACTGTATGATGCGTGTATCCGAACAGCAATGTTACATGGTAGTGAGACCTGGGCGCTGAAGGTGGAAGACTTACGTAGATTAGAGAGAAACGAAGCCTGCATGCTCTGATGGATGTGTAACAGTAATATACGTGAACGACAAAGCATAAATGAATTGAGAGAGAGACTGAGCATAAGAGGAATCAAATGCTGTGTGCAGGAGAGGCGGTTGCGTTGGTATGGACATGTGATGCGTATGAAGGATGACAGCTGCATAAAAAGGTGCAGAGCACTAGAAGTTGATGGAAACCGCGGAGTGGGGAGACCCAAGATGACCTGGGATGAGGTGATAAAAGCCGACCTTACCCAATTACACCTCTCAAAGGTAATGACACACGACCGTGACCTCTGGCGTCACGCAGTAATACAGAGTACCCGACCTCCCATGGGTACAAGCTGAAGCATATAGACAATATGCTCCCACATGATGATGATGAAGATCTACAAATTTCATACTTGACGACCCAATTTATATATATATATATATATATATATATATATAAATGAAAAATATAGAAATGATTGTAGCAAGAAGCCAACAGTATTCCATAATATATAAGTGACTTTAGCGTCAAAATAGAAAAATAGTTAACGTAAGATGTGGGAAAATAATTCAAACTCAATTCAAAAAGAATCAGGATATAGATTCATCCACAGAATTTGGTGAAATCCAGGGAAAAATCAATGGAGCCTTAACTCAGAATAAAATAAAGTCTAAAATACTCATCCTTCAATTTGGAAAAACTACAAATGCTCTGTATAGTCTTAAAGACTATTTCACGAAACTTTTAGTGGGGATGGTCATGGTTGGAATCGATCATCAGCAGAGCTCAAAAACACGATAACCAAATGACCACTGTTTATAATATGCCAAAAAGGGAATTTAAAAGCAGCCTAGGTCAACATCAGGCGTAATTATGAAGAAAAACGCACATGTAGAGACAGGGCTAGTGACGTCAGAATGAGACGAATGTCTGTTTACATGAAACAACAGTCAAAAACATTCCGAAAAAAACTCTACAATATAAGGAATTCAGCAAAAGCAATATTATCGCGGTTTTTTTTTTTAAAAAAGACCGGGGTTAGTCACAAATAAATTTTAAACACTCTAGGAAAGAAATCCGAGTATAAATATAAATGAAAAGTATAGAAATTATTGTAGCAAGACGCTAACAGTATTCCATAATATATAAGTGACTATAGTGTCAAAATGGAAAAATAGTTAACGTAAGATGTGGGAAAAATAATTCAAACTGAATTCAAAAAGAATCAGGATATAGATTCAACAACAGAATTTGGTGAAATCCAGGGAAAAATCAATAGAGCCTTAACTCATATATATATATATATATATATATATATATATATATATCTCGTCTACGATTTCACAGAACTTACGTTCACCGAATTCACAGACTAGATCCCTTCTTCCTCCCGTTAGACCTGTACGGAATTCCTTCCTTGCTCACATTCCAACCAGGTTTGATGGTCTTTATTCTCTCATTCACGATTTCACCGAACTTATATTCATGGAAATTTGGGACTTGACTCCTTCTTCCTCACTTTTCGTTGCTTCACCATCTTTGTTTGTTTACACTCTCGTGTCCTCTTTATTTACGTGTCCCAACGACTTTTTTTAGCTGTTGCTCGCACCAACCGGAGGTATATGGTCTTTAAAGCGATGAAATACCAATGATGGTTGGAAGATCACTGATGAAGGACTAACTTTATTCATATATATATACTGGTTGGATAATCTCAACCTATGGACTGGACTTGATCTTTGCTCTTTAAACTCTGCTGCTGGTGATCGAACTTTGTGGAGAAAAATATCTCATGTTGATGCGCAGTCTGCAACTGGTGGAGTTTAGCGTCAAAGCGTATAATCATCATCATCATCATTTTACGTCCACTTTTCCCTGCTTACAAGGGTGGGACGGGAACTGATTCTGGCTTGATTTTTACAGCAGGATACCCTTCCTAACACCAACCTCATTTACAGTGAGTGCTGGGTGCTTTTTTGCCATGGCACCTCCACATCCACTTTACAGTGAGTGCTGGGTGCTTTTTTGCCATGGCACCTTCACATCCACTTTGCAGTGGAATGTTAGAGACCCCAGTCCCTATCATCTCATTTCTACAGCTGAGTAAACTAGAACAATGTGAAATAAAGTGTCTTGCTCAAGGAAACAACACATCACCCGGTCTGAGAATTGAACTCACAACCTTTCGATTGAAAAGCCAATGCTCTAACCACTAAGCCATGTGCCTCCATATATATATATATGTGTGTGTGCATGTGTGTGCGTGCGCGTGTGTGTAATATAAAAAATTTGGGAACCTGACGGCTGAGCTCCTGCCATTTCAACAGCTAGATCTGAAACAGCAGGAGCTCACCCGTTGAGGTCCCAAATTTTTCTTATTACCCACTCTACTACACCAAATATCAAGTACTCTCATGAGTAATGGTCTAACTGGTTTTTACCGCTTTCCATTCTGACATATATGTGTATATATATATATATATATATCTATAGTATATATGTGTGTGTGTGTGTGTGCATTTGTGAGTGTATATGTATACATATATGTCTGTATACATATATATATATATATATACGTAAAAACACATACATAATGTTGATGACTGCAAATGATATTTAGAAAACTGTTTTTGTTTTATTTTCATATTAAAATATGTTTGTTTTTTTTTTCTTTCCTAAATTATAACAAAATAATAACAAATTAACAAAAACCCAACAAAAAATATATTATTTATAAACAAAATTTGAAATTTCTCATCAGTGAGTAATTAAATGTTAGGGAGAAGGAACATGGTGAGATCTGAAATACTGTGTGATGAGGGGAAATATCTCCTAATTGAACCAATGATTGAGTATGTGGACTGTACAGAGATGACAGATTCCTGACTTGCCTGGCAGATTAGTAGCCAGTCACTGCTTCAGTACAGACTTGGTCAAACCCTTGCTAGCAGGGAAAGCAGACTTTAAACCGATGATGCTGGTGGTAATCTATATATAAATGAAGCCTTAACTTCATCATAGCTTTTTTTAATGGCTGCTTTATTGCAATATGTCTCCACTTCTATTGCAAGCTGACAGTAAGAAAATATAGATTTCAAAAAATTCTGACCCCACCTCTTCCCCACAAAAAATTAAACCGAAAAAAAAACCACATCCACACAATAAACTATCAATAGAAAAAAAACATCAGTTTGGTGGATAAAATTTTGTTGTGTCAGGTAAATAATTTTTTATTTTGTCAATTTAATAAATTTTTAAATTTCAAAATATATATGTATTTTAAATTGTGTTTTAAAAACCATGAAAAACCCATAAAAACAACTTGAATAAAATTTAAAAAAATATTTTCAATTAGGTAGAGAGAAGTAAGCAATGTCATGGATTATGCTCCAGCATGGTCACATCCTATGGACTGGAACAGGTAAAAGAATGAAGGAGTATTTAATAAAGTGTTTTATTTTCCAATGAGAATGTCAGAGATACTTTAGGGGAATTATCACAAATGTTTAGGGAAGCTTCAAGAGTGTGAATCTTACAACCTCTAAAAATAGCCACAAGTTGGTTTGTTTCCTTCTTTAAAAAAAAGGTGGAAATTTAAACTGAGAAATGGAATGCGATGGTTGGGTCATATGCAGGGCCAGATTTAATGGGGGGCAAAGGGGGCAATTGCCCTGGGCCCCTTCAGTGGAAGTCCCACCAGCGATGACCGTAGCAATTTATTTGTGCTCTCAGCTGGGCTTTTTAGTTTTAGGATGGTTAGAAGTTTTGAATTTAATACCTGTATGTATAACTTTTCAATTCCAATTACTTGCACCAAGCTAACTTTGATATGTAAAATTGGGGGGTTCGCTGTGTGAGGGGCCTCACAAACCTGAAGTGCCCTGGGGCCCCAAAACCTGAAGTACTTCGGCCCCCCCCCCCCCCCCCCAAGGTCTAAATCCAACCTGGGTCATATGTTGAAGAAAGATGAGAGTCACTGGTTGAAAGGAGTGATGTAAGTGAATGTAGAAGGATGATATAACAAAAGAAGATGGAGGAGGAAATTAGGGCATTTGTGAGAAGGGATGTAGATAACAGAGCAAAATGGAGACCCACAAGTAGAACCTTTGCTTTAGGAGGAAAAATTGCCTTTAAACCACTTGTGTTGTTGAAACAAGATATATTTACATTACATTAAAGTTTACTTAGCTGTAGAAAATAGGTATCTGATCTTATGGGAAATGTTACCTGAGATAAATTTGTATCCTATCCAGGGGGAAGATTCATTACTCATCTGTTTAACCCTTTAGCATTTACATTACTCTATATTTACTATTGTATTTTCATGGTAAAGGCTTTACTTCACATAATTAACTCACATAGTATCAAATCTATGAGATTTTGATATTATTTATTTTGAGAACAATACTTTAACATCAGTATGAGTGACTGGTTACAGCCAGTTTGAACAAAGAGAGGTGAGAACATTCTGGCCGGATATGGCAGGTTTAAATGCTAAAGGGTTAATGTAGCAGAGCTCAAAACTAAGCAGCGGGTTTTAAGAACATACAGTTAGAATGGACAGAACAATGAGAGTTATGTATGTTGGTCATGAGCACAGAACAATGATATTGACAGGGTGTGGACTGTCAACATCAGATGTATTTGTCTTGCAAGGTTTTTGATATGAAATCGTGTGTTCAGGAAAATGTGTGACGAAAGAACTCTGAGAAATTATATTTATATTTCTAACTGTTGGTCAATCAATGATAAACATTGATTGACAGCTAAATTATTAATAAAAATATATTTAAAAAAAATACTAAACCAAACTGTGTGTTTTACTATTTTTGGCAATATTAAGACAACATGACCCTCCACAAATACAGAAAAATTCCATTATAACAAATTTTTCAGTATAACAACATTTTTTCGTGGTAACAAACAAACGTTCGATTTTGTTTCGGTCCATCTCGTTATAAAGAATTTTTCATTACAACAAATTTTTTTTTATACCCTGTGAATTTCATTATAACATAATTTCACTGTATAACAATATCTTCAGATGGGTTTAGTGAATAAATTACATGGAATATAGAATGGACCTTTGTTGGTCATGACAATGAGTGTTCCAGTTGTTCAATCAACATAACTACCAGCAAATGACATGTGTAAGTGACTGAGCATTCCATAGACATGTGTACCCTCAGGGCTGGATTTTTATGGGGGGCAAAGGGGGAAATTGCTCAGGGCCCCACCAGCATGGCCATAGCAATTTATTTGTGCCCTCAGCTGAGCTTTTTAGTTTTGGGATGGTTAGAATTTTTGAATTTAATACCTGTATGTATAAACTTTCAATTCCAATTACTTGCACCAAGCTAACTTTGATATGTAAAATTGGAGGGTTTGCTGTGTATTTTTATGTTTTGTGTATGAGAGCCCCCCCCCCTGACTCTGCCATTCATGGATGGTTGTAATGGTCCACTGCCACTATTTCAATGTCTTGTGTAAAGAAATCAAAATATCACTGGATCCAAGACATAAAACTCCTGTAATCCCACCATTGCTGATGGTAATTCTTAGCTTCTCAAGCCATCCAACTTTCTGCTAAACTACTCCCAGTGTACCAACCACAATTGGTACCACTTCTACGTGTCTGATTCTCCACACTTTCCTAATTTCTCTCTTTAGCTCCTGGTATTTCTCAACTTTCTCACTTTCCTTCCCAGAGCATCAGACACCATGCCTTGCAGCATAGAGTCATGACCCTTTACGTTCTGAATTCAAATCCGCCAAGGTTAACTTTGCCTTTATCCTTATGGGGTTGATAAAATAAAGCACCAGTAATACACTGGGGTAATTGCTGGCCTTGTGCCAAAAGTAAAAACAATTATTATTATTAGTAGTAGTAGTAGTAGTGATAGTAGTTAATGTTAACTGTATATAACAAATATTTCCACAAAATAACCCTTAAAAAATTCCGTGCTGGCGGTACACCTATTTTTCAACAATGTAGCCCTTGAAATGAAGAATTGCAAACAACCATAACATAACATGAACAATGGATCCCAGAATAGAACAATACATTCCCATCTGTGATATACCGATGTGAGGATGTAATTTCCATACATTGTATATGAATATGGAACTACCGATTGCTAAGTTTGCCCCGGCTATAGAAAACATAGCTGGAAAAAAAAAAATTAAAAATATAAATGATACAAAAAATAAATGAATAAATCGAAAGCAAATAATTGAAATGTGGTCATTTATATTATAATTTCAGGAGGGGTGGATAGAAAGGTTGAAATGTTAGGGCAACAGGACAAATAATATATACTATGAGGGTAAGTAAAAAATTATCCACATTTTCGCCATACCATATCTTTAAGTTTGTCACACTGCCTTCTGCTTATGTGTACTTATACTTGGTACTATTGTGGTCATGTGATGGAAGTTTGAGCTTGATCGTGCCTGTTTTCTTGCTTCTGTTACAGTTTAAACATGGCCACTCTGCTAGCAGTGTGCACCAGGATGTTTTCACTCCATACTCTGTCTTTTGGATTCTGGCTCATAGTGATGGACCCTTGTTTCATCTTCTGTGACTATTTTGGTAAAAGATTCTTCACCTTCATTGTCGTAGCAGTCAAGTAACCATTGGCAGACCTCAACATGCTTGTACTTGTGCTCTGTGGTAAGATCTCTGGCAACAATCTTGCATAGACTTTATGGAAGCTGTGCTCGCCATGGATGATTTGATAAACAGAACCATGACTAATCTGTAGAGAACAGCTACCTCATCGATGGTAACTCACCAGTTCACCATTACTATCTCTCGAACTTGCTGAATCTTCTCGTCAGTGGTGGAGATTGACAGGCATCCTGCTCCTTCTTCAAGTGTCATGCCACTTTTAAACTTCTCAATCCTGACCAGAGAAATTAGTCACTCCTCTTGGTTCCTCTTTGGTGCACACTGCTAGAGGAGTGGCCATGTTTACACTGTAACAGCAGCAAGGAAACTGGCATGATCAAACTCAAACTTCGATCACATGACCACAATAGTACCAACTATAAGCAAGCATGAGCAGAAGGCTATGTGACAAATCTAAAGTAAAAAATTATCCACTTTCACCATAATATATTATGGTGAAAGTGGATAATTTTTGACTTACCCTTGTATATTAATTTTATCCAACTAAATTCTAAGTTCAAATAGGCTGAGGTCAATTTTAACCTTTAAACCCTCCAGGGACCAATAAAATAAATAGCAAGCAATCAATTTAATCAGTAATGACAATCCTCTACAAATCTCACTCAGCCTTGTAGTATTGTGAGAAATTATCATAATTTCATAGTTTAACCCTTTTGTTACCAACCCGGCCAAAACCTGTTCAGGTTCTATGAAATAAAACCATCCATTTTTAAGGTTTCCAATTTAAGTTAACATTTTCCAACATAATTTTTATAAAAGAACCTTACATTAAGTTACTATCTTAGTAATGAAATAATTAATAATTTTAATAAATCCATCTCTGGTTCTATGAAATAAAATCATCCATTTTAAAGGGTTCCAATTTAAATTAAAATCTTCCAACATAATTTTATATAAGAACCTTACATTAAATTACTATCTCAGTAATGAAATAATTAATAATTTCAGTAAATCCCTCTAAATTCTTCATTAATTGAAATAGAGTGTATTTCATTAGAAATACAGTCATGAAAGGATTAAGTAGTGGCGTGGCTTTGTGGCTAAAGGAGTTCAGTTTGCAAGCAAGTGCTTTCAGATTCAATTTCACAGACAGAACTTTAAGAAAATGTTTTCTACCATAGAATTTAGTTGGTTCAGTCTCTGTGAATGAAATTAATAGACAGAAACAATGTGGAAACCTTTCAGATGAACCTTTCTTGTTCTTGAGTAGTAAATTTAATCTGTTGACCTGTTTAATTCCACTACATGGTCCTTGGGTGTCTTTTGCATCAAGTTAAGCCTGATCCAGCAGGTCTATAAATAATTGTTTCTACTCTAGGCACAAGGGCAGCAATTTTTGGGGAAGGGAAAATCGATTACATCAACCCCAGTGCATTACTGGTGCTTTATTTTATTGTCTCCGTAAGGATGAAAGGCAAAGCCAACCTCGGCGGGATTTGAACTCAGAATGTAAAGAGTCGTAATTCTATGCTGTGAAGCATGTTGTCCGACGCTCTACCGATTCTGCCAATCCACCACCTTTTAGGAGGTTTATCATTAATAGTATACCATACTTGACCATCCTGTATTTATTTTTATTTCAGACATAGTGTATCTAACACTACATTATCCATTGTGTAAGGAAGGACTCAAAAGTTGTGATTTGAGGGAGACTTAACTGCTATTTTTAGTAAACCAAACAAAAACATAGATTCCCTCATTGGCTTGTTATTCTTATGGTTAACGCCATTGCTATGAAACTATTAGTTACAGCAAACTCAATATTCTATGTACTCTATCAACTTATTCATATAAATCAGGGAAGAAATTTACTGTCAAAAAGGCATTCTATCAACTGAATTTTCCTCATAGTCTCCTATTTCTATCGTTATGGCAGTTACTAAGTAACTGTAGCTAAGTAACCACTGGTTATAGCAAACTGAACTATCTGAATTCTCAATCAACCTCATTCATAAAATAATAATATTAAAAAACAAACAAAAATAGAGTGAAGAAACATACCATCAGTAGCCAGTCCACTCAATGGCATTTTCCCCTCAGCCTGCATTGCTATGCCAACTGCAGTTGCCAAGTAACCATTACGGTTCCAGGAGAGGTACCCTGCAACAACAAAAATGTTTTCTCAATGGTCTCCATTTGTATTATTTAGACATCAACTTTCTCATGGAAAATGAACAAATATGAAGATAAATTTTACCAAACATCTTCATCAAAATTATGCACAAATTTCATAAATGATGAGTAACTGCACAAATTTCATAAATAATGAGTAACTGCATAAATTTCATAAATGATGAGTGACTGCACAAATTTAATAAATGATTAGTAACTGCACGAATTTCATATATTATGAAAAACTACACAAATTCCATAAATTATGGAAGCTGCACAAATTTAATAAATTATGGATAACTGCACAAATTCCATAAATTATGGTTAACATACTAATGAATAAAAAATATGAGCAAAGAGAGGATAATGAATGAATACAGACAGTAGTCCTATCTCATGAGTCGACTGCTAGAGATACATTGTTTCAGTACTTTAAGGTTAATACAACTGGCTCTAGTGCACAAGGGACAATAACAAATGGGCAGAGGAACTGTATTCGCTCTTTTTCCTGTCTTTGCCCATATTTTAAATACATATATACATGGAGGCACATGGCTTAGTGGTTAGAGTATTGGCTTTGCAATCGAAAGGCTGTGAGTTCAATTCTCGGACCGGGTGATGTGTTGTTTCCTTGAGCAAGACACTTTATTTCACATTGCTCCAGTTTACTCAGCTGTAGAAATGAGATGATAGGGACTGCGGTCCATATCATTCCACTGCAAAGTTGTCGTAGAGGTGCCACAGCAAAAACGCACCCAGCACTCACTGTAAATGAGGTTGGTGTTAGGAAGGGCATCCAGCTGTAGAAATCAAGCCAGAATCAGTTCCCGTATGAACAAGACAAGGTCAGCCGACCGGACACTGCCCACAACAGGACAACCCGTCTAACCCATGCTAGTGTGGAAGAACGGACGTAAAATGGTGATGATGATTGTATGTATGAGAGAGCTAAATTTTACTTTAAAATGTTTTTATTGCATATTGTACATTACATATGTTTCAAATTATTAAGACTCCTTTCCTACTATATCAAGTGTTAAACTAATATAGTACTGTGTTAAACTAACATTGTACTGTATTATTTTCCTATATTGTTTACTTTTCACACACACACTCATATATATACATATATATATATTTGCAAGAGATGTCAACATGAATGGACCTATTATTTTTATCTTAAGACTTTTTTTTCCAATTCCAACCCGCTCGTCCCCTCATTCTTTCTTCTGATGAAGGACTAGCGTCCGAAACGTTAAGACCCTTTTCCTGCTATTTCAAGCGTTAACCTAATATATCCCTCCCATATACTGTACCGATTGTGTTGTTATTTCTGTTTACCTTTTATATATATATATATTGTTATACTTTGGGAGGGCCACGTTGCCAATAAAAACATACGCACCTGTTGAGTTTCACTTCAATTTATTATAAATTTACAGTTGGTTGGTTGACCCTCCCAAAGTATAACAATATCTGATTCAACACACGTTTTCAGATAATAAATCTTGCAAAACAAATTCAAAAACAAAGTATATATATATAGACCATGAAAATCATGGGCGGAGGTGATGAGAGCTGACCACAGACCGCTGAGGCTCACAGAAGAGGTGACGAAGGACTGTGACGAATGGAGAGATGATGTGCTGAATAGAACCCATCCGACCCTTACAAGCAGGGAATAGCGGATGTAAAATGATGATGATGATGATGATATATATATATATGGAGGTACATGGCTTAGTGGTTAGAGCATTGGCTTTGCAATCGAAAGGTTGTGAGTTCAATTCTTTCAGACCGGGTGATGTGTTGTTTCCTTGAGCAAGACACTTTATTTCACATTGCTCCAGTTTACTCAGCTGTAGAAATGAGATGACTGCAAAGTGGTCGTGGAGGTGCCACAGAAAAAAAGCACCCAGCACTCACTGTAAATGAGGTTGGTGTTAGGAAGGGCATCCAGCTGTAGAAATCAAGCCAGAATCAGTTCCTGTCCCACCCTTTCAAGCAGGGAAAAGTGGATGTAAAATGATGATGATGATGATGATGATATATATATATATATATATATATACCATGATCATCATTTAATGTCCATTTTACACGCTAGCATGGGGTAGACGGGTTGCCTCATTGTGAGACAAGCCAGATGCGATGACTAAGACTTGCTCATACAAGACTGGTTTTGGCTTACTTTCTACAGCTGGATGCCTTTCTTAACATGAACCACATTTACAGTGAGTGCTGGGTGCTTTTTGTCGTGACACCTACACAACCACTTTAAAGTGCAGGCTGGTTATATATATATATATGAGTGTGTGTGTGTGTGTGAAAAGTAAATGGATAAACAATATAGGAAAATAAGACAGTACAATAAAGATATATATTAGTTTAACACTTGATATAGTAGGAAAGGAGTCTATATGTTTCAGACATTAGTCCTTCATCAGAAGGTAGAATGAGAGAGATAGACAAGAGTGAGAAGAGGGAGGAAAAAAAGGTGTTTGGAGAGAAAGCATGTGTGTGTTTACTTACACACATGTATAGTTTGTTAGAGGCTAGCAGGCAAGCAGTATTTTAGTAGAAATGTTTTAACCCTTTATCATTTACATTACTCTATATTTACTATTGTATTTTCATGGTAAAGGCTTTACCTCACATAACATTTACATTACTCTATATTTACTATTGTATTTTCATGGTAAAGGCTTTACCTCACACAATTATCTCACATAATATCGAATCTATGAGGTTTTGATATTATTTATTTTGAAAACAATACCTTAACATCAGTATGAATGGCTGGTTATGGCTGGTTTGAAAAGAATGAGGTGAGAGAATTCTGGCTGGATATGGCCAGTTTAAATGCTAAAGGGTTAAGTGGTGTTCAATAGAAGATATGTAAGAAATGGAGGAACTATTAAGAATTTACTCTCTTACCGTTTTCATTGGCTAACCTCACAGCCTGTAATAAATAAGGATATATTTTTTATTCAAATGAAAGGAAGTTCATTTGTTTTAAATTTAGGAAGGAAATCTTAGAAAAATTGTTTGTTTTCTTACACATGGAGAAATCTTCAGATTTCTAAGAAAAAGTGGTAGGGACAAAAACAAAAAAAATGAGTTTGTGTGATATTTATTTTATTTCAAAGGTCCTTGGAGATATAACTGAAGTAAATGGTTCTAACAGAGAATTAAAACAAGATAAGTTGAACAAGTCATGGGCAAACTGTGGCCCATGTGAGCCGCATGTGGCCCGTTTGGCTTTCTGAATGGCAATATTAGGACAACATGACTCTCTCCAAATATAACTATATCTGTTTCAACATATGATTTCCTATAAAAAACCTTGCAAATCAAATACATCTCTGCCAAATAATACTCTATTGTCTTTAAAAGAGAGGATACATTGAACAGTGTTGTTCTAGATATGCTATATCTGAAAACGAGAAAGGATGGGCATGGTTAGAAAGCTTTTCATCATACGTCTTCTGGATCAGAGCTGATTTGGGACAAAACAACACAGACAATATGTACATTTTTTTTTAATATTACAAACAAATGTTTATTCTCAATACATGTGTTTCACTCACAAAGTTGGCTTAACTCTTTAGCATTTACATTACTCTATATTTACTAGTGTATTTTCATGGTAAAGGCTTTATCTCACATAACATTTACATTACTCTATATGTACCATTGTATTTTCATGGTAAAGGCTTTATCTCACATAACATTTACATTACTCTATATGTACCATTGTATTTTCATGGTAAAGGCTTTATCTCACATAACATTTACATTACTCTATATGTACCATTGTATTTTCATGGTAAAGGCTTTACCTCACATAACATTTACATTACTCTATATGTACCATTGTATTTTCATGGTAAAGGCTTTACTTCACATAACATTTACATTACTCTATATTTACTATTGTATTTTCATGGTAAAGGCTTTACTTCACATAACATTTACATTACTCTATATTTACTATTGTATTTTCATGGTAAAGGCTTTACCTCACATAGCATTTACATTACTCTATATTTACTATTGTATTTTCATGGTAAAGGCTTTATCTCACATAACATTTACATTACTCTATATGTACCATTGTATTTTCATGGTAAAGGCTTTACTTCACATAACATTTACATTACTCTATATTTACTATTGTATTTTCATGGTAAAGGCTTTACTTCACATAACATTTACATTACTCTATATTTACTATTGTATTTTCATGGTAAAGGCTTTACTTCACATAACATTTACATTACTCTATATTTACTATTGTATTTTCATGGTAAAGGCTTTACCTCACATAGCATTTACATTACTCTATAATTACTATTGTATTTTCATGGTAAAGGCTTTACCTCACATAGCATTTACATTACTCTATATTTACTATTGTATTTTCATGGTAAAGGCTTTACCTCACATAGCATTTACATTACTCTATATTTACTATTGTATTTTCATGGTAAAGGCTTTACCTCACATAGCATTTACATTACTCTATATTTACTATTGTATTTTCATGGTAAAGGCTTTACCTCACATAACATTTACATTACTCTATATTTACTATTGTATTTTCATGGTAAAGGCTTTACCTCACATAGCATTTACATTACTCTATATGTACCATTGTATTTTCATGGTAAAGGCTTTACCTCACATAGCATTTACATTACTCTATATTTACTATTGTATTTTCATGGTAAAGGCTTTACCTCACATAGCATTTACATTACTCTATATTTACTATTGTATTTTCATGGTAAAGGCTTTACCTCACATAGCATTTACATTACTCTATATTTACTATTGTATTTTCATGGTAAAGGCTTTACCTCACATAACATTTACATTACTCTATATTTACTATTGTATTTTCATGGTAAAGGCTTTACCTCACATAGCATTTACATTACTCTATATTTACTATTGTATTTTCATGGTAAAGGCTTTACCTCACATAACATTTACATTACTCTATATTTACTATTGTATTTTCATGGTAAAGGCTTTACCTCACATAACATTTACATTACTCTATATTTACTATTGTATTTTCATGGTAAAGGCTTTACTTCACATAACATTTACATTACTCTATATTTACTATTGTATTTTCACAGTAAAGGCTTTATCTCACATAACATTTACATTACTCTATATTTACTATTGTATTTTCATGGTAAAGGCTTTACATCACATAGCATTTACATTACTCTATATTTACTATTGTATTTTCATGGTAAAGGCTTTACTTCACATAGCATTTACATTACTCTATATTTACTATTGTATTTTCATGGTAAAGGCTTTACCTCACATAACATTTACATTACTCTATATTTACTATTGTATTTTCATGGTAAAGGCTTTACCTCACATAGCATTTACATTACTCTATATTTACTATTGTATTTTCATGGTAAAGGCTTTACCTCACATAGCATTTACATTACTCTATATTTACTATTGTATTTTCATGGTAAAGGCTTTACCTCACATAGCATTTACATTACTCTATATTTACTATTGTATTTTCATGGTAAAGGCTTTACTTCACATAGCATTTACATTACTCTATATTTACTATTCTATTTTCACAGTAAAGGCTTTATCTCACATAACATTTACATTACTCTATATTTACTATTGTATTTTCATGGTAAAGGCTTTACTTCACATAGCATTTACATTACTCTATATTTACTATTGTATTTTCATGGTAAAGGCTTTATCTCACATAACATTTACATTACTCTATATTTACTATTGTATTTTCATGGTAAAGGCTTTACTTCACATAGCATTTACATTACTCTATATTTACTATTGTATTTTCACAGTAAAGGCTTTATCTCACATAACATTTACATTACTCTATATTTACTATTCTATTTTCATGGTAAAGGCTTTATCTCACATAACATTTACATTACTCTATATTTACTATTGTATTTTCACGGTAAAGGCTTTACCTCACATAACATTTACATTACTCATGTCTAACCCATGCTAGCAAGGAAAATAGATGTTAAACGATGACGACGACGCCGATTACTCTATATCTACTATTGTATTTTCACACAAAAAGCTTTATCTCACATAATATTGAATCTACAAGATTTTGATATTATATATTTTGAGAACAATACCTTAATGTCAGTATGAGCAGCCAGTTATGACTGGTTTGAACAGAAAGAGGTGAGAGAATTCTGGCTGGATATGGTCAGTTTAAATGCTAAAGGGTTAATAACCATTGATAATTAAAGAAATAGAAAAAAGAAAGATAAAAACAAAATTAAGCAATGAGAAAAAAGGAGAAGGGGTAAAGAAGGACGGATCTGGTTGTATGGAAAAGTAGAGGAAAGGACTATAAATGTCATAAATGAGAGGAAATAGAGGAGGAAAAGCAAGGACTGTTGGGCCACAGAAGACAGGAAAGGGGAATGGTGGAGGGTGATAGGCTCTGGCCCGAGGGCGGGGCAGAGTCAGGGCTGTGTCCCATGGACAAACTGTGTAAATTATGAGTTACAAATGTAAATTTAACTCACCATTTCTTCTAAGGAAAAATTATCTTTTGGTTTCTGTGTTGAATAATGGCGATATTTAAAAAATGGGCTTCGGAAGATATTCTGACATTCTAGTGTGGATAAGGCAGAGATTTGACAGGAATTTTGAGGACATATTTTATGGTTTGCTTGATTTAGTAATGATGATGAGTCATGGGTTGCTAAGGAGTTGGTGTGCCTCTGTGTCACTGAAGCTCTCAGAGGAATTTGGTACTGAGGTGAGGAATACTGCTGCAGAAGTCTTTGACAGGACATTGGACAACGGAATTGTATAAGTTGTCTTGTAAGCTTCATAATTGTATTGCAACCCTGTATAGATAAATATGAAGATATATAGTTCTGGATAAAAAAACAAAGACAGAAATACAATTACACACCATCTTATTAGTTTTACACTAATTGGAAAAGGAAAAGGAATGTTTCAACATATTAGACATTAGTCCTTCATCAGAAAGAGTAAAGTTAAGAGAAAGAAGAGGTTAGAAGGTTGAGAAAAATAATATTTGTAATTCATATATAATGCCTCTAATATATATATATATCTTTTATATTCAATTATAATATACGGCTCGGAAAAATCTCTTTCCTAGAGCTATTTTATTGTAAGAGACTATTTTGAGTCTCTAACTCAATATATACCTTTGATATATTCAGCTCCGTTAATTTGTTAAGCTAATTTAAATGTTGAGTAAACTTGGCTGCTATTTTTAGTGGTCTGAGCTTGTGAGACATGCTAAGTTCTGATATCATGTGCGTTATTATATATATGCACACTATTCAGTTTTCTGATATACTTAGAAGTGAGGAGCTTACTAATTTTTCACCCACTGATGAGCAAGAATCGGTATTCCTCTTCACAATTAATTTTGCAAAACAGCATAGCCAAACACTGTCTGGGTGATTGGTAGTTACCACAATTCCGGTTTGTATTTATTTTCTTGATTTATTCTTAAATTGAGTCTGGCAAATCCTATTGACCATAGTATTTTTTTCACCTTACGATTTGGTCCCTTACGATTTGAACACATATATGTATATATCTGTGTTTATCTCTCTTTTATATTCAATTATCATCATCATCACCGTTTTACGTCCATTCTTCCAAGCTAGCATGGGTTAGACGGGTTGTCCTGTTGTGGGCAGTGTCCGGTTGGCTGACCTTGTCTTGCTCATACGGGAACTGATTCTGGCTTGATTTTTACATCTGGATGCCCTTCCTAACACCAACCTCATTTTACAGTGAGTGCTGAGTGCTTTTTTTTCCGTGGCGCCTACACGTCCACTTTACAGTGTGGGGTGCGTGCTTTTTTGCTGTGGTACCTCCACGACCACTTTGCAGTGGAATGATAGGGACCTCAGTCCCTATCATCTCATTTCTACAGCTGAGTAAACTGGAGCCATGTGAAATAAAGTGTCTTGCTCAAGGCAACACATCACTCAGTCTGAGAATTGAACTCACAACCTATATATATACATACACTATATATATATATATCTTCTCTTCTTCCTCACCCACTTATTCCTGAGGGGGTCATGGGAGCAGAGTCCTCAAACACTCCTTCCAGCAGGTCCTGTCAGAAGCAACCATTTCTAACTGATCCAGCTAGATTTCCAGACATGACCAGCCAAGCTCATGGATGTTATCCATCTTGCTCGGGGTCTACCCCTGGGTCTCCTGCCAGTTCGTTTTGCCCATAAAATCTGTCCAGTGATTCTTTCCTGAGACATTCTAACTACATGCCCATAGTATTGGAGCTGTTATCTCTCAATTTGGAGAAGTAGCGGCTCTACTTGGAGTTACTCTCTGATCTCTGAGCTATGCACTTTATCAAGTAACTTTACTCCAAAGACCCTTTAGAGGAATCCCATTTTGGCCACTTGTATTCCTGTTCGTCTTCTTTCAGTCATTACCCAAGATTCATGACCATAGGTAAGGGTTGGCACGAAAACCAAATTGAAGACAGGGAGTTTGGCTTTTACACGTACCGTCCTTCTTCTGATTACTGAATGCTGAAACTGGCGCATTACTGCACCAGCTCCTGCAATTCTTGCAATTAATTCAGCCTCCTGCCTTCCATCACTCATGAACACAGCCCCGAGATACTTGAACTTCGGAGGAAAGTATGCTTTAACAATTATTATGAAGAAACTAAACTTTTAATGGTCCAGCCTTTCTAGATTCAAACAGGTACTATGCAGTGGTACACTGTATTACATTACTACAATCAGTAGAGCACTGAAAAAGTGATAAGGCCTTTACCTTCTTTTTAACCCTTTGAGTAGAGTAATATCATTTGGGAATCATTCTTCATTAAAATATATGATTCATGTAGTCAAATGCAAAGTAAATCCACCAAATTGATTTTAAAAAATAACCCTTTAGCATTTAAACTGACTGCATCTGACCAGAATTCTCTCACCTCTTTCTTAGCTTGTTAAAACTGGCCACTCATACTTATGTTAAGGTATTGTTAAAATAAATAATATCACAATCTCGTATATTCGATATTATGTGAGTTAATTATGTAAGATAAAGTCTTTATTGTGAAAATACAATCTCTCTCTATATAAAATTCTTTGTCTCTCTATCTGTTTGTCTGTCTTTTCTTTATGCATTCTCAAACAGCTCGACCAAATCAAATCAAATAAAAATAAAAATTACATGTTGACACTCCCCGGGGGAGGGGGTCTAATAGTATTAGACCCCCCCCCCCCCCGGGAGTCTCAACATGTAATTTTTATTTTCATTTGGATTAAAACAACATATTTTATCTAAATAATCTTTCTATAGTCAATTAACTATAGTAAACCCCCACCATGTCCCATTTTGTATATGAGTGTGTATGTGTCTGTGAGTGTGTGTGTGTGTTTGCGAGTTTGTTGTATGTTAGGCCTCAGAGAATTAAACACACACACACACATCTACACATATATATATACATCGCACACCTATTACTTGACAGACAAGTAATAGGTGTGTGTGCGTGAATGTATATCTGTGTGTGTGTGTCTTAGTATATTTATGTGAGAGTGTATGTGTGATAATCTTTATTTTAACTTTAGGCCTCATAATTAAACACACACACACATCTACACATACATATAACCTTAGTAAGTTGCATACACATTATTTTCACACACAGACAATTAAACACACACACATCTACACATAGATATATATCTGTTGACAGACAAGTAATGGGTGTGAGTGTATGTGTGATCATTTTTATTTTCATTTGGATTAAAATAATATAAAACAACACAATGACATTACCTTTTGTATATGAATATATGTGTCTGTGAGTGAGTGTGTGCGTGTTCATTAGGTACATTATTAAATACACATACATACATATATGTAACAACTGACAAAAAAATGAGGTGAAAGCTATGCGTGAGTCTGTGTGAATGTATGTCTGTGTGTGTATGTCTTAGTATATGTATGTGAGTGTGTGTGAGAGGGTATGTGTGTGAGTGTGTGGCAACAATTTATTCATTTGGACACCAACAAAAAATTACACAATGAATATTGTTTACCCTAAGGTTCTTCAAGATTGACAGATTTTCATTTCTAAATTCTATTATCATTACAATTTTGATATTTTTTAAAATAAAATATAGATATTTTGAAATAATTATGAGAAAAAAAACATATCTTCATATTAATTGTTTACTAATCTGAATAAGAACAGCAGTAACCTGGGCAATGCCGGGCAATTCAGCTAGTAGTATATATAGTAATGTAAATGCTAAAAGGTTAAAGACTTAGTATGCAAGACTGGTAAGAGGAAGGTAGAAAGCTATCAAGGAAGATGGATCTGTGGGTAACACCTTATTATTTGATGGACAGACATCCTGCTTGCCACAGAATAACTCAATCAAGGCTGACCTAGGGCTACAAAACAATAACAACAATAACAACAACAACATCTAGAGACTGTTAACCCTTTACCATTCACATTACTCTATATATACTATTATATTTCCACAGTAAAGGCTTTACCTTGCATAATTATTTCACATAATATCAAATCTATGAGATTTTGAAAGTATTTATTTTGAGAACAATACCTTAACAACAGTATGAGTGACCAGTTACAGCCAGTTTCAACAGAAAGAGGTAGAGAATTCTGGCCGGTTTTGGCTGGTTTGAACACTAAAGGGTTAAAACATTACACCATTAGTGATCCAATCCTACAACTAGGTTATAGTATCATTTACCTTGCTCCACAGTAACCCTACAGCTCTCTCAACTGACACTAACAATAACAACACCATTATATCATTTTTATGTCATTTCAAGCAAAACACACAAAAAGAAAAGAAAGAAGAAAATTAACAAACAAATACGATTTAAGTATATATATAAATGTGAGTGTATATATATATAAAGTATATATATATATGTGAGTGTATATATATATAAAGTATATATATATATATATATATATATATATATATATATATATATATATATATATGAGTGTATATATATAAAGTATATATATATATGAGTGTATATATATAAAGTATATATATATATGAGTGTATATATATATAAAGTATATATATATATATATGAGTGTGTGTCTATATATATATAGTATATATTAACATAGTTTAATTCATGATCACATATCTTCTAACAGTTGCCCTAAATTGTGGGTATTATTCACACCCCAAGGACACCTCATTACAATGCCTGTGGAAGCAAATATAGGGTAAATTTCAGGTAAATCTCTTCATTCATCACTAAATTTTAGGTTATAGACTTCTGATGACCTTGGCCCTAGGACCATTTCACTACTCAACACTATCAACATGGAGTTGGCTACCTGCAGGTGTGAGCCGCGTGAGCTGGAATGGTTTTTCCAGTGTATCTCCCTCACCTTTCTCTATTCTGTCTGCCGGGACCGCCAGCGTGTGGGTCCACATTTGCTTATAATAGCGAGAGATGGGCAGTGACTATACCAGCATTGCTGAAGTTTTTTGTAGAGTTAAAGGTTAAAGGATTTTAACCTTGGACGCTCTGCTTCGCGACAGAGTTACGGCTCTTTAGGTTCTCAGTTCAAATCCTGCTGAGGTTAGCTTTGCCTTTCATCCTTATGGGGGCGATATATAAAGTACCAGCAATGCACCGGGGTCGATTTAATCAACTTTCCCCTCCCCTTCAAATTGCTGGCCTTGTGCCTAAAGTAGAAATAATATAAAAGAGACTTTATTTCAAAACACCTATGACTCATTCCTATTTGGAGCCTCATTATGATATCTGTACTGTGTCAATGATCTGATGATGGAAGAGTTTAGGATTGAGAATACCTCAGAACCAACAAAGCATAGTTTTGAGGACCCTGTGTTGTGTTCCATATTCAAGCTGTCACCAATAATAAACAATTCACTCCCACATAATTGACATGACATACTTCACTGCACTATGTAGCAGTAATAATACTCTATAATGTAGAATCAATAAATGTTTTGATTGGTCGGTTGTGTGAAGTCAATTTCAACCCATACAGAAAATTATTTACAGTTTAACCCTTTAGCGTTCATATTACTCTATATTTACTATTTTATTTTCCTCGTAAATACTTTATTTCACATAATTATCTCACCTAATGTACTTTTTGATGGACCTAATGATATATGTGGTTATTAGAGACAAGATTTAACCCATTTAATAGCATCAATATTACTTTATATATACTATTGTATTTTCACGGTAAAGGCTTTACCTCACATAATATCTCACATAACATTTACATTACTTTATATATACTATTGTATTTTCACGGTAAAGGTTTTACCTCACATAATATCTCACATAACATTTACATTACTTTATATATACTATTGTATTTTCACGGTAAAGGCTTTACCTCACATAATATCGAATCTATGAGATTTTGATACTATTTATTTAGAGAACAATACCTTAATATAAGTATGAGCAGCTGGTTATGGCATGTTTGAACAGAAAGAGGTGGGAGAATTCTGGTTGGATACGGTCGGGTTAAATGCTAAAGGGTTAACCAACAAGGGAGCCCTTACACAATTGCTAAACTTGCAAGATATAGTCACCAAATATTTCTCAAATCACAATGTCATCTTAAATAAGGAAGGCTGCACTGGGTAATATAGCTCTAGATAAATGTCTGAAAAAATATTTTAGCCAGCAGTGCACACGACCATTTTTAGAGTCTCCATGATTGGAAGGAAGAAGTTATCCTTATTCTAGAGACCTAGTCCTAATGCATACAACAGAGTGGACTCTGCTAAAGGCACCCAAAGACCAAGTAGAGATGTTAAACTAGACTAGAAATAACAGCAAAATCTCCAATTCATGCTCTACCATCTTAAAAAAGCTAAGTTACAGTGCATAAAATAAATAAACATATATGTCATTGTTTCTACTTTTGGCACAGCGCCAGCAATTACCCCAGTACATTACTGGTGCCTTATTTTATTGACCCTGTAAGGATGAGAGGCAAAGTTAACCTCGGAGGGGGGGGGGGGATTTGAACTCAGAATGCAAAGAGCCATAATTCTATGCTGCAAAACATGATGTCTGACACTCTACTGATACTGCCAATTCCCCCCCCCCCTCATAAACTTATATATTATGACTGAGAAAAAGGGTATTCACAGCACAAATGTCTTTGATCATTGGTGCACTACATCAAGAGTGACCTGGGGTTAAACATGTACAATATAGGCCCCTATTGGACACAAATGACTATGGCTTGCACCTAGGAAGTTTCAAGGCACAAGTCTGGACAAGGTTTGTTTGTGGAAGACCAGCAGTTATGCATGTATACCAGTCTTCCCTCTCCATGCTACCAATGTTGTCCAAAGGAAAGGAAATGACTGATACAACTTGACACCAGTGATAACACAACTCATTTTTACAGCTGAGTAAACTGGAGCAACGTGAAATAAAGTGTCTCGCTGAAGGACACAACATATCACCTGGTCCGGAAATCGAACTCACAACCTTTCAATTACAAGTGCAACGGTCTAACCACTAAGACATGCACCTTCACTTATAACAACCTTTTAAAACAGTTTAGTGCTTTGAGTTCCATATTGCAGGTTTCTACAGCTGGATGCCTTGCCTAATGCCAGCCTCTTTATAGTGTAAACTGTGCATTTTATCATGAACAAGCACTACTACTATACAGAGTGGACTGGGTACACTTTATCGTGGAATCAACACTACCGTTTTACTGAGTGCTCTTTATCACAGCACTATGCTACTTCTTTACAGAGCGGACTGGGTGCACTTTATCGAGGCATCAACACTACTGATTTAGTGAGTGCACTTTATAGCAGCACTATGCTACTTCTTTACAGAGCAGACTGGGTGCACTTTATCGTGCATTTAGATGACTAAAACACATAATGTTATGAGGCTGTTTACTTGCAAACGAATCTAATATTATTATTCAATATAAAGGGTTGGTGGATTGGCAGTATCGGTAGAGGGTCGGACACCATGCTTTGACGCATAGAGTTACGGCCTTTGCCATTCTGTGTTCAAATCCCGCCGAGGTTAACTTTGCCTTTCATCCTTACGGGGTCAATAAAAAAAAGTACCAGTAATGCACTGGGCAATTGCTGGCCTTGTGCCAAAAGTAGAAACAATTATTATTCAATATAAAACACACGAATGCATTTATGTATCCACTATGCTAGAGCAAAAACTAATTTTGTTTTTGATTATCGGCAAACACAGCTGTAAAATTGCTTGGTATGCAAATTAGGTTAATCACCTGATGTATACTTTAGAGAATACTATATATTCTAAAGAGTTCTAATGAGTCACAGAAGAGAGATATACACAATGTTGACAAAGGGCAATAACCCTGAAACAATTGTCGATTGTTTCTCTCTGACACCTCTAAAACAAAAGGATGACAATGATAGTCTAAAAAACATAGCACAATGAGGCTGTTTGCTTGGAAATAAATTGAATAATATTACTATTCAATATAAAACTCATGAAGACATTTACATATCTGATATGTTAGTGTGAAAATTAATTTTGTTTTTATTTACAAATGTATACTATTTAATGTATCAACAGTCGATCGACAAGATCCCAGACCTCATTCGCTTAACGAGTGGGGTGGAGCTCATCAAATTGGACCGAGGAAACAATGTTTCCATTGGTCTTTCCAATTGCTAATACTGTTGGTTGCAAGTCCAGGCAGAAGGTGCAACATGAAAAAAAGTGTTTTGCTCAAGGACATAACGCATCGCATGGTCCAGGAATCGAACTCACAACCTCACAATTGCGAATCCAATTCTCTAACCACTCAGCCACGGGACTTCACAATATTTCATTTACTATATATATGTATATATGTGTGTATAAACATACATATATACACTATATTAGCAGTAAATACACAAAGAATAGGAAGTAGGCAAAGCAATTGTAACAAAAAGTCTTATTACTATCAGACAATATGTACAAATATTTCAACACTATGTAATGGAAACACACACCCTATATAAACATATACACACATTCCTTACTCTCTAATAACACTGAGAAAAGGCAGTTTAGTTTCTGCCTTCATGACAATTATATTTAATGTACTTTGGGATGGACCTAATGATTACATGTGGATATTAGAGTTATGCCTAGCATATATATTGAGATTTAACCCTTTATCATTCACATTCTCTATATTTACTATTGTATTTTTGTGGTAAAGGTTTTATCTCAAATAATATTGAATCTATGAGATTTTGATGTTATTTATTTTGAGAACAATATCTTAACATCAGTATAAGCAGTTGATTATAGCGAGTTTGAACAGAAAAAGGTGAGAAAATATTAAAGGGTTAAAGGCAGAAAAAGCTATCTAACATCGTTTAACTGAATTCCGTGCCTTAAATTAGCATTTTTTATAATGTATTGGAAATCATTTACTTATATCAAATATAAAATAACAGACATCACCCATGACCCATCCACTTGCTCCAAACAGTATATAAACATGCATTCTGGGCCATTAATGGAAACCAGGGACACTGCCACAATGTCAGACACCCTAGACTTCAAGGCCATCACCACGACTCTACCACCCTCCAGCCCCAATCCCCACCAATGCCACCTGAAGAGTGCTGATGTCATGACAAAAAGCACTTGTAAAGAGGTTGGTGTTAGGAAGGGCATCGAGCCATAGAAACCATGCTCCTAGTACACGCTGTAAAGTGGTGGGTGTTAGGAAGGGCATCTAGCTGACCTTGTACAATTGCACCTCTCAAAGGCAATGACACAGGACTGTGATCTCTGGCGCTATGCAGTAATACAGAATACCTGCCTTCCCTCATGCAGGAGCTGAGGCATACATCTAGTATGCATCCCCTTCACTTCCATGCACCTCCCTTGCTGTAATTACTCCACCCCTATATCTACCTCCCCAGTTCCCCATGCATCTCCCCCACCCATGTCCTCAATCCATACTATAATGTGGTTATCCTGGAGCCACAACAATAAGCAAAGAGTCCAGACTGTAAAGTGATCGTGTAGGAGTCATAACAAAAAGCATCCAGTACACACTGTAAATGAGGTTGGCACTAGGAAGGGCATCCAGCTGTAGAAACCAACCCCAAATCAGTTCTGTGTGAGCAAAACACAGTCCTCTGACCTGGTTGTCTCACAATAGGACAGCATATCCTACCCATACTAGTGTGGAAAATAACCGTTAAACAATGATGATGATGATAGACATACATACATCTATCTATACATATATATATAAAATTGATGTTGTCTGTGTGTGTGCGCGTGTGTCCTCATTTTTGCAAAGTCTATACAAATCCACATTTCTACTCCAATTGACTTCAAACTTGCATTTATATATTCCTTGCGATCTATAGATATTAACTGCAGCTTTTATTTTTCAATTTTCTGTTGTTAAAGGGGTGTTAGGCGCCGGTTATCCATCTCCGTCGTGCCCTTATAATATCTGTCTGTATGCCTGGCTGTCTGCATTAGAACATTCTGACAAACGTTGATGATGTATTATGTTCGCTATTATCCGTTCATTGCCAGGGAACGTCTTCACAAACCAAAGTATCGTCTTCCTGTTTTCCTTTGGTTGCAACGTTTTTCGAAATATTTACTTCTGCGTTCACAGATTGATTTTTTTAGTTTCAGAAGATCCCGTTAAGGGTGAAAACAGTGATTCTTTGCTTAAACTTTAATCTGTTATTTTAATAATATAAGTGAGGCAAGCCAGCCCAGTTGCACTTCTTGCCAATAAACATTAACCCTTTGTGCGCCATTCATCTAACTGTAGACCAACAAATACCAACTAAACGGAGCGTTGACAAGAACGATGGCAAATGAATCTTCGAGGTAAGCAGTTTCCTCCCGACCTGTTAGTTCACGTGGGATTCTCTGCTACACCTTTTCGTAATAATACCGAACAACATACTGCTGGTCACTCTTTCCTCCAAAAGCCGTACAAAGCGGACATGTGCATCGGGTAGATGGATCGAGTGCAAATCTACACCAGGCCTACGCGAGAAATTTGCAAGGGACTGCACCGACAGGGATAGAGAGAAAGAGTAACTTAGTGGAAAGAGTGAGAATGAACTTTTGAGGTAAGTATCCTATGCCTTACTGCTATGACACTGGAACCTTCTGCCAACTTAACCTGTGACTTTCTCTTTCACATTTACTCCAAAAGGCCAAAACAGAGGACTATGAAAAGAAGGGGCTCAACAATATTTCTATGAACAATGCACGTAGACAGCTAAACTGTACTTTCAACTTCTTAATTTTCTCCAAATAAAACAAGTTTCCTGTCGGTATATTTTCGTGAATTTTTAACAGGCACTCAGAAATAAACGTTTCTCATTGGAGGTGCTATTACCAATGTTCTTACACGTGCAACGCCGGGATACACTGCTAGTACACATGTAAAATTATATTAAATGTTATAGCACTAATTTAAAACATGAAACATGTATGTTTGTATGTAAAAATATATCAGAATCATTGAAATCTGAAGACAATAACTAATGTAAGATGTATGTAGAATATAATGTGTGTGTCTGTGTGTCATCATCATCATCATAATCATCATCGTCACCGTTTTACGTCAATGTTTCCACATTAGCATGGGTTAGACGGGTTGTCCTGTTGTGGGCAATGCCAGGTCAAGTGACCATGTCTTGCTCATATAGAACTGATTTTGGCTCAGTTTCTACAGCTGGATGCCCTTCCAACCACATTTACAGTGAGTACTGGGTGCTTTTTTACTGTGTCTCCTACATGACTACTTTACAGTGTGGACTGGGTGCTTTTTGCCGTGACACCTACACAACCACTTTACAGTGTGGATTGGGTGCTTTTTGTCGTGACACCTCCACGACCACTTTACAGTGGGAAGGGCATGGCGGCATACTGTCTATATGCTTCAGCTTCAGCTTGTACCCATGGGAAGTCGGGTCTTCTGTATTACTGTGTAATGCCAGAGGTCTCGGTCCTGTGATTATTAATACAAATCATTTTATATATCAAACACTAAACTAAGTTGTCTGACTTGATCTTTTAATTTTTTCTTTAAAGTTAGCTTTTCACTAGGTTAAAAATTGCAACCTCATTCTTTTCAGGAATAGTATATCTATGTTGCAACAATGTATTTGTTTTGCAAGGTTTTTGATATGAAATTGCATGTTGAGAAACTAACTTTACATTTATATTTTTAACTGTTGGTCAGTCAATGATAAACATTGATTATAGCTAAATTATTTATAGAAATATAAAAATATATACTGAAGCAAAGACCAAATCAAAGAGTGAGGATGTTTTACTATTTTTTCTGGCAATATTAGAACATGACACACCCCAAATATATCTATGTCTACATTATTTAATGTATCCTTCCTTATTTTTTAAATTAGCGGTGTGTAATTTGAGGGAGATTGGGTTGCTATTTCTTGCAGGCCAAGTGACTGTATAGAAGTTTCCAATGTATTTATGAAATTATTCTTCTTGTCGTGTCCACAAGAGTGTCAGTTACAAAGCTTGGCTAGATGTGGTTCCGCCACAGCTGAACACATTACTGTCCTTTCCCATTAAACTCTGCCAAGTCCAATGTTGTGCAGAGGTGTTCCAGCAGGGGGCCTTTATGAAATGAGGGACAATCATTTGATGAGTTTCGTGTTGACGTGGCCGACTTCTTAGTGGCAAAGTTACAGTAATATCACCCACATTTTTCTAGTGTGTCGATAAGTAAAGCAATCATAAATTCCTCCTATGTATCCAGCTATTTACCAGTACATTGTTTGTTTGTTTACTGACACCAGTCCAGGCCTACATTAACAAAACATGGGTGTGAACACTGAATACCTGGCATGACTTCACTCAGTCATTTCTTTTTCAATGCTTTTTTTTATTGTCATATTCAGTGAACCCTTTCATAATCGCATTTCTAATGAAATATACCCTAGTTTAATTAATGAAGAATGTTGTGTCATTTACTAAAATTATTAATTATTTCTATACTTTGGGAGGGTCATGTTGCCAATAAGAAACACACGCACCAGTTGCTTTCACTTCAATTTAATTTAATATATATTTATAAATTTACAAATTTATAAATTTCTGGTTGGTTGGTTGGTTCCACAACCAGATAGTTGTTTATATATATATAGTCATAGTTCTTTCGTCACACACTCTGTGACCTCTTCAGTGACTGGGGATTTCTTTCTTCGTTTCTGTGCCTTTCCTTTCTTCTATCCTACGCCATTTTGTTTGTGTGTGGGTTGCGTGCTCAGTTTGCGCATGCGCCACATCCGGGTGTCTGTGTGTGTTTGTGTTCATTTTTCTATTTTTCTATTAATATTTGTTTGTTTATTTATTTATTTATTGTTGGTTGGTTGTTTGTTCTATGTGTGTGTGTGTTTTCATTTTGTCTTGTGTGTTTTCATTTTGTGTGTGTTTTCAATTGTAAGTTGTTTGTTCTATGTGTGTGTGTGTTTTTATTTTGTCCTTAATTGTAAGTTGTGATGTTGCTGTTCCACTCATATTTTCTATTTAATTTTGGTTTTAATTCTTTTATGCTTACTGCCTCTGTAATTTGCCTAAACATTGCGTCTTTCTTGTGTGTGGATTCTATTTTTATTTCTATGCTCTCTAATTTACCCCTGTGTTCTATCTTAGCATGTTGGTAGAGCACAGATGATTCTTTACTATCTTGGAGGTCTCGCCAGTGTTCATTTATTCGTTCCCCTATACTACGAGCTGTCTCACCTATGTACACTATATTTTTGTTTCTACATTGTCCCTCAGTACATCTTATGCTATATACTACATTTCTAGTTTTACAGTTAATATGGGGGCTTATTTTACAGGTTATACATTTCTTATCTATACATGAGGGTCTTTGGAACGGGTATGTCTTGCTAATAAGTGTTTTTACGGAGGTACCAGGTCTTTCTACTATCTTAATATTGAGATTATGTTTCTTTAGGGCCCTTCTAAATTTGTAGGCTAGTTCGCCTCTAGGGGTTGTATTGATGAACATTACACTCTGGTATTTATTGCTATCATACCATGAGTTTATTCTATTGGCCTTGTTCTTAGTTCTTTCTTAGTTCTTTCTATTCTATTCTAATTATTTCATTATTAAGTTAGTAACTTAACCCTTCCATAACCACATTTCTAATGAAATATACCCTGGTTTAATTAATTAATGAAGAATGATGAGGGATTTACTAAAATTATTAGTTATTTCATTACTAAGATAGTAACTTAATATAAGAAGAAGACTTTAGGAGGGTGTGTATGTATGCGTGTATAGGAGGGTGTGTGTATGTGTGTATAGGAGCTATAGTGTGCTTGCAGCATGGATGAATGGTTAAGACGTTCAATTTGTAATCATTAAGTCCTGGGTTTGATCCCACTCTGTAACATCTTGAACAAGTGTTAGTTACTATAAATTTGGATCAACCTAATGCTAACTCTGGTGAGCGAAACTGAGTAGGTAGAAATTGTTTGGGAGCCCATCAGAGGGATTGTACATGTAAATCAAAGAGCCAGCCTTGTCACAAACTGTGTGACACTGAATGACATTAACCCTTTAGCATTCACATTACTCTATATTTACTATTGTATTTTCATGGTAAACTTTATCTCACATAATATCAAATCTACGAGATTTTGATATTATTCATTTTGAGAACAATACCTTAACATAAGTATGAGTGGCCCAGTTATGACCGGTTTGAACAGAAAGAGGTGAGAAAATTCTGGCCAGATATGGCCAGTTTAAATGCTAAAAGATTAAGAATACATACAGCTGTAGAATGTTTAACAATGTACATGTAAATTTTATGAACAGACTGTTTCATTGTTTGAATGACTGGATCATTGATTGTTGAAACCAACAGAAGTCCAAGAATGAACTGAGGAGCTATAGTCATCATGGGTAAGCATTTGAAGTGAACATATCAATGAGAGAATACTCTTTCTTTTTGCAAAACTATGAGATATAAACTTCTTCACTCACTTATTCCTGAGAGGATTGTTGGAGGCAAAGTCCTCTAACACTCCCTCCAGTGGTTTCTGTCAGAAGTAACCATCTCCAACTGATCTGACTGGATCTCCAAGCGAGACCAGCCAAGCTCATGGATGTTATCCAACCATCTTCCTTGGGGTCTGCCCCAGGGTCTCCTGCCGATTGGTTTTGTTCATAAAATCTGTCCAGTGACACATGCCCATAGTATCGGAGCTGTGATCTCTCAATTCGGAGAAGTAGCGGCTCTACCTGGAGTGACTCCCTGATTTCCGAGCTATGCACTTTATCTACTAAAGTTACTCCAAAGACCCTTCGGAAGAACCCCATTTTGGCCACTTGTATTTGCAATCATATTATTCTGGTCATTACCCAAGATTCCTGACCATATAATAAGGGTTGGCACGAATACTGAATCGAAGAGTTTGTTTTTTACACCTACCTCCCTTCTTCTGATTACTGAATGCTGAAGCTGACACATTATTGCACCAGCTCCTGCAATTCTTGTACTTAATTAAGCCTCCTGTCTCCATCACTTGTGAACACAACGCCGAGATACTTGAATTTCCCCACCTTGAGGTATAAGCTCATGATTAAGATTTGAACTCAACATACTGACCTTACAATGGTTCTTCTGCTTCCAGTAGTAAACCATATCACTTCTTCGTACATACTGACCTCTGGTAAGTGGGTTTATGAGCTATATGCTATGGCTAAGATCAACAGCTATCTTGAGATGCTGAAGATACATCCCCATCATAGCTATGTGAAATTAGGTATCATAAATGATTCACAGGTCACAAACTGATACAAGTTAACATGAAGCTATCTGATACCTTACCAACACACTCAACTCTATTTCTCATAGTCTATGGAAGTGAAATGTCTAAGTGCATATGGTGTTGGTCTATAAGCCCCAAAGTTTTCAGTTCAAATTCACTGCTGGCCTTTTACTGTGTATTTACACATTATATTTACCGTATATGTCGGCGTACAAGTTGAAATTTGGAGCCTAAAATTATCTCCAAATCCAGGGGTCGATTTTTCCGCCAAATATAAAATGTGAACCTTTCCCACTGAGAGAGAAAACAGTGAAACACTTGTTGTACACCACTTACCATAACTCTAGTAGCCCACCACAATTATTTCCTACTGAATCTCATATTTGTTAAGTCTATTTAACGTAGAGATTATAATAATTGTTTCTACTATTAGCACAAGGCCAGCAATTACCCAATACATTACTGGTACTTTATTTTATCAACCCCGTAAGGATGAAAGGCAAAGTTAACCTCGGCGGGATTTGAACTCAGAATGGCAAGGGCCGTAACTCTATATGTCAAAGCATGGCTTCCAACCCTCTACCGATACTGCCAATCCACCAATGACTTGCTATAGCTCATAGGGTAGGTTACCATAGGGTAGGTTACTATACGGTAAGTTACCATGGGTAGGTTATGTTAAGGTAGGTTACCATAGGTTCGTTAAGGTTAGGCTAGGCTGGTTAACTCAGTGTTTATTTCCATGTTTTATATTTTGTGCAAATAAAGAATGGCAAATGCATCTACAGCTGAGGAGATGGTACTGCATTATTTTTTGGGGGTCCTCTTATCTGGCAAATATTGACCTAAACCTGAATCACACCTCAGAATATTAGTGGTCGACCTATGCAACAGAATGACTTGTACGCTGGCATATATGATAATTCTACAAGACTCAGTTTTAGATGTTCTGATGATAGATATAAAAACACCAAGAGATGTTACTTGAGATGGACAGCTTTCTATACAGGGGAAGATTTATCTCTCATCCACTGGAGCTAAGGATCAGCCTATAAAAGTTCCTCACAGATAAGGTGATATCTTTATAAATTTTGAAACACATACATCAGGACAGACACAAACACACAATGAGCCAATGAGGAAGCCTCTCTGCTTGACTGACTGGAAATAGCAGCCAAATCTCCTTTAAATTATACCCTAGTGTCTTAACCCTTTAGCATTTACATTACTCTATATTTACTATTGTATTTTCACAATCAACACTTAACCTCACATATCTCCCATAATATTGAATCTATGAGATTTTGATATTATTTATTTTGAGAACAATACTTTAACATCAGTAAGACCGGCCAGCTACAGCCGGTTTGAACAGAAAGAGGTGAGAGAATTCTGGCTAGATGCAGCTGGTTTAAATACTAAAGGGTAAACAAAAAAAAGAAATATTGGATAATGTGGTCCTAAATATACTTTATCTGAAAAAAAGACCAGAGGGTCATGGATGTAATGTCTTTGATTATAAGTCTGTTCAATCAGGAATGACCTAGGACTAAACAATAACACACACAAAACAAGACCACATATACACAAAAAACATAAGTATCAGGAAGCTTAAATTATTATATTATATTTTGTTGTTGCTTTAGACAAAACAGCTAAAAAATCCCAATCCCATTAAGTTATATAAGTGTTCCAGTTAAAAAATATTGCCACACCTTCACAGATAAAGAGTATGTATTTTATGTTTAGTACTAATACAAATGTAGCACGTGCCCTGGTTTCAGGGTGGATTACCCACTTTGGGTACCAACTACAGTCACCACAGACCATGGTAGACAATTCGAGTCCCATCTCTTCTCTGAGCTCACAAAGATAATTGGAGCTCAACGGATTCGGATCACAGCCTATCATCCTGCTTCAAACGGAATGGTGGAACAATTCCACTGCCAATTAAAGGCCGCTCTTCGCGCCTATCCAGACTCTCAACGTTGGAGCGAGTACCTTCCTATTGTGTTGTTAGGAATTCAGTCATCAATAAAGGAGGACCTGGGGTTCTCCCCAGCCGAATTACTTTACGGTGCTCCTCTAGCGTTGCCTGGGAAAATGCTTACCCCTGTTGATCTTGCTTTCCAAGATCCGCTTTCCTATGTATCCCGTCTGCATTCTTATTTTCAGGACCTGCCGCCGATAGATACGAGGAAACAAACTGCAAAACCTGCGGTCCCGAGATATATTGCCTCGTGGAACAATGTGTTCGTAAGGAACGATGCTGTGAGACCACCCCTCACACAACCATACTCTGGACCCTACTCTGTGTTAGCACGTACTGACAAACATTTCACTGTAGACGTTAAGGGGTCCAGAGAGACAATTTCGGTGGATAGACTAAAAAGGGCAAATGAGAGAGAGATCTCTAGACAGGAAGTAGCTGGAGTTACTTCCCGTTGGGGTGGCAGAACCCGTTTTGTCACTTCCGTCTTGAGACCCTATAAAAGGGATACTCTCTCTCTCATTTGCCCTTTCGGCTGCTGGTCTTTGGCCAGGTGCGTTCGCCGAGTCTCTACTCTCTGGCAACCCTAACATGGTCTCTTGCGAACTAACTTCAAAACGGTAACAAATAACTTTACTTCATATTTCATCTACTCTTGACATGTCAACAATTCTATACTACATATCTTCAACTTGTTAATTAAACTTTATATACACAACCTAGTGTCTTGTTATATTCATACACACCAGTATTTTGTTATACAAATTTAAGTACTCTTGAGTCCCAAATAATAGGGGGTCTGGAATAAGTGGAGGAGTTCAAATAAGAGGAGCGGTTGAAAGATCAGTAACTTTTCTAAGTTGTGTTCGTTGATTTCTTTAAAACCAGAATTATATGTTTAGTTTACATATTGAAACCCCCAACCCATCTTATTTGTTTTATATTGTACGTGATTTCTAGTAATGTACTTTTTTTGTCATGTTTAATGTTTTTTAATGTCTAAAGAAAATGAATTATTGCAGGAATGCTATCACTTAAAATAAAATTTGCTAATCTATCTCCAGCGAAATTTTATTTTAAGTGGTAGCATTCTGCTGGAGATAGATTAGCAAAATTTAATAAGTGGCAGAAGGTTTTGAAAAAATCAGAAAAATTAATCAACGGGCTGGTGTACAATTATTTGAGACCCGAGTGTATACATTAAAATTGATTCTATAGACCATCCTCTGTATACTGTCTTACTTATAAACTAAATTCAATTTCATTTCCATTCAAAAGATCAACAAATAGGTACAATATACATCGTTGCAGAGAAATATGTTAATTGTATATTAAGGGTCATCACCATGGGTGGGGTTCATACACAAACCATGAGAATACACAGCAAACCCCCTCCAATTTTACATATCAAAGTTAGTTTGGTACAAGTAATTGAAAAACTTCTAACCATCCTAAAACTAAAAAGCCCAGCTGAGGGCACAAATAAATTACTACGGCCGTCGCTTGTGCCTTGCACCCCACTGCAGGGGACCTGAAGCAATTGTCCCCTTTGCCTTCCATTAAATCCGGCTCTGATTATATACCCCCCCCCCCCCCCCCCCGCAGTTGTTGTTCAACCCTTGATTCAGCAGATCAAAGGTATTCCAATCGTATTTAAACAGAAATAGAAGCAGCTTTGACACTACAACGCTATTAGCTGTCAATCGAAGCAGCCGATGAAAGCAAAACATCGTTTATTTCCGTATTACTACCACGCGTAAGTGGAGTTACTTAAATGAAATTTTTTTTTTTTTTCACGCGTTTTTTTATTTTTTTTTTTATTAAAGCATATAGATGTAAGTGGAGTTACTTAAATGAAAATATAGGTGACCCTTAAAAGGGCCAAATTAGAATATACCGCTGCGTTTTTACAGTTTTACTAGTTACACACACACACACACATATATATACACACGGTGTCCCCTCCAAAATATATACACACTTTGATTACTTTGCTGTGGAAGTGTGTATACATTTTGGGGGACACTGTGTTTGTATATATATTGGGGGAAGGGAGACATTTTTGGATGCTATACCTGACATAATAAAAAACCAAAATACACCCCTAACATTTGTCGGAATATCAATCACGAGAGTAGATAAATAAATATATAATAACATAAATAAGAAATGATAGAAAAGGAAAAGAAAATCCCTACATTATATAATATTCCCAGTCACCCCTAAATTTTCCCTAAATTTCAAAACCGGGAGGGAAAAGTCCGAGGGTTAAAATCCCAAATGATGGTACCTCAAATACTAGTGTATCCCCTCGCATTACAGTTTAAAGCAATACATATGATCGCTTTGATGACTCTTATTCGTTTCTAAGGGTTTCGTTTTTTTCTCTTCTTTCTATCATATATATATATATATGTCAAAATCTTTCCCTCTGTCTATCTCTTTCCCTCCCTGTCTATCTTTTGCCATAAAAACGATAATGATAATCAATTCAATTAATATATATATATATATATATATATATATATATACGTTATTCCGGGTTGAATCGGAGGTAACCACAGTAAGTAAGGTACTCAATACATTGCAGAGTATAAAAGTTTTAATATAGATGAGATTCTACAGGACTAGAACTGTTTCATTCTTTAGAAATCATCAATTCCTGGTGATTTCTAAAGAATGAAACAGTTCTAGTCCTGTAGAATCTCATCTATATATATATATATATATATATATATATATATATATATATATAGTATTATTATTAAAATTAAATACCATTTATTCTGCGGCAGAGAGCTTCATCTTCTCCATCATTCGCTCCTCCAGAATCGTAGTACACGTCGTAATTGTATGTGTGTGTTTCTGCGTGTATATATATATATATATATATATATATATATATATATATATATATATATATATATGTGGTGTGTATGTGTTTGTGTGTATATGTATATATGTTTCCGATCGCCACTCTCGCCCTTCGTGAGGAGAATGCTGTCTACATATTCACATATTTAGAGGGAATATCACGTGAACGTAATAACGTGACAAATCGCATTATTCTTTCAAAAGGAATAGTTTGGCGCCATTTTTCTTTCAAAAGGAAATGTTTGGCGCCAAAATTCTCTCAGTGTTGTCTGAAGCTGAGGAACCGGGGTGTCAACAGCTTACTGGTGAAACAGATCTCTTTGGATTTGTACGTGTGTTATATAGTTATAGAGGTATTTATTTACGCTTTAATTTATATTTTTAATATCTCTCTCTATTGTGTAACCTTTTCAACATATTGTATTTTAAAGAGCTCAGGATTTCTTCTCCTTTGAGCACATTATTTACAGGGAATGGCTCCGTTAATTTATCGTGATATTTCGCTCCTTATAACAGTCTTTCCTATCCCTCTGTTTGGTTGAGCACACTTCTCTGAGTGGTTTTGGGCTGCCCTTTCTAGCAGCTCGTCCCTCAGAAGCCACTGGTTCACTGCCCTTAAACACGCTGTGACTTCTCTCTCCCACGTGTAGCTGGACAGTTACTTTTAAAATTCTTAGTGTCTGAAATGTATAGCCTTATACACGCTCCATTTCTGTCAACAACTTACTGGCGAAACAGATCTCTTTGGATTTGTACGTGTGTTATATAGTTATAGAGGTATTTATTTACGCTTTAATTTATATTTTTAATTATCGTGTCTATAGTCTGCCTTTCATAGGTTATAGATTCCATACACTGGTGGTTTTTACTTGTTTATTATTATAACCCGCTGAGGTTAACTTTGCCTTTCATCCTTATGGGGTCGATAAAATAAAGTACCAGTAATACACTGAGTAATTGCTGGCCTTGTGCCAAAGTAGAAACAATTATAATAAAACTCCGGATAAACATAAACTGTTGAGTGTAAAGAGTCGGCAGATTTTCAATCAACCAACTTTCCTTAGTTGAATAAATATATGTATGTATATATATATATATATATACGTATATTTTCTTTAATATTGCAACATTAAAGGGATATATCCTTCTGAAAGAATCGTGAGCAATTTATAATGTTATTTAAGCATTGGTAATGTTATTTATGTATATATTTAAAACATATTTGCTGTTATTCTACTGTAAATTTATTTATATGCTTTTTATATATTATATATACACAAATAATGAATCTGTATATTAAAACATCGTTTGTAGTATTCAATCAGTTTATTGAACAACTAGAATGCTCATCGTCAAGTACTTTATATATATATACATGTGTGTGTGTGTGTATGTATGTATGAATCTATATATATGTATGTATATCTATATATATGTGTGTGTGTGTATTATATATATGCGTGTATGTATATATATGCATATATATATATGAAGATAAATTAACGGAGCCATAGTCGCGTTATTCCCTGTAAATTATGTGCTCAAAGGGAAAGGAATACTATACATATTGTATATGTATATATATATATATATGCATGTATATATATGTATATGTGTATATATATGCATGTATATGTGTATTTGTATATATGTATATGTGTGTATGTATGTATATATGTGTATTTGTATATATGTATATGTGTGTATGTATGTATATATATGAATGTATATATATATATATATATATATATATATATATATATATATATATATATATATATATATATGTGTGTGTGTATATATATATAGATCTAATCTGAATTTTATAGATGTAATCTGAATAGTATGGTAGAATATTAAGTGTTAAATGTTAATTGAACAAGTACTTTCATGCTTTCGCAATCTTCAGGTTCCTATTCTGTGGTGACAGTCAAGTTTGCAATTTTCAACTGTAATGAGATGGGTAAATTTTGTGCCTTATATACAGTGAAAAGCGGCTACAGAATGCTAAATCTTGCAAACTGTATTTCGACCAATTAGTGTGTAGTTTCACTGGATTACTGAAGCTGATTGGTTTAGGCGTCATGGTTGGTTGAGCATGTCTAATGATTTCTATTTGGCTCTATCCAAAGCATCAATTGTTTTGCTATTTTTTAGAAATGATGAAAATAGAATTTTCTAGGGTTTTTATACCCCTAAGAATTATTATTGTTCATTTCGCTTGGGTTTGAATTTATCAATAAAATTCTTTTCTTTGATTTTTCTCTTGATTTCACTTGGGCTGTGTAATTTGTAGAATGGAAATATTATAAATATTTTCTGACCACATGTTGCTAGATGGTTACTCAGGGGTATCTGACGGACATTTGGGTCTCTGATTTGCTGTCGGTGCAGCCGTGCACGTTCCGATAGTGCATTTCCAGTTTGACCGATATATAGTTCTTCACAATTCGGGCATTTAATGCAGTAAATTAGATTTCTGCTTTTGCAGTTCATATGTGCATTTGGGAATATTTTTCAAAATTCCAACCCAATCATACCACACCACATCACACCATGTTGTACCACACCAGACCACATAACACCATGCTATACCATATATATCTATATATATATATATATGAGCTCCCCACTCGTTATATTAACTGTATCTCCTCGGTGTTTCATGAAAGTCTGAGTGATCAGCTATATATTTGTTTACAATTTTTTTTTATATTTAGATGGAAAAGAAGAAAAAGACGACGAAGCAGACGACTAAAATGAAAATGACAACAAAGACAAAGAAGACACGGGAAACGAAGATGACGAAAAGAAGAAGAAAGTATGATCTCAGTTCAGTCTAAACCTAATGATTTATAGATATGATCTTAGTTCAGTCTTAACCTAATGACCTGTAGATACGATCTATTTAGGTTTAACTTAAACATTCAAAGATATTTGTATATACTTTTGTTGATGTTTGACATTGTTTTTTAGTTATGAAATAGCTTATAAGCTACATTATAGGATCACAGTGCATGAGCACACTGCTCTTTAAATTAACTTTATCTCCTCAGCACTTTGTAAAGTCTGAGAGATAGGCAACATATATGTTTTACCTTATTTGTTTTTGGTATTTAGATGGCAGCGGAGAAGTCAAAGGCACAGAAGCAGTCAAAGGCACAGAAGAAGTCAAAGGCACAGAAGCAGTCAAAGGCACAGAAGAAGTCAAAGGCACAGAAGAAGTCAAAGGCACAGAAGAAGTCAAAGGCACAGAAGCAGTCAAAGGCACAGAAGAAGTCAAAGGCACAGAAGAAGTCAAAGGCACAGAAGAAAACAAAGGCACAGAAGAAGACAAAGAAAATGAACAAGAAGAACAATTACTATTATTATTGTTATTATTATTTGTATTATTATAATCAAACTAAGCCACACTACATCAACCTATACCATACCACGCCACACTGACAAACATTATAGCATACCACATTATCCAACACCACACTACGAAACACTGTACGACCTCACATCAGACCATGCTATGAAACAATATACCATACTACACTATACAACAATAGACAACACCACACAAGACTATGAAACACTATACTTTACCACACTATATCACACCACTCAAGTTAGAGAGGATCAACTTTTTTCCTGGAAAGTAGAAAACCTAACTTTAAGCTAAAACCGAACTTTAAAAATAACACTTACCCTAACACTTGCACTCACACATGCTCTAACACTTGCACTCACACATGCCCTAACAGTGAACTTAGCGCTAACATAAAAACTAACACAAACACAAAATCTGAAAACTAACATTAAATAGAAAACTGACACATACACTAACACTAAAACTGACACTTACACTAACCTGAACACAGCACTAAAAGTAACACTACCGTAAACACTAATACAAACACGAACACTAACCCGAACACTTACACTAAAACTAACATTAGCACAAACATTAGCCTGAACACGAGTACTAAAACTAACACTACCATAAATACTAACACTGACATGAGCACTAACACTTAAAGTAACACTAACACAAACATTAATCTGAAAACTGATACTAACCAGAAAACTAAGCTAACATTAACTTCAACACTAAAACAAACACTACTGCTAACAGAGATACTAACACAAATATTAACACAAAAACAAACACTAACGCAATCTCTAACACTAACACTAAAACTAACATTAACTTGAACACTAACTCTAACCTGAAAACTAAGCTAACATTAACCTGAACACTAACATAAACACTAATGCTAGCACTAACAGAAATACAAATGCTAACATTAACGCTAACCTTAACACAAAAACAAAGACTAATGCTAACACAATCACTAACACTAATGGAAACATCAAATACTAATGCTAACAGAGATACTAACACAAAAACAAATACTAACACTAACACAATCTCTAACACTAACCTTAACACTAAAACTAACACTAACATTAACTTGAACACTAACACTAACCTGAACACTTACACTAAAACTAACACTAACAGAGATACTAACACAAAAACAAACACTAACACAATCTCTAACACTAAAACTAACATTAACTTGAACACTAACAATAACCTGAAAACTAAGCTAACATTAACCTGAACACTAACACAAACACTCATGCTAACACTAACAGAAATACTAATGCTAACATTAACATAAAAACAAAGACTAACGCTAACACAATCACTAACACTAATGGAAACATCAATCACTAATGCTAACAGAGATACTAACACAAATATTAACATAAAAACAAACACTAACACAATCTCTAACACTAACCTTAACACTAAAACTAACATTAACACTAACATAACTTGAACACTAACACTAACCTGAACACTTACACTAAAACTAACATTAACCTAAACACTAGCACTAAAACTAACACTACCATAAACAGTAACACAAACACTAACACTGATCTGAGCACTAACAGTAACACTAACACTACCATAAAAACTAACACTAAAAAAACACTAACATTAACCTTAACACTAAAACTAACACGAAAACTGATACTAACCAGAAAACTAAGCTAACATTAACCCCAACACTAAAACAAACACTAACATTAACAGAAAAACAAAGACTAGCACTAACACTAATGGAAACACTAACACAAAATAAAACACTAACACTAATGGAAAAAATAACACTAAAACTAACACTACCGTAAACACTAACCGTAACCTGAACACTTACACTAAAACTAACATTAGCACAAACATTAGCCTGAACACTAGCACTAAAACTAACACTACCATAAACACTAACACTGACCTGAGCACTAACACTAAAAGTAACACTAACACAAACATTAATCTGAAAACTGATACTAACCAGAAAACTAAGCTAACATTAACTTCAACACTAAAACAAACACTACTGCTAACAGAGATACTAACACAAATATTAACACAAAAACAAACACTAACACAATCTCTAACACTAACCTTAACACTAAAACTAACATTAATACTAACATAACTTGAACACTAACACTAACCTGAACACTTACACTAAAACTAACATTAACCTAAACACTAGCACTAAAACTAACACTACCATAAACAGTAACACAAACACTAACACTGATCTGAGCACTAACAGTAACACTAACACTACCATAAAAACTAACACTAAAAAAAACACTAACATTAACCTCAACACTAACACTAAAACTAACACGAAAACTGATACTAACCAGAAAACTAAGCTAACATTAACCTCAACACTAAAACAAACACTAACATTAACAGAAAAACAAAGACTAGCACTAACACAAACATTAACACAAAATAAAACACTAACACTAATGGAAAAAATAACACTAAAACTAACACTACCGTAAACACTAACACTAACCTGAACACTAACACTAACAAAAATGCTAACACTAATACAAAATCAAACACTAACACGAACACTAATGGAAACACTAACACCAACGCTGACACTGACGAAGATGGCTCTGCTGGCACAAACGCTAGTGCAAATGTTGACACAATCGCTTACGCTGACACAAACACTAACGTGAATACTGATGCAGGTGCAAAGGCGAATGCTGACAAAGACTCTGATGCACACGCTGATGTAAATGCTACACAGACTCTAACGCTGACGTCGACACTGACACAAATGCTCGCGCTGATGCAAACACTAAAGCAAATGCAGACACTAATGCAAACACAGACGCAAATGTTGACGCAAATGTTGATGCAGATGTTAAAGCAAACGCAAATACTGACGCAAACGATGACAGCGATGCTAATCTGAACTTTAACGCAGGCGTAAACATTGATGTAGAAGCTAAAGGAAACACTGATGCAAACACTAATGAAAATGCTGACGCAGACGCTAACACACGTTAACACAGATGCTAACGTAAAGACTGACGCAGATGCTAATATAAACACTGACACAGACGCTAACATAAACGCTGACATGATGCTAACACACGTTGACACAGACGCTAACATAAACGATGACGCAGACGCTAATGTAAACGATGATGTAGAAGCTAACGTAAACGCTGACACAGACGCAAATGTAAACGCTGACGCTGATGTAGATGTAAATAGAGACGTTGACACAGACGCTGACGTAGAAGCTAACACAAATGCTGACACAGACACTAATGTAAGCGCTGACGTAGAAGCTAATGTAGATGCTGACGTAGAAGCTAACGTAAACGATGACGTAGATGTTACGTAGAAGCAGGCGTAGAAATTAGCGTTTACCCTTACCGCCGAAGCTGATCGCCAAAATGCAATTGCTGATGCGGATTGCTGAAGCCAAAGCCAAGCTAACGCTGACGCAAATGTTGAGGCAGTTTTGCCGGTGCTGACGTGTATGCTGACGCTAACGCAAATGCTGATGCGGACGCTAGGGCTAAGGCTAACGCTGACGCAAATGCTGAAGTTAACGCTTACATGGGATATGCAGACGCTGCAATGATGCGGACGCCACAGGAAAGGTTGATGGAAACGCTAATGCTAACGGAAAACGCTGACGTAGACGTTACGGAAACGCTGACACAGACGCTAACGTAAACACTGACGTTAACTGAAACGCTGATGCTGATGTAGATGTAAATACTGACGCTGACGTAGAAGCTAACGGAAACACTGACACAGACGCTAACGGAAATGCTGACAAAGACGTTAAAGGAAACGCTGTCGCAAACGCTAATGCTAATGTGAATGCTGATGCAGATGCTGACGCAAATGCTAACCCCTACACAAATGCAAACACTGACGCTAACACTGACTCAAACACTAATGCAAATGCTGACGTGCACGCTGATGCAAACGCAGACATTGAGGGAAATGCTGACACTGACACAAGTGCTGACGCGGACGCTAATGATAATGCTGACTCAGAAGCTGACGTAGACGTAGGCACTGAAACAAACACTAATGCTAACACTAATGTTGACTCAGACGCTAAGGGAAATGCTGACACAATCACTATCACCAATGCAGACGCTGACGCAAATGCTGACATAGATGCTGACACTTACGCAAACACTAACGCAGATGCTAACACCAGTCTACATAGACACTAACACAAAAGCTTACATAGACGCTTATGCAAATGCTAACGCTGATGCAGACAGTAACTGTAAGAGTAACAGTTACAGTAACACTAACAGTGACAGTAATGCTAACAGTAACACAGTCACTAACAATAAACTTACCATTAACAGTAAAACTTACCCTAACACTAACCCTAAATCTAACATTAACCCAGAGAAAAAGTCATTTGCAATCACATTTAAGGTCACTCTTTAAGATATAGAAGATAGGCATTACATTTTAATGATTTTAATTTAAAGAGAATCACGCTATACGATGCAAGACAATAACATACCACACCACACTAACCTACACTACACCAAACCAGATTATACCATACCTTGGTAAATTTATGATAGGTTTCCATGTTATAACTACATCAAACTAAACCATACCAAACTAAACCAAACCACACCATAATAAACTACACCATACTACATCACACCATGCTATTGAACTCAGTGTGAAAAATTTTCTTCCTGCTTTTTTTTGTCTTTTTTTGTGTGTGTGCTTACCACCCAATCTGACATTAAAAGTGTTTGCGATTAACTATTTTTTCCACATATTATCAATGAAGATTTTGAAACCTGTTGAAAATGACTAGTTTTGTAGAAAAAAGAGGGCGGAAAGTGGGTGGAAATACCATTCACAAAGCTTGTCATTTTTGATTGCAGTGAAAGTCATATTTGTTGTTAATATGGTAATGGAGGCACATGGCTTAGTGGTTAAAGCAGTGGCCTTGCAATCGAAAGGTTGTGAGTTCAATTCTCAGACCAGGTGGTGTGTTGTTTCCTTGAGCAAGACTTTATTTCACATTGCTCCAGTCTACTCAGTTGTAGGGGTCCCTATCATTCCACTGCAAAGTGGTCGTGTAGGTGCCACGGCAAAAACCACCCAGCACTCACTGTAAATGAGGTTGGTGTTAGGAAGGGCATCCAGCTGTAGAAATCAAGCCAGAATCAGTTCCCGTCCCACCCTTACGATGAGGGAAAAGTGGACGTAAAATGATGATGATGATGGTAAAAGCATAGTCGGCTGTGAGCATGTTGGAGGTTGGAAAACCATACCACATTAAACTACATCAAACTACACCATACCAAACTACACCATACTACATCACACCATGCTATTAATCTCAGTGAGAACATTTTTCTTCCTGTTTTTTTCTGTGTGTGTGTGTGTGCTTACCACCCAATCTGATATCAAAGGTGCTCACAAATGACTATTTCTTTTACACATTATCAATGTATATAACATGGAAACCTATCATTTGCAATAGGTTCCCATGTCATAACTACAACAATCCAAACCACACCATAGCAAACTACACCCTACATCACACCATGCTTTTGATCTCAGTGTGAAAAATTTTCTTCCTGCCTTTTTTTTTTTTTTTGTGTGTGTTCTTACCACCCAATCTGACATCAAAGGTGCTGCAATTGACTATTTTTTGCACATATTATCAATAATTATGACATGGAAAACTGTCAAAAATGACTAGCTTTGTAGAAAAAAGAGGGAGGATGACTAGCATTTACAAAGCTAGTCATTTTTTTATTGCAGCGGAAGTCATATTTTTTGTTAATATGCTAAAAGCATAGTCCACTGCGAGCATCTTGAAAGTTGTATTAGTTGATAGCACATGCAAAAGTGAAGGAAACAATTTTTTCTTACATAAATCAAAGTGGAAATTTAATTCCTTACTTATAACAAAGCACACCACACCACACCACTGTCTATTCGACTGTTTTCTATTTCATAGGTATGTCCAGTTACAGTAAGAGAAAGAAAGTTATTTCAAAGGATCTGAGTAAGTAAACACTTCAATGACCATCATTTTAAGCAGAATCTCAGTGTAGTTTTAAATTGACCTTTTCATATGATTACACCTCAGTCTTAACTTAATCACCTGTAGATGGATGCTACATGTAATGTTAAAATTAGTTAAACACTGTTTCCCCCTTCTCGTCACATGTGGATGCTACATGTGCATTGTTAACATTAATCTAAAGTTGTGTCCCCCCCCCCCCCCGTCTCACCATATCATACCACACCAGACCACATAACGCCATGCTATACCATATATATATGAGCTCCCCACTCGTTATATTAACTGTATCTCCTCGGTGTTACATGAAAGTCTGAGAGATCAGCTATATATTTGTTTACAATTCTTTTTTATATCTAGATGGAAAAGAAGAAAAAGACGACGAAGCAGACGACTAAAATGAAAATGACAACAAAGACAAAGAAGACACGGGAAACAAAGATGACGAAAAGAAGAAGAAAGTATGATCTCAGTTCAGTCTAAACCTAATGATTTATAGATATGATCTTAGTTCAGTCTTAACCTAATGACCTGTAGATACGATCTATTTAGGTTTAACTTAAACATCCAAAGATATTTGTATATACTTTTGTTGATGTTTGACATTGTTTTTTAGTTATGAAATAGCTTATAAGCTACATTATAGGATCACAGTGCATGAGCACACTGTTCTTTAAATTAACTTTATCTCCTCAGCACTTTGTAAAGTCTGAGAGATAGGCAACATATATGTTTTACATTCTTTGTTTTTGGTATTTAGATGGCAGCGGAGAAGTCAAAGGCACAGAAGCAGTCAAAGGCACAGAAGAAGTCAAAGGCACAGAAGCAGTCAAAGGCACAGAAGAAGTCAAAGGCACAGAAGAAGTCAAAGGCACAGAAGAAGTCAAAGGCACAGAAGCAGTCAAAGGCACAGAAGAAGTCAAAGGCACAGAAGAAAACAAAGGCACAGAAGAAGACAGAAAATGAACAAGAAGAACAATTACTATATTATTGTTATTATTATTTGTATTATTATAATCAAACTGAGCCACACTACATCAACCTATACCATACTTTACTATACAACAATAGACAACACCACACAAGACTATGAAACACTATACTTTACCACACTATATCACACCACTCAAGTTAGAGAGGATCAACTTTTTTCCTGGAAAGTAGAAAACCTAACTTTAAGCTAAAACCGAACTTTAAAATTGACACTTAGCCTAACACTTGCACTCACACATGCTTTAACAGTGAACTTAGTGCTAACATGAAAACTAACACAAACACTAACCTGAACACTAACCTGAACACTAACCTGAACACCAGCACTAAAACTAACACTTCCGTAAACACTAATAAAAACACTAACACTAACCTAAACACTTACACTAAAACTAACATTAGCACAAACATTAGCCTGAACACTAGCACTAACACTAAAAGTAACACTAACACAAACACTAATCTGAAAACTGATACTAACCAGAAAACTAAGCTAACATTAACTTCAACACTAAAACAAACACTAACGCTAACAGAGATACTAATACAAATATTAACACAAAAACAAACACTAACACAATCTCTAACACTAACCTCAACACTAACACTAAAACTAACATTAACTTGAACACTAACTCTAACCTGAAAACTATGCTAACATTAACCTGAACACTAACATAAACACTAATGCTAACACTAACAGAAATACTAATGCTAACATTAACGCTAACTTTAACACAAAAACAAAGACTAACGCTAACACAATCACTAACACTAATGGAAACATCAAACACTAATGCTAACAGCGATACTAACACAAATATTAACACAAAAACAAATACTAACACTAACCTTAACACTAAAACTAACACTAACCTGAACATTTACACTAAAACTAACACTAACAGAGATACTAACACAAATATTAACAAAAAAACAAACACTAACACAATCTCTAACACTAAAACTAACATTAACTTGAACACTAACACTAACCTGAAAACTAAGCTAACATTAACCTGAACACTAACACAAACACTCATGCTAACACTAACAGAAATACTAATGCTAACATTAACACAAAAACAAAGACTAACGCTAACACAATCACTAACACTAATGGAAACATCAATCACTAATGCTAACAGAGATACTAACACAAATATTAACACAAAAACAAACACTAACACAATCTCTAACACTAACCTTAACACTAAAACTAACATTAACACTTACACTAAAACTAACACTAACACTAAAACTAACACAAACACTAACACTGATCTGAGCACTAACAGTAACACTAACACTACCATAAAAACTAACACAAAAACTGATACTAACCAGAAAACTAAGCTAACATTAACCTCAACACTAAAACAAACACTAACATTAACAGAAAAACAAAGACTAGCACTAACACTAATGGAAACACTAACACAAACATTAACACAAAATAAAACACTAACACTAATGGAAAAAATAACACTAACACTACAGTAAACACGAACATTAACCTGAACACTAACACTACCATAAACCACTAACCTGAGCACTAACACTAAAAGTAACACGAGCCCTAACCTGAAAACTAACACTAACCAGAAAACTAAGTCAACATTAACCTAAACACTAACACTAACCTGAACACTAACACTAACGAAAATGCTAACACAGCGGAAGTCATATTTTTTGTTAATATGCTAAAAGCATAGTCCACTGCGAGCTCCTTGGAAGTTGATAGCACATGCAAAAATGAAGGAAAAATTTCTTTTCTAACATAATCAAAGTGGAAATTTAAATCCTCACTTATAACAAAGCACGTCACAGCACATTAATCTACCCCAATCCACACCATAAATTCACCATAACCATACTTCACTATATGCTAAATTTATTACAGAACACCTACTCCTACCATTTACATCACACCAATGTGACAAATTTGCTACCTGCATTTTTTTTTTGTGGTGCTAACATCAAAGGTGCTTGCAAATGACTATTTTCCCACACATTATCAATGAATATGACATGGGGATCTATCATTTACAATTGGTTTCCATTTCATAACTTCACCAAACCAAACCAAACCAAACCACACCATACCAGGTTACACCATACTACATCGCACCAAGCTATTGATCTTGGTGTCAAAAATTTATTTCCTGTTTCCTTTTTTTTTTTCTGTGTGCTTACCACCCAATCTGACATTAAAGGTGCTCCCAATTTACTTTTTTTTTTTCACATATCAATAATTATGACATGGAAACCTGTCGAAAATGACTATCTTTGAGGAAACTTCACCAAACCACACCATTCTACATCACACCAAGATATTGATTTTGGTGTGACAAATTTTCATTTGGCATTTAAAAAATTTTTTTTTTAATGTGCTTACCACCCAATTTGACATAAAAGGTGCTCGCAAATTACTATTTTATGCACATATTATCAATGGTTATGACATGGAAACCTGATGAAAATAACTAGCTTTGTAGAAAAAAGAGGGAGGATGTGGGTGGAAATACCATTTACAAAGCTTGTCATTTTTGATTGCAGCGGAAGTCATATTTTTTGTTAATATGCTAAAAGCATAGTCTACTGCGAGCTTCTTGGAAGTTGATAGCACATGCAAAAATGAAGGAAAAATTTTTTTTCTAACATAAATTAAAGTGGAAATTTAAATCCTCACTTATAACAAAGCACATCACAGCACATTAATCTACCCCAATCCACACCATATACTTCACCATAACCATACTTCACTATATGGTAAATTTATTACAGAACACCTACTCCTACCATTTACATCACACCAATGCTCGCAGTTGACTATTTTTTTCACATATTATGAATGAATATAACTTTGAAACCTATTGTCAATGATTAGCTTTGTAGAAAAATGAAGGCAGAAAGTGGGTGGAAAAACCATTCACAACGCTAGTCATTTTTAATTGCAGTGGAAATCATATTTGTTGTTAATATGCTAAAAAAATAGTCAATTGCAAGCATTTTGGAGGTCGGATTAGTTGATAGGACATAAAAAAACAAAGGAAAACAAATATTGTCTATATGTTCCTGTGGAAACTCGGGTCTTCTGTATTACTGTGTGACGCCAGAGGTCATGTGTCATTGCCCTTGAGAGGGGCAATTGGGAAAGGTCGGCTTAGAAATATTTACTTCTGTGTTCACAGATTGATTTTTTTTTTAGTTTCAGAAGATCCCATTAAGGGTGAAAGCAGCCGATTCTTTGCTTAAACTTTAATCTGTTATTTTAATAAATATTTGCTCTCCAGTTCTTATATAATTGATAAATATTTATCCCTATCGAGCCCTCTTTCGATTTTAGTCTTCGTATGTATTATTATTACTATATATATATATCATCATCATCATCATCATCATCATCACCGTTTTACGTCCGTTCTTCCACGCTAGCATGGGTTAGATGGGTTGTCCTGTTGTGGGCAGTGTCTGGTTGGCTGACCATGCCTTGCTCATACAGGAACTAATTTGGCTTGATTTCTACAGCTGGATGCCATTCCTAACACCAATCTCATTTACAGTGAGTGCTGGGTGCTTTTTCGTGGCACCTACACGTCCTCTTTACAGTGTGGGCTGGGTGCTTTTTTGCCGTGGCACCTCCACGACCACCTTGCGGTGGGGGCATATATATAAATAATAACCTAACTATCTGTAACACTAACTTCAAAAGACGTGACAATCACCTGATCACCTATAGATCCGGGGAACACACAAGCCAGGTAGATTATATCCTTACCAGAAGACGTGACAGAGTGTCTGTTGTAAACTCTAAATCCCTCCCCCATGAAGAATGCACCTCCCAACATAGACTGATAATTAGCGACCTCATAGTCAGGACGAGACGTACTCGACAGCAGAAGAGGACTATCCTCGGGAGAAAAATATGGAAGCTAAAGGACCCCACAGCCAGAAATAAATTCCAAAGCATATTACTTGATGCTTTTGACAGTAAGGAAGAGCATTTAGAGTCGGACAATATAGAGGGACAGTGGGAATTCCTGAAAGCAAACCTGCTGATGGCGGCAGACGAAGTCTGTGGCTGGAGCAGGCCTGTAGGCAGGAGGAGAGTAACATGGTGGTGGAACAGTAAGGTGGAGGGGTCAATTAAGGCCAAAAAGCAGGCTTGGAAAGTATGGCGGGATGGGGGAAGTAGAGAAGACTATCAAGTGGCCAGGAGGGAAGCTAGGAGACAAGTGTACTTCGCAAGAAGGGAAGCAGAGGAAAGAAAGTTCAAGCATGTTCTACAACGCGAGGACCAAAAATGTGAGGTGTTCAGGATTGCTAGGCAATGTGTCAAGGAAAACCGTGATATTGTCGGGGAGAAGTGTGTACTTAATGATGACGGCGTACTTGCCATCACCGACGCTGATAAGAAGGTAGCTTGGAAGTGTCACTATGAAAGGCTACTAAATGAGGAGAATAAATGGGAGAAAGACAGTCTCCCCCACATCGACCCAATAGAGGGACCAGCAGTGTTAGTCGAGGGTAGTATAATAAGTAAGGCAATCAAGGATATGAAGACGGGTAAGGCGGCTGGGCCTTCGGAAATAGTTGTTGAGATGCTGAAGGCATCTGGCACGGTGGGACACACCATGGTCACCCGGATAGTTAACCAAGTCGTACAGAATGGGGTTGTTCCGAAGGACTGGTATAGCAGCATCATCGTTAACTGTTATAAGGGTAAAGGAGATGCCCTAGATAGGAGTAACTATAGAGGCATTAAATTAATCGACCAGGTCATGAAGGTCATGGAAAAAGTAATAGCGCAACTAATCAGAGAGAGAATTGACCTAGATGAAATGCAGTTCGGGTTTGTGTCAGGCAAAAGTACCACAGACGCTCTTTTTATTGTACGACAACTACAGGAGAAGTACCTAGCTAAAAGTAAACCCCTCTACTTAGCTTTTGTCGACTTGGAGAAAGCCTTCGACAGAGTCCCCCGTTCCATTATCTGGTGGGCCCTTAGAAAACTAGGTGTCGACGAATGGCTTGTGAGAGCTATACAAGCCATGTATAAAGAAACAGTGAGCAAGGTTAGAATTAACAACGAATATAGTGAAGAGTTTAGCGTAAAAGTTGGCGTCCATCAGGGCTCTGTTCTCAGCCCCCTACTATTTATTATTGCCCTTCAGGCTATAACAGAGGAGTTCAAGACCGGCTGCCCATGGGAACTCCTATACGCAGACGACCTAACACTCATAGCTGAATCAATGGCCGAGCTAGAGAAGAAATTCCAAACATTGAAGCACGGCCTAGAATCAAAAGGCCTTAAAATTAACCTGGCTAAGACCAAAGTTCTAGTTTGTAGGAAAGAAAATAAGGCGTCGTTCCCTTCCGGGAAGTGGCCATGCTCAGTGTGTAGGAAAGGCGTAGGTAGCAACTCCATTTTGTGTCAGAAATGCAAAGTATGGGTGCATAAAAGATGTAGTGGGATCACAGATAAGCTAACTAAGAACATAGATTTCACATGTGGCCGGTGCTCTGGTGCAATAAGTAGCAGCAAGTGCCCACAAAATACTAGCTCATTCCATTGCGCAGAGGGCTCTATAGAAATAGTGGACCGCTTCCGTTACCTGGGTGACAAAATCAGCAGTGGGGGAGGGTGCTCTGAAAGTACAGTAGCTAGAGTCAGAACTGGATGGAAAAAGTTCAGAGAGCTTATACCACTATTAGCCGCTAAAGGGTTCTCCCTAAAAACGAAAGGCAGGTTGTATGATGCCTGCATACGAACAGCAATGTTGCATGGCAGTGAGACCTGGGCATTGTGTGCAGAGGATATACGCAGACTAGAGAGGAACGAAGCTTGCATGCTCCGCTGGATGTGTAATAGTAATATACGTGAACGGCAAAGCATAAATGAACTAAGGAAAAAATTAGAGATAAGAGGGATCAGATGTTGTTTACTCGAGAGAAGGCGACGTTGGTATGGACACGTGATGCGCATGAAAGTCGATAGCTGTATAACAAAGTGCAGGGCAATAAAGATAGACGGTAGCCACGGAGTAGGCAGACCCAGAAAAACCTGGGACGACTTGATAAATTCCGACCTCACACACTTACACCTCTCCAAGACAATGTCACTGGACCGAGATCTTTGGCGCTACACAGTAATAGAGAAGACCCGCCTTACCTAAATACATAGTAAAACCTACTACAGTCAGTAGGCATCTCTAACAAAATACACCCCCGTCCCACCCACCCCCCACCCCATCCACACCACCCCTTCCAATGTAAAGTTATGTTGGTACCACAACATCCAGTCCGAAATAAATGAGCACGTGTAGGTGTCACGACAAAAAAACCACACACTCCACGCTGTAATGTGGCCGTGTAGGCAACACGGTAAAAACCTCCCAGACCCACACTGTAAATGTGGTTGGTGTTAGGAAGGGCATCCAACTGTAGAAAACCTGCCAGACAGTCCTATGCGAGCAAGACAATCACTCTTGCCTCAAGTGGGAAAACCCCCGTCCAAACCCATGCAAGCGTGGAACACGGACGTTAAACGTTGATGATGATGTTGATGATGATATATATATGTGTGTGTGTGTGTATTAGTTTTTATATATATATGTGTGTATATATATATATATATATACACATACATATTGAGACCATTGGCCTTGCAATCGAAAGGTTGTGAGTCCATTTCTCACACCGGGTGATGTGTTGTTTCCTTAAGCAAGACACTTTATTTCCCATTGCTCCAGTTTACTCAGCTGTAGAAATGAAATGATAGGACTGGGATCCCTATCATTCCACTGCAAAGTGGTCGTGGAGGTGCCACGGCAAAAAAGCACCCAGCACTCACTGTAAATGAGGTTGGTGTTAGGAAGGGCATCCAGCTGTAGAAATCAAGCCAGAATCAGTTCCCATCCCACCCTTGCAAGCAGGGAAAAAGTGGACGTAAAATGAAATGATGATGAATGCTCCCAGCTGTGGTCACCCCATAGTATCAAACTAACCATGGAGCTTGAAGCAATCCAATGAAGCTACACCAAGAAGGTTGCCACGATGAAGGAGATAAACTACTGGGAGAGTCTAAAAGAACTGAAACTCTACTCCTCGGAATGAAGACGGGAGAGATATGCAATGATATACATATGGAAAATCCTGGGGGGACTAAGACCAAACTTGTGCATTGAGAGCTGGACCAATTCTCGAACAGGACGTCGCTGTGTGGTACCAAAGGTCCCGTCTTCCACATCTAGAATCAGGAGCAGCTATTGCAATAGCCTGGGGTTTAAAGGCCCTCAACTTGGTTTTCAAAATTTAAATTTGTGTTTCCTATTCATCAATGCTTCAAGCAAGCTATAAAACTGTTATATTTCATCATCATCATTTTATGTCAGTTCTTCTACGCTAGCATGGGTTAGACGGGTTGTCCTGTTGTGGGCAGTGTCCGGTCGACTGACCTTGTCTTGCTCATACGGGAACTGATTCTGTCTTGATTTCTACAGCTGGATGCCCTTCCTAACACCAACCTCATTTACAGTGAGTGCTGGGTGTTTTTTTTTCTTTTTGCCGTGGCACCTCCACAACCACTTTACAGTGGAATGATAGGGACCCCAGTCCTATCATCTCATTTCTACAGCTGAGTAAACTGAAGCAATGTCAAATAAAGTGTCTTGCTCAAGGAAACCACATCACCCGGTCCGAGAATTAAACTCACAACCTTTCAATTGCAAGCCCAATGCTCTAACCACTGAACCATGTGCCTTCTATTGTTGGCAATGTTAAGTCAGGTGACCATGTCTTGCTCATAAAGAACTGATTTTGGCTTGGTTTCTACAGCTGGATGCCCTTCCTAATGCCAAGCTCATTTACAGTGAGTACTGGGTGTTTTTTGTTGTGATTCCTCCACGACTACTTTACAGTGTGGACTGGGTGTTTTTTACCGTGTCACCATCACGACCACTTTACAGTGTTTCGGCCTGTTCTCATGAAAGATATATTGGCGGGTGGGATGGAGTGGTGCATACTGTATGTATGTTTCAGCCTTGGCCTGGTCCCGTGGGAAGTTGGGGTTTCTGTATTACCTCATAACGCCAGAGATCTTGGTCCTGTGTCATTGCCTTTCAGAGGTGCAATTGGGCAAGGTCGGCTTTTATCACTTCATCTCAAGTCTTTCTGGGACTTTATGTAGCTGTCATCCTTCATACGAATCACATATCCATAGCAACATAATTTCCTCTCCTGCACACAACATTTGATTCCTCTTATGCCTAGTTTCTCTTTCAGTTTGTTTATGCTTTGCTGTTCGCGTATATTACTATTACACATCCATCGGAGCATTCAAGCTTCATTCCTTTCTAATCTACACAAGTCTTCTACACACAGCACCCAGCTCTCACTACCATGCAACATTGCCGTTCATATGCACACATCATACAGTCTACCTTTTATTCTGAGGGAAAAGCCTTTTGTATCCAGCTGTGGCAGCAGCTCCCTCAACTTCTTCCATCTCGTTCTTTCAGAACAGCCCCCCCCCCTCCGCTGCTAATTCGGTATTGTTTTTACCAAGTCCTCCCAGACTTTGATGTCACTTGTTTTCAGTAATTGTTTGCTGCTTACTGTCCTGGTGCAATTGCTACATGTAAAGCCTACATTCTTAACTAAACTTCCTGAGATCCCACTACATCTCTTGTGTACCCATAGTTTGCATATGGAGCAGAGGATGGAGTTTCTAAATACACCTCTCCTACATAATGAGCACACACAGACACATATATACACACACTCACATATATATACTAGCCGAATTACCAGCGCCTTGCTGCGTTTCACATATTTTTTTTGTAAGAAAATGATGATTGATTTTAAATCAGTGATATAATTTATGGAGAAAAACTCAATATTACTCAATGTAAAATATAATGCATGAAAAATTGGAAAACATCATTTTTTGTAATATATCAAATCAAAATTGCATTATTAAATCTTATTCTTATTTTGTTTCTTGTAAATAATTTTTTTCAAAATATCAATTGAAAACTTTTGTGAATAGGCATCATATCTTGTCATTTACCTATGGTTTAAGTTTCATATAAATCGAAAGGGAAAAGTTTTCAGTGGGGGTTTGTACCCCCGGGGAACCCTAATAGGGGGTTTAACCACCATTAAGATGTCTTATAGTATTGACATTTTGTGAATAGGCATCATATCTCTTCATCTATCTATGGTTTAAATTGCATATAAATCGAACCGAAAAAATTTTCAGCGGGGATTTTGTGCCCCCTGGTGAACCCTAAATAGGGGGTTTAACCCCCATTAGGGTATTTTAATTTTATTGAAATTTGCTGAAATTTTGTGAATAGGCATCATATCTTGTCATTTACCTATGGTTTAAATTTCATATAAATCGAAGGTAAAGTTTCAGCGGCGGTTTTGTGCCCCCGATGAACCCTTTGATTAAAATGAAATATACTTATACAAGTACCCTGGGCAATGTAATTTCAGAATATATATGGTTATGGGGGTCTATCTCCAAAACCGTAGGAGGAGTTTGTAAAATCTTGTTCCATTTATTGGCCAAACTTTTCACTATAGGGCGTTTAATATTATTGTCTTAATATTATTGAAATTTGCACAGACACACATCACACACATCATCATCATCATCATCATCATCAACGTTTAACGTCCGTGTTCCACGCTTGCATGGGTTTGGACGGGGGTAGTCCCACTTGAGGCAAGAGTGATTGTCTTGCTCGCATAGGACTGTCTGGCAGGTTTTCTACAGTTGGATGCCCTTCCTAACACCAACCACATTTACAGTGTGGGTCTGGGAGGTTTTTACCGTGTTGCCTACACGGCCACATTACAGCATGGACTGTGTGGTTTTTTGTCGTGACACCTACACGATCTCATTTGTTTCGGCCTGGATGGCGCGGCACCAACATAACTTTACATAGAACAGGGTGGTGTGGATGGGGTGGGGGTGGTGGGACGGGGGTGTATTTTGTTAGAGATGCCTACTGGCTGGAGTAGGTTTTACTATATATTTAGGTAAGGCGGGTCTTCTCTGTTACTGAGTACCGCCAAAGGTCTCGGTGGTACGGCGGGTCTTCTCTGTTACTGAGTACCGCCAAAGGTCTCGGTCCAGTGACATTGTCTTGGAGAGGTGTAAGTGTGTGAGGTCGGAGTTTATCAGCTCGTCCCAGGTTTTTCTAGGTCTGCCTATTCCGTGGCTACCGTCTATCTTTATTGCCCTGCACTTTGTTATACAGCTATCGACTTTCATGCGCATCACGTGTCCATACCAACGTAGCCTTCTCTCGAGTAAACAACATCTGATCCCTCTTATCTCTAATTTTTTCCTTAGTTCGTTTATGCTTTGCCGTTCACGTATATTACTGTTACATATATATATATATATATATATATATATATATATACACAAACACACACACACATATATATATATACACACACTACACAAATACACACACACATATTTATATCTTTTAGCAGAGCATTTTAATATTGCCACTCAATGAAAACCCTTTGTTTGTTTGGAATAAATGAATCTTGAAAATTAGGAGTGCCTGTCAGTGTGTATGTGTTTGACTACTTAGCATCAATTTACTACTCTCCCCTACCACCAGAAAATACCACCATATTACATTGACAGTCAGCTTTTCTGATAATTTACTCCAAATGAAACAGTTCTAGTCCTGTTGAAGCCATTTCTATATTAAATATATATATATATACTCTTGTAGCTGTTCCAGCCATCCGGCTGAGACCATGATTGGACACTGCCCTTGTTGCTACACATTCTATCTCCAGCCTGTGTTGGCTGGCCATTGATGTAAGAGGGAGTTCGTTGCTGCTGCCCTTAGGTTACCTTCATACCGTGATGTGGGCTCATCCGGGATCCTGGATAACAGGGTGTCGAGAAGTTTCTTGAAAATATCCACGGCCACACCATGTAGATCTCTCAAATTCCTTGGCAGTTTGTTGAAGAGTTGAGGGCCTTTGAACCCCAGTCTATTGCAATATCTGCTTCTTGTTCTAGATGTGGAAGACGGGACCTTTATCACCACACAGTGACGTCCTGTTCGGGGGGTTGGTCCTGCTCTCAATACCAAAGTTTGGTGCTAGTCCCTCCAGGATTTTCCATATGTATATCCCTGCGTATCTCTCCCATCTTCGTTCCAAGGAGTAGAGTTTCAGTTCTTTTAGCCTCTCCCAGTAGCTCATCTCCTTCATCGTGCAATCCTCTTGGGGTAGCTTCGTTGGATTGTCTCAAGTTCCGTGGTTAGTTTGATACTATGGGGTGACCACAGCTGGGAGCAATAGTCCAGGCGGCTTAGGACAAATGGCCTTCATAGTATTAACATGGTCTCCCGGTCTCTTATATAGAAAACCTCAAATAAAAGTCAAGATTTGTTTCGATTTAACAGAACAGAAAGAATTCGCGTCAGGATATTCCAACCAATCCAGCCTATATCAGCTGAATCATCATCATCATCATCATCATCATCATCGTTTAACGTCCATGTTCCACGCTTGCATGGGTTTGGATGGGAGTTTTCCCACTTGAGGCAAGAGTGGTTGTCTTGCTCGCATAGGACTATCTGGCGGGTTTTCTACAGCTGGATGCCCTTCCTAACACCAACCACATTTACAGTGTGGGACTGGGAGGTTTTTACCGTGTTACCTACACGGCCACATTACAGCGTGGACTGTGTGTTTTTTGTCGTGACACCTACACAATCTCATTTGTTTCGGCCTGGATGTTGTTGCACCAACATAACTTTACATTGAAAGGGGCGGTGTGACGGGGGTGTATTTTGTTAGAGATGCCTACTGACTGTAGTAGGATTTACTTTGTATTTAGGTAAGGCGGGTCTTCTCTATTACTGAGTACCGCCAAAGGTCTCGGTCCAGTGACATTGTCTTGGAGAGGTGTAAGTGTGTGAGGTCGGAATTTATCAGCTCGTCCCGGGTTTTTCTGGGTCTGCCTACTCCGTGGCTACCATCTATCTTTATTGCCCTGCACTTTGTTATACAGCTGTCGTCTAAATATGTATATGGAGATATATATATACACACCCACATTCACATATATATATATATATATATATACACACACGCACGCACACACACATATATATACACACACGCACGCACACACACATATATATACACACACACACACTCAAACACACACACATACATACACGCATGCATGCATACATGATGGCTGCCCCCTCATTATCGAGTATGGCCATTGCACGATATACCATTATTAATAATTATTAATTAATTCTATCGTGCAATGCCTGTGCATGAAGATATTTTTTTAAATGAGGAAAGACTGTGCACTGAGCCAATCCCACTCTCTGAGCGACAGTAGCTATAACCCGAAAAGAAGAAAATATCAACATCATCGGTAACTACTGAGCCGCAGGTTTTATATCAGAGTTATCCCAGTTTCCTGAGTTGCCTTCTCCTAGAAGAATGCCCTGACAAAAGCTAGGGTTCCTTCACTCCCAGTGGTTTAACTGCGCGATCGGGAGTCCAGCCCAATTATTTCTATGTCCCCGCGCATGTACATACACATGCACCCATTTATATACACATATACATATACATACATATGTACATGTGTATATACATATTTACACACTTTTGGATGGCCGTTGACTCTAATGAGATCTTCCGCCCTTTGTCAGGTTTTGTTTTTTGTCCTGCAGGGTGTCCAAAATCACCCTCCTCACCAAGTAAACTTGGTGGGGTTGCCGGTTTAGTCGCCGACGACCCGACCAAGCGACAGGTTGTACTGGGTTACATGTTACCAGTAGCACTCAAGAGTGACCCGACATACATACATACATGCATACTACATGATGGCTGCAAACTCGTGTTCAAGTATTGCCATCACCCGATAAAATGTTCAAAAATGTGAAGCTCAAATGTGACTCTTTAAACCAGCCAAATACTTGCACCCTCTGGCACACACATGGCAACTTTAGGCTCCCCCGAAACCTTCCATTGCTTTGTTCTGGCTGTATGTTCACATGTATCTTTTAAGACCTCCCATGCTTGTACATTTCTTACACCTTTTCAGATCATGATCTACATGAGGTCTACTGATATGACTTTGTTCATGTCTAATCAAACGAGCTTTGCTCAGGCTGACTTGACCACAGTGCTGGCAAACCAGATGATGTTCAACAGCAGGCAGTTCAGAACAGTCTCAATCCTCACCTTCCTTTTCAGTGTTAGGTGTTCTCTCCGACGAGTTTCAAAGTGTTCACCATCTGACTTGATCAAACGTCTCCACTTCACACGCTTGTCAGCCATTTTCTCCCATTCGTCAGATGAAATTCCAGCACAAGCCAAGGTGCCCCTGATACAGTCCCGGTACCGCCTTTTTGGTTTATGTGGTGGTCGCCTTCCTTCACACAGTTCTCCATAGAGAAGTTGCTTTGGAATACGATCATTAGACATCCGGACCACGTGACTGCACCACCTCAACTGATACCGAAAGATTATGCTCGCTATAGTCATGCACCTGCTCCGTTCTAGAACTTCCAAATCACTGGCGAACATTTTTCCACCACACCCCAAGTAACTTATGAAGAGATTGTTGGTGAAATCTCTCCAGATCCTTGAGGTGCTTTCTGTATGTGACCCACGTTTCACAAACATAAAGTAAAGAGGAGACGACACAAGTCAGATACACTTTCACCTTGGTTTTGATAGTGATACCTCGTCTGGACCATAAACGTTGATGCAGCCGTCCAAAAGCATCACTGGCTTTCTTGATTCTTAAGGATATTTCATTATCATGTGTGCATGAAGTGTTCAACGTACTACCAAGGTAAACAAACTTGTCAGCAACTTTTAGCCTCTTTCCGTACACGTACACACTTGGTGCAGTGTACTCGTTTCCAGGTACTGGCTGATACATCACAACAGTCTTTTCCAAGCTTATTGTGACGCCCAAAGTGCTGCAAGCTGCAGAAAAAGAGTTCATAATATGCTGCATGTCACTTTGTGAGTGTGCAAAAAGATCGCAGTCGTCTGCATACAAAAACTCTCGGATTATAGATGTTAATACCTTTGTGCTTGTACCAAAGCGCCTGATGTTGAACAACCTTCCTGAAGTGCGATACCTGATGTAAACCCCATGAGAACAATATTTGAATGCCATGAGAAACACTATCGTAAAATATAAGGAAAACAGCTGATATCAACTGATATTGGTTCAGAGATGCTACCACCAATACTGACCAAAGCCTTCATGTCATCATGGAAAAGATGCAGAATCTTCTCCTCTACCTTGGATTTTTTTCCCACAACGCAGTTCGATTGACAGTGTCAAAGGCCTTTGTCAAGTCAACAAAGACCTGGTAAAGGTCCATACATTGTTTGATACACTTTTCTTGCAGCTGCCGAGCAGAAACGATCATATCCACTGTTCCTCTTTCGTTTCTGGACCCACACTGCGACTCAGGCAACACATTCAGAGCAACTCTTGGGATCAATCTATCCATCAATATTCGAGAAGACTTTACCAACTACTGAAAGAAGGGATATGACATGATAATTGCCACATTTGTCCTTGCCGTCCTTTCCTTTATGGAGAATCACCATGAGCGCATCCTTCTTGTGGGACATTCTCATCTTCCCACACCATTTTCATGAGGTCAGTCAGGCGCTGCGTGAAGTTTTCACCACCACACTTCAAAACCACTCCACTCAGACCATCCATACCAGGAGACTTACCACAGTTCAGCTTATGCACAACAGAAGTCCTCTCTGCAAGAGAAGATACATTAGCCATCTCATATGCTTCACTGGTTCAATAGGAATGGAACAAATAAAATCATCATCAACCTGGGATGGCTGGTTTAAGAGCTCATCAAAGTGATCTCTCTATCTGTCGAGTGTCTTTTGGGTCGCGCAGTAATTGCTTGCCATCTTTCGATCTCAAAGGGGCCACTGGAGAGCTGAAAGGGCCATACACCTCTCTGTGAGTAGAAAGTGCGGCAGTTTCACATTGTTGCCGTCAGATGCCACTTGAACTTCATCTGCTTTGTTGCTCCACCAGGTATTTTGCATAGCCCTGAGTTTCACCTGCACTTCCTTCTTTACCTGTCTGTAACGCTCATAATTGACACCAACAGAGCTACCACCTTTAAGAACTGCATCAAGTGCCTTTTGTTTTCTGTCTAGCAGAGCCTTGACCTCCTGGTCATTCTCATCAAACCAGTCCTTGTTTTCTTGTGACAAAACCAAGGACCTCTGCTGAAGCCTCATAGACCGAGCTCCTGAAGTCCTTCCAGTTGTTCTCATACACGCATACATACTTACATATATACATGTATACATACATGCATACATCCATCCATACATACATGTATACACACATACATCCATCCATACGTGTATACATACATACAATGGTTAAAGTGTTTGACTGACGACCATAAGTTCATGGGTTCATATTTGGGACCGGGTAGTTATTGAATCAACCTGATATCTATGTTTATTATACAGCACACTTCCTCTTTGGTATAATATGACACATAGTAATATCTAACATAGTACCCATCTAATCTGTTATAATATGATTTACCTTTCCTCTGTGAAGGCACATGCCTTAGGGGTTACGGTACTGGACTAACCATTATAAAGTCATGAGCTCGTTTCTTCGATCCTGCAGCATGTTGCGTCCTTCAGTAAAATACTTTAGTTTGTGTAGCATCTTCTACCAGGACTTGCGGCAGACAGATAATATCAGTAATAGAAAAACCTTGTTTCATTAGTATGACCTGGAAATCAGTTCCACTCTATTTATCTTCTTTATTAAAGGCAATCAAATTATTTTTTATTTTATTCTCTTTCTTATTTTTCCATGTTTGTTAAATAAATTCCAAAAAATCGAATTAAATTGAAATTTTGTAATAAAATTTCCATAAAAGTTAATGTTTACAATACAATAAAATGTAATAAAATGTATTGAAGTCGACGAAATGTGGACCTTCATTTTTGAAAGATGGATAATGCTATAAGCAGACCTTACAATATTGTACCACAATTTTCCTTTGTGCAAAAGTGGGCAGCCGAATTTAGGAAAGGATAGGGGATTCTTGAAGATGACCCAATGTCTGGACGTCCTACAACTGCCACTACCGAGGAAAACATTGATCTCAGTACTGCAACACCGATGGAAGAAGTGTGTGGAACGCAAGGGAGACTATGTTGAAAAATAAACCTCATTTGGTCACATTCCATGAGAGCATCTTTGTCAACCCTCGTATCTATGCGCAATATACGTAAAGATACAGAATTGCGGGCACTACAACGCTATTAGCTGTCATATTTGTCAGTGAAAAAAATTTGATTATAAAACTTAAATTTATGAATGACTTGTTTTCTACATTGATAACCATGACTTGTTTTCTAATTAACTTAAATTTGTTTTCTAATTTGGCCCTTTTAAGGGCCACCTATATTTTCATTTAAGTAACTCCACTTACATCGATATGCTTTATAACCATCACTTGTTTTCTATTTGTTTTCTAATTTAGCCCTTTTAAGTCTTCCCTCTCTCTCTCTTCCCTATCTCTCCTCTTCCCTCTCTCTCTAAAAAAAAAAACGCGTGAAAACTCCACTTACGCGTGGTAGTAATACGGAAATAAACGATGTTGACGAGTGACGTCACCTTCGCCTGTTTTCCACTGGACTGACAGCTAATAGCGTTGTAGTGCCGCAGCTTTTATCAGGAGTTTATCTTTAACACTGTGTTACGTTTGAAATGAGTTATAGGTTTCTTTTGTCAAAACACAAGGGGAAACTTTCATAAAATACAAAGAGGGTTCTAGGAAGTTAGAGACAATTACCCATTAAAATATATATATATATATGCGATATTAAACAAATGGAAACTATATTTATAAAACCATATTTATTTCATTATATATATTTCAGGGATATCATATTAAAAATATGGTATGCCTTCCTCAGACAAAATACAATATATAAACCGTTTTATAAATAAATTTGACATACCTTAAAACAGTGCAACTTCCATTTAAAAAGTTGATTTGGTAGTGAAAATGCTAAGGACAGTTAGAAAGAAAGACGAAGAGAAAAAAGAAAAAAAGAAGAGAAGAAGAAAGAAAGTGTATAGTGCTAAGGACAGTTAGAGAAGAAGATGAAGAGATGTATGTAAAGAAAAACAACAGAGCGAGATAGAGAGAGAAAGAGATATGGGAGAGAGAAATATATTGAGGAAGTGAAAAATGATAGGCAGCTTTGGGACAGATGATCAGCGTACAAATGAGAGATTAAGGAGGGAAGGGGGTACTGTAATAATTTATTTATTTATTTATTTAGTTATAGTGTTAAGGATACGGAGAGAAATAAAAATAAAAATAAAAATAAAAGGGCAAGAATATTATTATTAATATTAATGTATATTTTATGTCTATATATATATGTATGTACATATATGTATGGTGGAATCTTTTGTAACGCAATGAAGCTTTTCATGAAAAATATGAATTTACAGAGCCGATCACGTAAATTCACATGTGTGTCTATAATTGTCAACTTGAATTTGAGATAACCTTCTCTTTTCTCTTTTTCTTTTTTCATGAAAATACATATATACTTATGTATTTCAGTATTTTTGAAGTTTTATCTCAGATTTTGCTTATAAACCTAAGAATTTTTAAACTAAACATGGGGTCATTATTTTTTTCATTTTTTTTAAATAAGATATAATGGTTATTGAGGCGGTTTGTATATTTTATCATTCTGTCTGCTTCTTGGTTAAATATTTCAAACAAATGTTGTTTTTCAACCCTTGTAATTTTAGACACACGGTTTACTGTGTTTCTTACTATATATTATTAATCGGCTCAGTATTTATATTTATATTTATACTTGGAGCTTAATAGTTACAGGGTTCCAATTGAGTTTTAACTCTAATTTTCATATATATTTCTGCTCCCTCACAAGTTGAGCTTATTAAGTTGTGTGTGTTGGACTGTTGTTTCTATTCAATACACGCTTACCACGTTTGACTGGCGGAGCACGAGGTGATAAATTCATCTTTCTGTGTGAACGTTGGCAAATAGTGTTTGTGGCATTTAATCAGATTCTCTCGCTGATGAAGCCCAGGATTATCTGTTACAAACACACTCAGGGCGAAACAGATAAGGGATAATCTGTCCGAGAGATATAATGGTTATTGAGGCGGTTTGTATATTTTATCATTCTGTCTGCTTCTTGGTTAAATATTTCAAACAAATGTGGTTTTTCAACCCTTGTAATTTTAGACACACGGTTTACTGTGTTTCTTACTATATATTATATATAGTATATATAAATTACAAATATTAACAAAACAGATATTCTTGTGATCAATAAAATGTTATTATACATATTTTAGAGGTACTGAATTAAGTTCAACAGTACGTCCTCATCAGATAAAATAAAATGATACATGACATATCCTGACATTGTAGATGGTTAAGATTTAATCAAGGTAGTGATTAATTTATGAGAAAACTCAATATTTATACCCTAATATTGAGAACATGAGAGAACGTAATAGATCCAATAGAGGGAGTGTGAGTAATATATTTCAAGAAATACATGGCATCAATGTAACAGTTATAGAAAAAACTACTATAGAAATATGCTCGTTGAATCTTGTTAAACTCTTAAATATATATATATATATATTGGTATAACAAAGAGGGTGTGGTAAGATACCAGATGGACCATAACGCACCAGAGTACTCAATACTTAGGGTAGTAGAGTGGGTAATAGGAAAAGAGTCGGGACCCCGACGACTGAGCTCCGGCCATTTCGACAGCTAGATCCGAATATATATATATATATATATATATATATATATATCATGTCCTTAGAATTATTAGATAAAATATATACCATTTCCTCTACCAATTAGCATAATTAACCATATAAAAAATCAATTAGACCAGGCTATAAGAATAAAGGCTCCTATGAAGAAATATTTGATAAATAACCGAAAGCGGCCTCTTCGCGGTGACCTCAATAGAGTATTTACCCAACATTTCAACAGCATGTAGAAACTGACTAAATATACCGTCAACCATACACAATTAGGTGTATATATATATATTGGTTTTGTCTTTGCGTGTAATTGTTTTTCACCGCTCTTATTAATGACGTATTATATTCGTTTTTTCCCGTTCTTTGGCAGGGAACGTTTCCACGAACCAAAGTATCGTCTTCCTGTCTTCCTCCGGTTGCAATGTTTTTTGAAATATCCACTTCTGCGTTTACAGATTGACTTTGTTAGTTTCAGAAGATCCCGTTAAGGGTGAAAGCAGCGATTCTTTGCTTAAACTTTAATCTGTTATTGTAATAAATATATATGCAATTAGGGGAGTGTTCCGAGATCTTGTTGAGGAGAGGGCCTTTGGCGAATAGAATCTCATTGTGGTTATCCCCGACTCAACCCGGGACCTACGTATATATATATATATATATATATATATATATATATATATATATATATATATATATATATATATATTTATATATATATATATATTTATATATATATATATATATGCAGAGGTTATATTTAATTTGTTGGGATTCAACAAGCTTAAACATTTTTATAACTGATATAAAGCACTCAACAGCTTAGTGGAGTAAATATTCAATATATTAATAAATGGAAACTATATTTATAAAACCATAATTATTTTATTATATATATTTCAAGGGTAACCAAGGCAAATTTTGGTGCGCTTTCATCAGATAAAATACAAATTTGTTTTATAAATATTGACATACCGGCATAAAGACAACCTTAACGGTTGAGGTTCGCTATATATATATATATATATATGTGTGTGTGTATGTATTTATATATATGTGTGTGTATGTGTATGTATATATATATATATATACATATATGTGTGTGTGTATGTATATATATGTGTGTGTGTGTGTGTGTGTGTATATATATATATGTGTGTGTATGTATGTATATATGTGTGTATGTATATATATGTGTGTGTATGTATGTATATATATGTGTGTATGTATGTATATATATGTATGTATATATTTGTGTGTGTATGTATGTACATATATATGTGTGTAAGTATGTGTGTGTGTGTGTGTGTACACACGTGATTTAACGTGTAATTGTCTCTAACATAGATATAACACACAGAGCGTTATTTTCCATTTCTTTTGCAGAAAATTAATATTATCTGAGGTAAATTTATAAAACAAGTAAGAAAAGCACTCTAATGTCTTTCAATAATTAAATTAATGACAGAGTTATATTTTGTAAATATGTATTTATTATATATGTTTATATATGTTTATATTTTCATTCTAAAATAATTGTGAACAACTTGTAATATTATTTTTACAACTGCGAATAAAATTTTCATCAGAGTTTCAATGTCATTTATTAATAATAAGACGTTTATACATAATATTAAGTTTCCCCATTCTCTCAGTTAAAGTATATATAAGAAACTAAACGAGTAAATGACAGTAGATTAGGAGTAAACAGGCCTTACCTTTGACCGACGACAAATATGTTATGTAATGAGTGACTGATCGTCTGTGTTGATATACATATAGGTGAAGGAAAGGGTGATAGCGAGATAGTATCTTACGTAGATGTGTATTGATATGTGTGTGTGTGTGTGTGTTACTTACGAAGTTCTTTTATGTCGGCAAAGTGAAACTAATATAAATGAATGAAAGAGCCATTTGGTTGTTTAGAAGGAACAGCGTGTGCTACTTGTAAACATGTATATATATATATGCCAATGTGTATGAGTGCGCTTATGTGTTATGTGTATGTGTGTTCGCGTACTAAGACTTAAGTGACTGTTTACTTTCTGAATGTCAAACTAACGCATTTAAAAGTAATTTAGAGTTACCTCCCCTAGATTAACGGAAGTGGACGGAAATTTTTTTCGTAAATTTGTAGATCTATACCCGTCCCGCATTCGATGAGAAATAATTATTTGGGTTGTTTGGCAGTATCGGTAGAGCGTCAGAAAACATGCTTTACAGCATAGAGTTATCACCCTTTACGTTCTGAGTTCAAATCTCGCCGAGGTTAAGTTTTCCTTTCATCCTTACGGGGGTCGATAAAATAAAGTACCAGTAATACACTGAAATTATTGATGGCCTTGTGCCAAAAGTAGAAACAATTAGTTTTCCTATTTTTTTTTTTTTTTGTGTTTTCAACGAATCTAACCTCAGCAATGGGAGGAAATCTCAGTTGGTGTCGAATTTCACTACACACATACACACATACACACACACACGCATACACATACACACACATACATGCACACACATATACGTACATACATATACACATACATACACACACGCGCACACATAAACACATTCACACACATACACATACACACACATGTATGTATTTTTTTTTTTTTTTTCAACATGAAAGAAGAGTTTTATTTGTTAAAATACAACACCTGCACAAATTATTTAATTACAAAAGTATTTCATATAAAAACATAGAATCAAAACAAAAGAAACTATTAAGTCAACACCAAGTGAGTCAATCGGTCCCACACCATAAGGGGTGGTGGAGTCTACCTCTAATACCTTTTTAAGCAAGCCAACACACCCGCAGCATTACCGTGGGTGATAGTGAGGCTAAGACGTTGGAATAACCAAGCACCCTCACGGGCATCACCCGACACCTCAATAAGGCGAACCGCCAGAGATGACAAGAATTTCGTTGTCAGCGGCCCAGCACCCACAAACGTCCCGAAAACCACAGGCTGAAAAAAATATTTTGTCGATAATTCCCGGTATTTAAAAATGTTATCCCGTTCGGCTACGGAAGTTGTGACCTTCACATTTACCGCAGCTTCCAGGATGTGGGAAGGAGCAAAGGAGTCAATGACTGTTGTATTCCAAATGAGATATCTAATTCTGGACAGTCCAACCAGCTCCAGAATTGAGGGGATATTCACCGGAGCCAGGGCCTGCTTCATAATTAAGTCTAACTTGGTATGGCGAGCGAAACGACAACCATTCAGGCGGCAAGACAAACCATGGAGACAGACTGATAGGGAGATACATACATAAATCTAAGTGTCACCTGCTTTCCGTGAACGCAATATTCTTGGTTGACTGGGTTGATGCCCTCCCCGTGGCCAACATTGGTGGGCTACTCAGTCTGGATAAGTTCCGCATCTCCATTGCACTCAGAGTGAGTGTCGATGCCTGCGGGTGACTGAAACATCTACAAGACCGGTAAAATAAGCTTAAAAAGCATGTTTATCTATTTTACCTGGACTGGCAAAGTGGCCTTTCGAACTTTTTATGCACCAGATTTAATTGACTTTTCCTTCCCCTAAAAATGTTTAAGCCTTGTTCCTAAAATCAGAAACTAATATTAATTTTCTAATCCATGGCTGTGATTCTGGTGGCTAGCAAGATCGATTTTTGGATTTTTGCAAAAAAAATTTGTCCACACAGATCACAGCTGATTGTCAATGGAGGCCTTGGCTGGTGTTGGAAAATATTTCGTCGCAGCTTTTTTATCCTCCACAATTCTCCGGTGATTTTCCTCAAAGTGTTCTGCACTGATCTTAATAAGATGACGTTATGGTGGTCTATCGTCTGCGCGTTATTCCCAGGACTTGAGGTCGATGTTGGTGTTCTTCATCAGCTATTTCAATTGGTCTTTGCAGCATTGCATGATGTGGCTGCATGATCTTTTGCCTGTGATAAGTTGACTGTAGAGGATCAGATGTGGTCGTCTGATCCTATATATACATCGGACCTGACCTGTCCATCTCCATACACACACGCGCACACACACACACACACACGCGTGTTGACCAATGAAAACAAAAGGCGAAATTTAGTGCCTAATCTTTTAACTTGTTTTACGATCGTTTCAGAATGTTGATTGATCATGATAAATCGATGGATTCAGTTGATAGCCGGATCAGTCAAACACGTGACAGTAGATATCCGACATAAACCTCCAGATCAGCATTGCTCGGACACTGAACCAATGCCTGTAGGACGATTTCGTGTCTGCAGAGTTTATTTCGAACTGGCAAATTCCCCGGTAGCACTGCCAGGTCAGGCCAGGGATTTCTCGAAGTTATCCATTAACCCTACACCAAAAGTTCAACGGAAGAGAGTGTCCCAGTGCTAGTCTTCGCATACCCGGGTCTCCCAAAGAACCTCATCGCTTTTCCTCACCTCTAATCCTATATAAAACTCCAAGGTGGAGTTTCCACCGATCACAATTCCCAACTGGCTGAGGAAACACGTGTCTGGTGAAAAGCGACCTCACCTGTTCACTGTCAAGGAAATGCTGGAGATGTCGTAGTTTCAGCGCTTGTTTGTACATCATCAGCCACGGCATGCCAACTCGCCACACAGTGGATGGTCAGTCTAACTACTGGAAGACGTCGTTCCTACAAAACGCATAAGAGTAGGTGTGCCAGTGCAACCAGACGTGGACCGGGGTATGGCATGAAGGTCAGGCGATAGTAGATGACGAACCTGATGTACGCGTTCACCACCTCTGCCTGATATTTCCCACGGCTGCAGCTCAGTCAAGGAGACGAGCTGAGGAAAGACCTGTCTCACAAACGGCGACCATACCTGTTCATCGTTTAGAAATATCTGAAGGATGCGATGTACACGCGCATTCGCCACTCCTACCCTATCTTAACCGACGGCGCTGTTGAACGCCATGGATTTGCCTCTCTAAGTGCCGAGCTGCAAACCCAACGACTTTTCGAGGCTGGTCTTTGTTTTCATAACTTTTCATATTCCTCTAAGAAGTTGCGGACCACCTCGATTTCCTAGGGTTTTGACACCATCACGGTGACGTCATTGACATATGACAATGAAGTCCTTCCAAGTCCTGGTTCGATTGAGATGCCCTGCAACAGCTCCAGCTTCCGCAGTAGTGGTTCGTGAGTCTACGTACAGAAGGGAAGAGAGAGAACATCTTTGCCGGTTTGAGCAAATGATCTGGAACGGTTCCGAAGGCTTAGACCACCGGACCGATACCGCAGTGCATTGCAGGGATCCAGCCTCTGGAGGCGGGACCGAAGGCGGGACAGAAGGTGGCTGCTTTGAGGACAGTCTCGAGGTATCGATGGTCAACCCTATCAAAAGTTGTCGATTGATTTAAATTTATCAGAGCCCCACCGAAGCCTGGTTTAATCCCTACCTTCTCTATGAGGTCTCGCATGTGATGGAGGTTGTGTATAGACCTGGTCAGGATTGTGCACGTTTACGGCTTCCCCTGCAACAGTTTAGACGACAAGCGCCAACTTCGTTGCTAGCATCTTCGCCAAAATCTTAAACTCTGTGATTAGGAGAGTTATGGGTCGGGAATTATCGATAACGTCCGCCTTTAAGTTGATAGTGTTTCGCAGTGTTGCTTATACTTTTCAAGAATTCCTTGCTAATGTGGTTTCATGTGGTACAGGATGTTAAAATTTAATGTGATGCAGTCATAATGTAAGAAAATGGGGCCCGTTCTCGTCTTTACTCATCAGCCATACTACACCCCGACATACAGAGCTGGGAAATCTCTGTTCTGCTACCAGGTTTGCGGTCGTGCTCTTGGCAGTGGAGACTTCTGGTGACCTTGGCCCTAGGGCTACCTTCCTACATACCACCATAGGCGCTGAGCTGGCCAGCCGCAGGTGTGAGCCTCGCGAAATGGAATGGCTCTCCCAACGCATCTCCCTTACCATCCTCCGGGGAAACGCTTTCTCCATTCTGTCTTCCGGATCTGTGGGGCGACCAGCACGCGGGACCCCATTTTCTCACCATATAGAGAGATGGGGAGGGCGAGAGAGATGGGCAATGACAGTGGGAGTTCGGCTCTTCGTGTTCGGACACATTGGTAAGCACTTGGAATTTGGTTTGTTTCTGGTTGCCCATCAACTGATAACCCAACCTTCTGGTAGTTTGCTGCATGGACTGTTCTTTATTTTTGCTCCCAGTTGTAGTAGACACCTTAGAAGTAATCGGAAAACAAGTCTTGAATGTCTATGTAAAACTTATAAGGAAGAGCAACCAAACCGAGCGATTTATGCCCCGTACTGGCACATAGGGTTTCCCGCATTTTGGCTGCTGTTATCGGCTTTTCGTAGCACTTCGCATCAGCTGCTGAGGGTCGCAACTGTCATTGAGTAGGAACCGTCTACGAAACCCGCTCGCCTCGAATAGATTTGCACAGTGCCGCTGAAAAGTCGCACACATCTGCTTGGAATCGAGCAACAGCATGCATCCATTTCGGTCAGTCAAAGACCGTATTGTTGTTTTGT
>OZ024740.1:30525904-30665904 GCA_964016885.1 Eledone cirrhosa
TAAAAACAAACCCATATTGGCAAAATATTACGGCTCCTTGCTTGTTGAGCTAATTTTTAATCCCATATAAACGGCTGTTATTTCTAGCACTGTGAGTATGAGATAGCTAGTGAGCTGTGTACCTCGTGCGTTTGTACTTGTGAACCAGTCCTACAAATTTTTTGGAGGTGAAATGTCCTAATTTTTCTGGATTCCTGTTGATAAGCACAGAAGATTTGAATATTTCACTTTTTACACCATCGTTGCGAAACATATTTAGGTTTTGAAGTTCAAATTCATCTACGGAGCAGGTTTGGATTTTGAAATTTAAATTTGTCCAGGAATCACGGCTTTTGCCAATATGGGTTTGTTTTTATTGATTTATATCGAGACAGACAAACTATATTTATTTTAATTAGTTTATTTCATTCTAGCTAACTTCGTCTTTTGCAATACAAACACTTATGTGTTTATCATATATTAATTTATATTAACTTGTATATATATATATATATATATATATATATATATATATATATATATATATATATATATATGTGTATATATGTGTGTATGTGTGTGTGTATATGTGTGTGTGTATATATATATATAAACATGTGTGTATGTTGCGCGCGTGGGCGAGTGTGTGGTGGAGTGTGACCTTGTACTAACCTACCACTTCCACAGATGTTCGATCAACCACTTAATAACCTTTGTTCAAAATTGTACTATAGAATAAGGTAGTGTTTATTTCAATTGAAACTTGCCACTAAACTTCTTTCTCTAAATAAATTTTGTTTTTTCTAAGAATCCCCATCCTTTAATCCCACCATAACGTCTAACCCCCCTCCCAACCACTACCCTTCCCTTACCATGGCAAAATGTATAAATACCAGAAAATTACATTGACAGTCGGCTTTCTGATGATTTCTTCCGAATGAAACAGTTCTAGTCCTGTAGAAACCATTTCTATATTAAATTACTTTTACTCTGCTATGTATTGAGTACCTTTCTTACTGTGGTTATCCCCGATTTAACCCGGGATCTATATATAAAACGAAGGAATTGTGGTAAGGAACCAGATGGACCATAATGCACCAGAGTACTCAATACTTAGGGTAGTAGAGTGGGTAATAGGAAAAAGTATGATCCCGACGGCAGATTTAAAAATCTGAAAATATGTGTTGAAATACATATTGTTATACTTTGGGAGGGTCATGCTGCCAATAAAAAACACATGCACCTGCTGGGTTTCACTTCAATTTATCATTATAATTTCCAAGTTGGTTAGTTTAATAACTGGCTGGTTGTTTAGTTTCTGATAGTTTAAACTCTTTTGTCACACATTCTGTCAGACCACGACAACCTGCCCTACATGATGATGATGATGACTCTTGGTTTAGTATTGATTTGAATTGAAGTTTTGAAAGTTTATTAAATATATAGGATAGTGATTGTTCTGTTGTATTTTTGGAGATCCCCCCCCCCCCCACACACACACAAACAATTATGTATGATATATAATAATAATCCGGTGGTGAAAACAGAAGTTGCCACTGTTGATAAGAAAGTAATACAGTAAAGAGGAATACACACAGTAAAGAGAAATACACACACACACATATATATGTGCGTGCGTGGGTGTGTGTGGGTGTGTGCGTGTGTATGTGTTCAGATTATAAAGCATATAAAACCACCAGGGTGACAAAGACTACATATATAACGGTTTATGCAAATTAATTAAAAGAATAAATCAAAGTATACAAACCGTTCAAATAACTATGATTTATTCTTTTAATTCTCTCTTTACTGTGTTATAAAGAGCTCGGAATTTCTTCCTTGAGCTTATTTGATTATAAGGAAATATTGTAAGTTTTTAACCCAACATTTTAATTAATTATATATATCTCCACATGATGCCTTTGACACTAAAAACAATTATGTACCCTAAATGTTTTGAATGACTAAGATTTTAGCCACATGTTTCGACATTCCCTATGCTCCGATGATTCCAAACTTCCCTCTGGAAGAAACCATTGTCAGCAAATAAATGTTCTAAACTAAAATTTGATCGTTTTAACACTTTGTGTGTGTATATATATATATATATATATATATATATATATATATATATATATATCATAAATCATGTCTATTGAATCATCAGATATTAAAATATATACTATTTCTTCTTCTAATCTTGCCGTAAGCAACCAATCACACGCTTTCTCTCTGGCTGGTACACAGCTACATAGTGATTTTAGCCATTTTTGAATCTAAATTTGGCGCGATCGGTTAGAAAAACTAAATGTCTGATTTTGAGTTTATCTCCTGATGATCCTAACTCTGGATAATTCATATTATTTGGATGTCCTAAATAAGGAAGAAACCATGGTAGATATATAATTACGGTATGTGCGCATTTCTTCTAAGTTTAATTCTACTACTAATTGTGTGTGGTTGATGGTATATTTGGTCGGATTCTGCATGCTGCCGAAATGTTGGATAAATAATGGAACGGGGCTGCCGCGAAGAGGCTACGATCAATTGTTTGTCAGAGATTTCCCCATAAGAAAATTTATTCTTAAAGCTTGCTAGATTTGATTTTGTATATGGTTAATTATGCTAATTAGAAGAAGAAATAGTATATATTTTAATATCTGATGATTCAATAGACATGATTTATGATATAATGCTCTGAGTTTTTGATTTTAATTTATTAATTCTTCATTGAGCTTAAAAGTGAACAGTTGCAACATATATATATCTTTAATTTAATTTTATGTATATGATAACCTTTATATATATATATATAATTGAATAAAAAAGAGAGATAAACACAGATATATACATATATGGCTTCGAATCGTAAGGGAGCAGCTTCGCTAGGGTGAAAAAAATACTAACTATGAACAAAAGAGTTTGCCAGACGCAATTTAAAAGAATAAATTAAGAAAAGAAATATAAACCGAAATTGCGACAACTGTCAGACACCCAGACAGCTTTTGGTAATGCCGTTTCGCAATTAAGTGATAGGGAATTACCAATTCTATTGCTCTCCAGTGGGTGTGAAATTAGTAGACCCTTCACCTCTAAGTATCTCAGAAGACTGAATGGTGTGCGTATATAAAATAACGCACATGGCATCCAATATTACCAAAAGCTGTCTGGGTGTCTGATAGTTGTCACAATTTCGGTTTGTATTTTTTTTCTTAATTTATTCTTTTAAATTGAGTCTTGCAAACCCTATTGTTCATAATTAGTATTTTTTTCACCCAAGCGAATCTGGTCCCTTACGATTTGAACACATATATGTATGTATCTGTGTTTATCTCTCTTTTATATTCAATTATATTACACGGCCCGGAAAAAATTCTTTCCTTGAGCTATTTAATTGTAAGAGACTATTTTGGGGTTTAATTCAATAAATATCTTTGATATATATATATATATATATATATATATATATATATCAAAGATATATATTGAATTAAACCCCCAAATAGTCTCTTACAATTATATATATATATATAATTGTAAGAGACTATTTTGGGGTTTAATTCAATATATATCTTTGATATATATATATATATATATATATATATATATATATATATATATATATATATGTATATATATATATAGAGAGAGAGAGAAAGAGAGAGAAGTTATCCTCAAAGTTGAAACCTGCTTTAAATACTAGCCACAAAGTTTAATCATTTGAAAGCCATGTGGTTTTGTTAAATTGCTCCACAGACTAAGTCAACCACCCAAAAGGATGCAGCAGGATTTGAACTTAGAATATAAAAGGCCAGAACAAATACTGTCGAATACTTTACCAACTCTGCCAGTCCACCATTTTCGATTCATATTATATTTCATTGTTACAAAATGGTGAAAGGCAAAAATGATTCTTAGCAAGATTTGAACTTGCATGGCGCAATATGTTGCAGATCGATATTTAACCACGCCATTGCTCCTCGATTGTGATATTAAATGAAACAATTTAAAAATTCATTAAGAAACGAAAGAAAAAGAAAAAAGGTTATTTTTTTACTGACCTTACATACGTCTTCACTTCAAACGGTGGCTTCACTGAACTATTTGGTATATCCACATCTAAAAGTATATTAAAAAAGAAAAAAGAAAAAGAAAAAAGAAAAAAGAAAAAAGAAAAAAGAAAAAAGAAAAAAGAAAAAAAGAAAAAAGAAAAAAAGAAAAAAGAAAAAGAAAAAGAAAAAAGAAAAAAGAAAAAAGAAAAAAGAAAAAAGAAAAAAGAAAAAAGAAAAAAAGAAAAAAGAAAAAAGAAAAAAGAAAAAAGAAAAAAGAAAAAAGAAAAAAGAAAAAAGAAAAAAGAAAAAAGAAAGAAAAATTGTTAGTTTGAAAGAAATATACCGTTTATATTGGTGTATCAATCGCATTTTCCCCCTGCGAAAATGCTACGCTACACAGCATTGTGTCTGATGCTCTACCGATTCTGCCAATCTACCGTAAAAATAATGGTTTTTTATTTAGGCACAAGGCCAACAATTTTGGAGGGAGGGGAAAATCAATTAAATTGATACCAGTGCGTTACTGGTACTTTATTTTATCAACCCCGTAAGAATGGAAGGTAAAGCTAACCTCGGCGGGATTTGAACTCTGATCATAAAGGCATGTAACTCTATGCCACAAAGCAGGTTATCTGACGCTTCTATTCCACCGACCTCCGTAAAAATAACAACAATCATTCGGGATAACAAAAAACATTTCAGCGCAACTAACTCATTTCATAAACATTAATTGTTTCTACGTTAGGCACAAGGCCAGCAATTACCCAGTGTATTACTGGTACTTTATTTTATCGACCCCGTAAGGATGAAAGGCAAAGTTAACCTCGGCGGGATTTGAACTCAGAATGGCAATGGCCGTAACTCTATGCGCCAAAGCATGGCATCCGACACTCTACCAATACTTCCAAACCACCGCCTATAAACATTATAAACATTAATGCAGGGGACATTACTCGAATCTAATTAACGACAAAACGTTAAGGGAGGTAACTCCGCTTTAATGGCTACGATACTAGAAGTGATGTAATTATAAAGTGAAATAAAACAATTATAAGGGAGATAACTCTAAGAGATTTAACAATTTTGAAAATGCTCAGAGCAGAATAAGTAGAGCGTCAGATAAAACGCTTTGTTGTAGTTCTTCTCGTTCTTTACGTTCTGCGATCAAATTCTTTTTCTTCGTTCACTTATTCCTGAAAGGGTCATGAGGACAGAGTCCTCAAACATTCCTTCCAGCAGGTCCTCTCAGAATCAACCATCTCCAACTGAACCAACCATCTCAGGGTCTACCCTTCAGTCTCCTCCTGCCAGGTGGTTTTGCCCGTAAAATCTGTCCGGTGATACTTTTCTGAGACATTCTAACCACATGTTGATAGTATCGGAGCTGTGATCTCTCAATTCAGAGATTCTTTTCTGAGACATTCTAACCACATGTTGATAGTATCGGAGCTGTGACCTCTCAATTCAGAGATTCTTTTCTGAGACATTCTAACCACATGTTGATAGTATCGGAGCTGTGATCTCTCAATTCAGAGATTCTTTTCTGAGACATTCTAACCACATGTTGATAGTATCGGAGCTGTGACCTCTCAATTCAGAGATTCATTTCTGAGACATTCTAACCACATGTTGATAGTATCGGAGCTGTGATCTCTCAATTCAGAGATTCTTTTCTGAGACATTCTAACCACATGTTGATAGTATCGGAGCTGTGATCTCTCAATTCAGAGATTCTTTTCTGAGACATTCTAACCACATGTTGATAGTATCGGAGCTGTGATCTCTCAATTCAGAGATTCTTTTCTGAGACATTCTAACCACATGTTGATAGTATCGGAGCTGTGATCTCTCAATTCAGAGATTCTTTTCTGAGACATTCTAACCACATGTTGATAGTATCGGAGCTGTGATCTCTCAATTCAGAGATTCTTTTCTGAGACATTCTAACCACATGTTGATAGTATCGGAGCTGTGATCTCTCAATTCAGAGATTCTTTTCTGAGACATTCTAACCACATGTTGATAGTATGGGAGCTGTGATCTCTCAATTCAGAGATTCTTTTCTGAGACATTCTAATCACATGTTGATAGTATCGGAGCTGTGATCTCTCAATTCAGAGATTCTTTTCTGAGACATTCTAACCACATGTTGATAGTATCGGAGCTGTGATCTCTCAATTCAGAGATTCTTTTCTGAGACATTCTAACCACATGTTGATAGTATCGGAGCTGTGATCTCTCAATTCAGAGATTCTTTTCTGAGACATTCTAACCACATGTTGATAGTATCGGAGCTGTGATCTCTCAATTCAGAGATTCTTTTCTGAGACATTCTAACCACATGTTGATAGTATCGGAGCTGTGATCTCTCAATTCAGAGATTCTTTTCTGAGACATTCTAACCACATGTTGATAGTATCGGAGCTGTGATCTCTCAATTCAGAGATTCTTTTCTGAGACATTCTAACCACATGTTGATAGTATCGGAGCTGTGACCTCTCAATTCAGAGATTCATTTCTGAGACATTCTAACCACATGTTGATAGTATCGGAGCTGTGATCTCTCAATTCAGAGATTCTTTTCTGAGACATTCTAACCACATGTTGATAGTATCGGAGCTGTGATCTCTCAATTCAGAGATTCTTTTCTGAGACATTCTAACCACATGTTGATAGTATCGGAGCTGTGATCTCTCAATTCAGAGATTCTTTTCTGAGACATTCTAACCACATGTTGATAGTATCGGAGCTGTGATCTCTCAATTCAGAGATTCTTTTCTGAGACATTCTAACCACATGTTGATAGTATCGGAGCTGTGATCTCTCAATTCAGAGATTCTTTTCTGAGACATTCTAACCACATGTTGATAGTATCGGAGCTGTGATCTCTCAATTCAGAGATTCTTTTCTGAGACATTCTAACCAGATGTTGATAGTATCGGAGCTGTGATCTCTCAATTCAGAGATTCTTTTCTGAGACATTCTAACCACATGTTGATAGTATCGGAGCTGTGATCTCTCAATTCAGAGATTCTTTTCTGAGACATTCTAACCACATGTTGATAGTATCGGAGCTGTGATCTCTCAATTCAGAGATTCTTTTCTGAGACATTCTAACCACATGTTGATAGTATCAGAGTTGTGACCTCTCAATTCAGAGATTCTTTTCTGAGACATTCTAACCACACGTTGATAGTATCAGAGTTGTGACCTCTCAATTCAGAGATTCTTTTCTGAGACATTCTAACCACATGTTGATAGTATCGGAGTTGTGACCTTTCAATTCAGAGATTCTTTTCTGAGACATTTTAACCACATGTTGATAGTATCGGAGCTGTGATCTCTCAATTCAGAGATTCTTTTCTGAGACATTCTAACCACATGTTGATAGTATCGGAGCTGAGACCTTTCAATTCAGAGATTCTTTTCTGAGACATTCTAACCACATGTTGATAGTATCGGAGCTGTGACCTCTCAATTCAGAGATTCTTTTCTGAGACATTCTAACCACATGTTGATAGTATCGGAGCTGTAAACTCTCAATTCAGAGATACTTTCCTGAGACATTCTAACCACATGTTGATAGTATCGGAGCTGTGATCTCTCAATTCAGAGATTCTTTTCTGAGACATTCTAACCACATGTTGATAGTATCGGAGCTGTGATCTCTCAATTCAGAGATTCTTTTCTGAGACATTCTAACCACATGTTGATAGTATCGGAGCTGTGATCTCTCAATTCAGAGATTCTTTTCTGAGACATTCTAACCACATGTTGATAGTATCGGAGCTGTGATCACTCAATTCAGATATTCTTTTCTGAGACATTCTAACCACATGTTGATAGTATCGGAGCTGTGATCTCTCAATACAGAGATTCTTTTCTGAGACATTCTAACCACATGTTGATAGTATCGGAGCTGTGACCTCTCAATTCAGAGATTCTTTTCTGAGACATTCTAACCAGATGTTGATAGTATCGGAGCTGTGACCTCTCAATTCAGACATAGTTTTCTGAGACATTCTAACCACATGTTGATATTATCGGAGCTGTGATCTCTCAATTCAGAGATTCTTTTCTGAGACATTCTAACCACATGTTGATAGTGTGGGAGCTGTGACCTCTCAATTCAGAGATTCTTTTCTGAGACATTTTAACCACATGTTGATAGTATCGGAGCTGTGATCACTCAATTCAGAGATTCTTTTCTGAGACATTTTAACCAGATGTTGATAGTGTGGGAGCTGTGACCTCTCAATTCAGAGATTCTTTTCTGAGACATTTTAACCACATGTTGATAGTATCGGAGCTGTGACCTCTCAATTCAGAGATTCTTTTCTGAGACATTCTAACCACATGTTGATAGTATCGGAGCTGTGACCTCTCAATTCAGAGATTCTTTCCTGAGACATTCTAACCACATGTTGATAGTATCGGAGCTGAGACCTCTCAATTCAGAGATTCTTTTCTGAGACATTCTAACCACATGTTGATAGTATCGGAGCTGTGACCTCTCAATTCAGAGATTCTTTTCTGAGACATTCTAACAGAATGTTGATAGTATCGGAGCTGAGACCTCTCAATTCAGAGATTCTTTTCTGAGACATTCTAACCACATGTTGATAGCATCGGAGCTGAGACCTCTTAATTTAGACATTCTTTTCTGAGACATTTTAACAACATGTTGATAGTATCGGAGCTGTGACCTCTCAATTCAGAGATTCTTTTCTGAGACATTCTAACCACATGTTGATAGTATCGGAGCTGTGACCTCTCAATTCAGAGATTCTTTTCTGAGACATTCTAACCAGATGTTGATAGTATCGGAGCTGTGACCTCTCAATTCAGACATAGTTTTCTGAGACATTCTAACCACATGTTGATATTATCGGAGCTGTGATCTCTCAATTCAGAGATTCTTTTCTGAGACATTCTAACCACATGTTGATAGTGTGGGAGCTGTGACCTCTCAATTCAGAGATTCTTTTCTGAGACATTTTAACCACATGTTGATAGTATCGGAGCTGTGATCACTCAATTCAGAGATTCTTTTCTGAGACATTTTAACCAGATGTTGATAGTGTGGGAGCTGTGACCTCTCAATTCAGAGATTCTTTTCTGAGACATTTTAACCACATGTTGATAGTATCGGAGCTGTGACCTCTCAATTCAGAGATTCTTTTCTGAGACATTCTAACCACATGTTGATAGTATCGGAGCTGTGACCTCTCAATTCAGAGATTCTTTCCTGAGACATTCTAACCACATGTTGATAGTATCGGAGCTGAGACCTCTCAATTCAGAGATTCTTTTCTGAGACATTCTAACCACATGTTGATAGTATCGGAGCTGTGACCTCTCAATTCAGAGATTCTTTTCTGAGACATTCTAACAGAATGTTGATAGTATCGGAGCTGAGACCTCTCAATTCAGAGATTCTTTTCTGAGACATTCTAACCACATGTTGATAGCATCGGAGCTGAGACCTCTTAATTTAGACATTCTTTTCTGAGACATTTTAACAACATGTTGATAGTATCGGAGCTGTGACCTCTCAATTCAGAGATTCTTTTCTGAGACATTCTAACCACATGTTGATAGTATCGGAGCTGTGACCTCTCAATTCAGAGATTCTTTCCTGAGACATTCTAACAGAATGTTGATAGTATCGGAGCTGTGACCTCTCAATTCAGAGATTCTTTTCTGAGACATTCTAACCACATGTCGATAGTATCGGAGCTGTAACCGCTAATTCAGAGATTCTTTTCTGAGACGTTCTAACCCCATGTCGATAGTATCGGAGCTGTAACCTCTAATTCAGAGATTCTTTTCTGAGACATTCTAACCACATGTTGATAGTATCGGAGCTGTGACCTCTCAATTCACAGATTCTTTTCTGAGACATTCTAACAGAATGTTGATAGTATCGGAGCTGTGATCTCTCAATTCAGAGATTCTTTTCTGAGACATTCTAACCACATGTTGATAGTATCGGAGCTGTGACCTCTAATTCAGAGATTCTTTTCTGAGACATTCTAACCACATGTTGATAGTATCGGAGCTGTGACCTCTCAATTCAGAGATTCTTTTCTGAGACATTCTAACCACATGTCGATAGTATCGGAGCTGAGACCTCTCAATTCAGAGATTCTTTTCTGAGACATTCTAACCACATGTCGATAGTATCGGAGCTGTAACCGCTAATTCAGAGATTCTTTTCTGAGACGTTCTAACCCCATGTCGATAGTATCGGAGCTGTAACCTCTAATTCAGAGATTCTTTTCTGAGACATTCTAACCACATGTTGATAGTATCGGAGCTGTGACCTCTCAATTCACAGATTCTTTTCTGAGACATTCTAACAGAATGTTGATAGTATCGGAGCTGTGATCTCTCAATTCAGAGATTCTTTTCTGAGACATTCTAACCACATGTTGATAGTATCGGAGCTGTGACCTCTAATTCAGAGATTCTTTTCTGAGACATTCTAACCACATGTTGATAGTATCGGAGCTGTGACCTCTCAATTCAGAGATTCTTTTCTGAGACATTCTAACCACATGTTGATAGTATCGGAGCTGTGACCTCTTAATTCAGAGATTCTTTCCTTAGACATTCTAACCACATGTTGATAGTATCGGAGCTGTGACCTCTCAATTCAGAGATTCTTTTCTTAGACATTCTAACCACATGTTGATAGTATCGGAGCTGTGACCTCTCAATTCAGAGATTCTTTTCTTAGACATTCTAACCACATGTTGATAGTATCGGTGCTGTGACCTCTCAATTCAGAGATTCTTTCCTTAGACATTCTAACCACATGTTGATAGTATCGGAGCTGTGACCTCTCAATTCAGAGATTCTTTTCTTAGACATTCTAACCACATGTTGATAGTATCGAAGCTGTGACCTCTAATTCAGAGATTCTTTTCTTAGACATTCTAACCACATGTTGAGAGTATCGAAGCTGTGACCTCTCAATTCAGAGATTCTTTTCAGAGACATTCTAACCACATGTTGATAGTATCGGAGCTGTGACCTCTCACTTCATAGATTCTTTTCTGAGATATTCTAACCACATGTTGATAGTATCGGAGCTGTGACCTCTCAATTCAGAGATTCTTTCCTGAGACATTCTAACCACATGTTGATAGTATCGGAGCTGTGACCTCTCAATTCAGAGATTCTTTTCTGAGACATTCTAACCACATGTTGATAGTATCGAAGCTGTGACCTCTCAATTGACAGATTCTTTTCTGAGATATTCTAACCACATGTTGATAGTATCGGAGCTGTGACCTCTCAATTCAGAGATTCTTTTCTGAGACATTCTAACCACATGTTGATAGTATCGGAGCTGTGACCTCTCAATTCATAGATTCTTTTCTGAGATATTCTAACCACATGTTGATAGTATCGGAGCTGTGACCTCTCAATACAGAGATTCTTTTCTGAGATATTCTAACCACATGTTGATAGTATCGGAGCTGTGACCTCTCAATTCAGAGATTCTTTTCTGAGATATTCTAACCACATGTTGATAGTATCGGAGCTGTGACCTCTCAATTCAGAGATTCTTTTCTGAGACATTCTAACCACATGTTGATAGTATCGGAGCTGTGACCTCTCAATTCATAGATTCTTTTCTGAGATATTCTAACCACATGTTGATAGTATCGGAGCTGTGATCTCTCAATTCAGAGATTCTTTTCTGAGACATTCTAACCACATGTTGATAGTATCGGAGCTGTGACCTCTCACTTCATAGATTCTTTTCTGAGACATTCTAACCACATGTTGATAGTATCGGAGCTGTGACCTCTCAATTCAGAGATTCTTTTCTGAGATATTCTAACCACATGTTGATTGTATCGGAGCTGTGACCTCTCAATTCATAGATTCTTTTCTGAGACATTCTAACCACATGTTGATAGTATCGGAGTTGTGACCTCTCAATTCAGAGATTCTTTTCTGAGATATTCTAACCACATGTTGATAGTATCGGAGCTGTGACCTCTCAATTCAGAGATTCTTTTCTGAGACATTCTAACCACATGATGATAGTATCGGAGCTGTGACCTCTCAATTCATAGATTCTTTTCTGAGACATTCTAACCACATGTTGATAGTATCGGAGTTGTGACCTCTCAATTCATAGATTCTTTTCTGAGATATTCTAACCACATGTTGATAGTATCGGAGTTGTGACCTCTCAATTCAGAGATTCTTTTCTGAGACATTCTAACCACATGTTGATAGTATCGGAGTTGTGACCTCTCAATTCAAAGATTCTTTTCTGAGACATTCTAACCACATGTTGATAGTATCGGAGCTGTGACCTCTCAATTCAGAGATTCTTTCCTGAGACATTCTAACCACATGTTGATAGTATCGGAGCTGTGACCTCTCAATTCATAGATTCTTTTCTGAGATATTCTAACCACATGTTGATAGTATCGGAGCTGTGACCTCTCAATTCATAGATTCTTTTCTGAGATATTCTAACCCCATGTTGATAGTATCGGAGCTGTGATCTCTCAATTCAGAGATTCTTTTCTGAGATATTCTAACCACATGTTGATAGTATCGAAGCTGTGACCTCTCAATTCAGATATTCTTTTCTGAGACATTCTAACCACATGTTGATAGTATCGAAGCTGTGACCTCTCAATTCAGAGATTCTTTTCTGAGACATTCTAACCACATGTTGATAGTATCGGAGCTGTGACCTCTCAATTCAGAGATTCTTTTCTGAGATATTCTAACCACATGTTGATAGTATCGAAGCTGTGACCTCTCAATTCAGATATTCTTTTCTGAGACATTCTAACCACATGTTGATAGTATCGAAGCTGTGACCTCTCAATTCAGAGATTCTTTTCTGAGACATTCTAACCACATGTTGATAGTATCGGAGCTGTGATCTCTCAATTCAGAGATTCTTTTCTGAGACATTCTAACCACATGTTGATAGTATCGGAGCTGTGACCTCTCAATTCAGAGATTCTTTTCTGAGAACTTCTAACCACATGTTGATTGTATCGGAGCTGTGATCTCTCAATTCACAGATTCTTTTACGAGACCTTCTAACCACATGTTGATAGTATCGGAGCTGTGACCTCTCAATTCACAGATTCTTTTCTGAGACCTTCTAACCACATGTTGATAGTATCGGAGCTGTGACCTCTCAATTGACAGATTCTTTTCTGAGACATTCTAACCACATGTTGATAGTATCGGAGTTGTGACCTCTCAATTCAGAGATTCTTTTCTGAGATATTCTAACCACATGTTGATAGTATCGGAGCTGTGACCTCTCAATTGACAGATTCTTTTCTGAGACATTCTAACCACATGTTGATAGTATCGGAGCTGTGACCTCTCAATTCAGAGATTCTTTTCTGAGACATTCTAACCACATGATGATAGTATCGGAGCTGTGATCTCTCAATTCAGAGATTCTTTTCTGAGATATTCTAACCACATGTTGATAGTATCGGAGCTGTGACCTCTCAATTCAGAGATTCTTTTCTTAGACATTCTAACCACATGTTGATAGTATCGGAGCTGTGATCTCTCAATTCAGAGATTCTTTCCTGAGACATTCTAACCACATGTTGATAGTATCGGAGCTGTGATCTCTCAATTCAGACATTCTTTCCTGAGACATTCTAACCACATGTGATAGTATAGGAGCTGTGACCTCTCAATTCAGAGATTCTTTTCTGAGATATTCTAACCACATGTTGATAGTATAGGAGCTGTGACCTCTCAATTCAGAGATTCTTTTCTGAGACATTCTAACCACATGTTGATAGTATAGGAGCTGTGACCTCTCAATTCAGAGATTCTTTTCTGAGACATTCTAACCACATGTTGATAGTATCGTAGCTATGACCTCTCAATTCAGAGATTCTTTTCTGAGACATTCTAACCACATGTTGATAGTATCGGAGCTGTGATATCTCAATTCAGAGATTCTTTTCTGAGACATTCTAACCACATGTTCATAGTATCGGAGCTGTGACCTCTCAATTCATAGATTCTTTTCTGAGACCTTCTACCCCCATGTTGATAGTATCGGAGCTGTGATCTCTCAATTCAGAGATTCTTTTCTGAGACATTCTAACCACATGTTGATAGTATCGGAGCTGTGACCTCTCAATTTAGAGATTCTTTTGTGAGACATTCTAACCACATGTTGATGGTATCGGAGCTGTGACCTCTCAATTCAGAGATTCTTTTCTGAGACCTTCTACCCCCATGTTGATAGTATCGGAGCTGTGATCTCTCAATTCAGAGATTCTTTTCTGAGACATTCTAACCACATGTTGATAGTATCGGAGCTGTGATCTCTCAATTCAGAGATTCTTTTCTGAGACATTCTAACCACATGTTGATAGTATCGGAGCTGTGACCTCTCAATTCAGAGATTCTTTTCTGAGATATTCTAACCACATGTTGATAGTATCGAAGCTGTGATCTCTCAATTCAGAGATTCTTTTCTGAGACATTCTAACCACATGTTGATAGTATCGGAGCTGTGACCACTCAATTCAGATATTCTTTTCTGAGATATTCTAACCACTTGTTGTTAGTATCGGAGCTGTGACCTCTCAATTCACAGATTCTTTTACGAGACCTTCTAACCACATGTTGATAGTATCGGAGCTGTGACCTCTCAATTGACAGATTCTTTTCTGAGACATTCTAACCACATGTTGATAGTATCGGAGCTGTGACCTCTCAATTCAGAGATTCTTTTCTGAGACATTCTAACCACATGTTGATAGTATCGGAGCTGCGACCTCTCAATTCAGATATTCTTTTCTGAGACATTCTAACCACATGTTGATAGTATCGGAGCTGTGACCTCTCAATTCACAGAATCTTTTACGAGACCTTCTAACCACATGTTGATAGTATCGGAGCTGTGACCTCTCAATTCAGAGATTCTTTTCTGAGACATTCTAACCACATGTTGATAGTATCGGAGCTGTGACCTGTCAATTCAGAGATTCTTTTCTGAGACATTCTAACCACATGTTGATAGTATCGGAGCTGTGACCTCTCAATTCAGAGATTCTTTTCTGAGACATTCTAACCACATGATGATAGTATCGGAGCTGTGACCTCTCAATTCATAGATTCTTTTCTGAGACATTCTAACCACATGTTGATAGTATCGGAGCTGTGACCTCTCAATTTAGACATTCATTTCTGAGACATTCTAACCACATGTTGATAGTATCGGAGCTGTGATCTCTCAATTCAGAGATTCTTTTCTTAGACATTCTAACCACATGTTGATGGTATCGGAGCTGTGACCTCTCAATTCAGAGATTCTTTTCTGAGACATTCTAACCACATGTTGATAGTATCGAAGCTGTGACCTCTCAATTCAGAGATTCTTTTCTGAGATATTCTAACCACATGTTGATAGTATCGGAGCTGTGACCTCTCAATTCAGATATTCTTTTCTGAGATATTCTAACCACATGTTGATAGTATCGGAGCTGTGACCTCTCACTTCACAGATTCTTTTCTGAGACATTCTAAACACATGTTGATAGTATCGGAGCTGTGACCTCTCAATTCACAGATTCTTTTCTGAGACATTCTAACCACATGTTGATAGTATCGGAGCTGTGACCTCTCAATTCATAGATTCTTTTCTGAGACATTCTAACCACATGTTGATAGTATCGGAGCCGTGACCTCTCAATTCATAGATTCTTTTCTGAGATATTCTAACCACATGTTGATAGTATCGGAGTTGTGACCTCTCAATTCAGAGATTCTTTTCTGAGACATTCTAACCACATGTTGATAGTATCGGAGTTGTGACCTCTCAATTCAAAGATTCTTTTCTGAGACATTCTAACCACATGTTGATAGTATCGGAGTTGTGACCTCTCAATTCATAGATTCTTTTCTGAGATATTCTAACCACATGTTGATAGTATCGGAGTTGTGACCTCTCAATTCAGAGATTCTTTTCTGAGACATTCTAACCACATGTTGATAGTATCGGAGTTGTGACCTCTCAATTCAAAGATTCTTTTCTGAGACATTCTAACCACATGTTGATAGTATCGGAGCCGTGACCTCTCAATTCATAGATTCTTTTCTGAGATATTCTAACCACATGTTGATAGTATCGGAGCTGTGACCTCTCAATTCAGAGATTCTTTTCTGAGACCTTCTACCCCCATGTTGATAGTATCGGAGTTGTGACCTCTCAATTCATAGATTCTTTTCTGAGATATTCTAACCACATGTTGATAGTATCGGAGCTGTGATCTCTCAATTCAGAGATTCTTTTCTGAGACATTCTAACCACATGATGATAGTATCGGAGCTGTGATCTCTCAATTCAGAGATTCTTTTCTGAGACATTCTAACCGCATGTTGATAGTATCGGAGTTGTGACCTCTCAATTCAGAGATTCTTTTCTGAGACATTCTAACCACATGTTGATAGTGTGGGAGCTGTGACCTCTCAATTCAGAGATTCTTTTCTGAGACATTTTAACCACATGTTGATAGTATCGGAGCTGTGATCACTCAATTCAGAGATTCTTTTCTGAGACATTCTAACCAGATGTTGATAGTGTGGGAGCTGTGACCTCTCAATTCAGAGATTCTTTTCTGAGACATTTTAACCACATGTTGATAGTATCGGAGCTGTGACCTCTCAATTCAGAGATTCTTTTCTGAGACATTCTAACCACATGTTGATAGTATCGGAGCTGTAACCTCTCAATTCAGAGATTCTTTCCTGAGACATTCTAACCACATGTTGATAGTATCGGAGCTGAGACCTCTCAATTCAGAGATTCTTTTCTGAGACATTCTAACCACATGTTGATAGTATCGGAGCTGTGACCTCTCAATTCAGAGATTCTTTTCTGAGACATTCTAACAAAATGTTGATAGTATCGGAGCTGAGACCTCTCAATTCAGAGATTCTTTTCTGAGACATTCTAACCACATGTTGATAGCATCGGAGCTGAGAATCTTAATTTAGACATTCTTTTCTGAGACATTTTAACCACATGTTGATAGTATCGGAGCTGTGACCTCTCAATTCAGACATAGTTTTCTGAGACATTCTAAACACATGTTGATAGTATCGAAGCTGTGACCTCTCAATTCAGAGATTCTTTTCTGAGACATTCTAACCACATGTTCATAGTATCGGAGCTGTGACCTCTCAATTCATAGATTCTTTTCTGAGACCTTCTACCCCCATGTTGATAGTATCGGAGCTGTGATCTCTCAATTCAGAGATTCTTTTCTGAGACATTCTAACCACATGTTGATAGTATCGGAGCTGTGACCTCTCAATTTAGAGATTCTTTTCTGAGACATTCTAACCACATGTTGATGGTATCGGAGCTGTGACCTCTCAATTCAGAGATTCTTTTCTGAGACCTTCTACCCCCATGTTGATAGTATCGGAGCTGTGATCTCTCAATTCAGAGATTCTTTTCTGAGACATTCTAACCACATGTTGATAGTATCGGAGCTGTGATCTCTCAATTCAGAGATTCTTTTCTGAGACATTCTAACCACATGTTGATAGTATCGGAGCTGTGACCTCTCAATTCAGAGATTCTTTTCTGAGATATTCTAACCACATGTTGATAGTATCGAAGCTGTGATCTCTCAATTCAGAGATTCTTTTCTGAGACATTCTAACCACATGTTGATAGTATCGGAGCTGTGACCACTCAATTCAGATATTCTTTTCTGAGATATTCTAACCACTTGTTGTTAGTATCGGAGCTGTGACCTCTCAATTCACAGATTCTTTTACGAGACCTTCTAACCACATGTTGATAGTATCGGAGCTGTGACCTCTCAATTGACAGATTCTTTTCTGAGACATTCTAACCACATGTTGATAGTATCGGAGCTGTGACCTCTCAATTTAGACATTCATTTCTGAGACATTCTAACCACATGTTGATAGAATCGGAGCTGTGACCTCTCAATTCAGAGATTCTTTTCTGAGACATTCTAACCACATGTTGATAGTATCGGAGCTATGACCTCTCAATTCAGAGATTCTTTTCTTAGACATTCTAACCACATGTTGATAGTATCGGAGCTGTGACCTCTCAATTTAGACATTCATTTCTGAGACATTCTAACCACATGTTGATAGTATCGAAGCTGTGACCTCTCAATTCAGAGATTCTTTTCTGAGACATTCTAACCACATGTTGATAGTATCGGAGCTGTGACCTCTCAATTCAGAGATTCTTTTCTGAGATATTCTAACCACATGTTGATAGTATCGAAGCTGTGACCTCTCAATTCAGAGATTCTTTTCAGAGACATTCTAACCACATGTTGATAGTATCGGAGCTGTGACCACTCAATTCAGATATTCTTTTCTGAGATATTCTAACCACATGTTGATAGTATCGGAGCTGTGACCTCTCAATTCAGAGATTCTTTTCTGAGATATTCTAACCACATGTTGATAGTATCGGAGCTGTGACCTGTCAATTCAGAGATTCTTTTCTGAGACATTCTAACCACATGTTGATAGTATCGGAGCTGTGACCTCTCAATTCAGAGATTCTTTTCTGAGACATTCTAACCACATGATGATAGTATCGGAGCTGTGACCTCTCAATTCATAGATTCTTTTCTGAGACATTCTAACCACATGTTGATAGTATCGGAGCTGTGACCTCTCAATTTAGACATTCATTTCTGAGACATTCTAACCACATGTTGATAGTATCGGAGCTGTGATCTCTCAATTCAGAGATTCTTTTCTTAGACATTCTAACCACATGTTGATGGTATCGGAGCTGTGACCTCTCAATTCAGAGATTCTTTTCTGAGACATTCTAACCACATGTTGATAGTATCGAAGCTGTGACCTCTCAATTCAGAGATTCTTTTCTGAGATATTCTAACCACATGTTGATAGTATCGGAGCTGTGACCTCTCAATTCAGATATTCTTTTCTGAGATATTCTAACCACATGTTGATAGTATCGGAGCTGTGACCTCTCACTTCACAGATTCTTTTCTGAGACATTCTAAACACATGTTGATAGTATCGGAGCTGTGACCTCTCAATTCACAGATTCTTTTCTGAGACATTCTAACCACATGTTGATAGTATCGGAGCTGTGACCTCTCAATTCATAGATTCTTTTCTGAGACATTCTAACCACATGTTGATAGTATCGGAGCCGTGACCTCTCAATTCATAGATTCTTTTCTGAGATATTCTAACCACATGTTGATAGTATCGGAGTTGTGACCTCTCAATTCAGAGATTCTTTTCTGAGACATTCTAACCACATGTTGATAGTATCGGAGTTGTGACCTCTCAATTCAAAGATTCTTTTCTGAGACATTCTAACCACATGTTGATAGTATCGGAGTTGTGACCTCTCAATTCATAGATTCTTTTCTGAGATATTCTAACCACATGTTGATAGTATCGGAGTTGTGACCTCTCAATTCAGAGATTCTTTTCTGAGACATTCTAACCACATGTTGATAGTATCGGAGTTGTGACCTCTCAATTCAAAGATTCTTTTCTGAGACATTCTAACCACATGTTGATAGTATCGGAGCCGTGACCTCTCAATTCATAGATTCTTTTCTGAGATATTCTAACCACATGTTGATAGTATCGGAGCTGTGACCTCTCAATTCAGAGATTCTTTTCTGAGACCTTCTACCCCTATGTTGATAGTATCGGAGTTGTGACCTCTCAATTCATAGATTCTTTTCTGAGATATTCTAACCACATGTTGATAGTATCGGAGCTGTGATCTCTCAATTCAGAGATTCTTTTCTGAGACATTCTAACCACATGTTGATAGTATCGGAGCTGTGATCTCTCAATTCAGAGATTCTTTTCTGAGACATTCTAACCGCATGTTGATAGTATCGGAGTTGTGACCTCTCAATTCAGAGATTCTTTTCTGAGACATTCTAACCACATGTTGATAGTGTGGGAGCTGTGACCTCTCAATTCAGAGATTCTTTTCTGAGACATTTTAACCACATGTTGATAGTATCGGAGCTGTGATCACTCAATTCAGAGATTCTTTTCTGAGACATTCTAACCAGATGTTGATAGTGTGGGAGCTGTGACCTCTCAATTCAGAGATTCTTTTCTGAGACATTTTAACCACATGTTGATAGTATCGGAGCTGTGACCTCTCAATTCAGAGATTCTTTTCTGAGACATTCTAACCACATGTTGATAGTATCGGAGCTGTGACCTCTCAATTCAGAGATTCTTTCCTGAGACATTCTAACCACATGTTGATAGTATCGGAGCTGAGACCTCTCAATTCAGAGATTCTTTTCTGAGACATTCTAACCACATGTTGATAGTATCGGAGCTGTGACCTCTCAATTCAGAGATTCTTTTCTGAGACATTCTAACAAAATGTTGATAGTATCGGAGCTGAGACCTCTCAATTCAGAGATTCTTTTCTGAGACATTCTAACCACATGTTGATAGCATCGGAGCTGAGAATCTTAATTTAGACATTCTTTTCTGAGACATTTTAACCACATGTTGATAGTATCGGAGCTGTGACCTCTCAATTCAGACATAGTTTTCTGAGACATTCTAAACACATGTTGATAGTATCGAAGCTGTGACCTCTCAATTCAGAGATTCTTTTCTGAGACATTCTAACCACATGTTCATAGTATCGGAGCTGTGACCTCTCAATTCATAGATTCTTTTCTGAGACCTTCTACCCCCATGTTGATAGTATCGGAGCTGTGATCTCTCAATTCAGAGATTCTTTTCTGAGACATTCTAACCACATGTTGATAGTATCGGAGCTGTGACCTCTCAATTTAGAGATTCTTTTCTGAGACATTCTAACCACATGTTGATGGTATCGGAGCTGTGACCTCTCAATTCAGAGATTCTTTTCTGAGACCTTCTACCCCCATGTTGATAGTATCGGAGCTGTGATCTCTCAATTCAGAGATTCTTTTCTGAGACATTCTAACCACATGTTGATAGTATCGGAGCTGTGATCTCTCAATTCAGAGATTCTTTTCTGAGACATTCTAACCACATGTTGATAGTATCGGAGCTGTGACCTCTCAATTCAGAGATTCTTTTCTGAGATATTCTAACCACATGTTGATAGTATCGAAGCTGTGATCTCTCAATTCAGAGATTCTTTTCTGAGACATTCTAACCACATGTTGATAGTATCGGAGCTGTGACCACTCAATTCAGATATTCTTTTCTGAGATATTCTAACCACTTGTTGTTAGTATCGGAGCTGTGACCTCTCAATTCACAGATTCTTTTACGAGACCTTCTAACCACATGTTGATAGTATCGGAGCTGTGACCTCTCAATTGACAGATTCTTTTCTGAGACATTCTAACCACATGTTGATAGTATCGGAGCTGTGACCTCTCAATTTAGACATTCATTTCTGAGACATTCTAACCACATGTTGATAGAATCGGAGCTGTGACCTCTCAATTCAGAGATTCTTTTCTGAGACATTCTAACCACATGTTGATAGTATCGGAGCTATGACCTCTCAATTCAGAGATTCTTTTCTTAGACATTCTAACCACATGTTGATAGTATCGGAGCTGTGACCTCTCAATTTAGACATTCATTTCTGAGACATTCTAACCACATGTTGATAGTATCGAAGCTGTGACCTCTCAATTCAGAGATTCTTTTCTGAGACATTCTAACCACATGTTGATAGTATCGGAGCTGTGAACTCTCAATTCAGAGATTCTTTTCTGAGATATTCTAACCACATGTTGATAGTATCGAAGCTGTGACCTCTCAATTCAGAGATTCTTTTCAGAGACATTCTAACCACATGTTGATAGTATCGGAGCTGTGACCACTCAATTCAGATATTCTTTTCTGAGATATTCTAACCACATGTTGATAGTATCGGAGCTGTGACCTCTCAATTCAGAGATTCTTTTCTGAGATATTCTAACCACATGTTGATAGTATCGGAGCTGTGACCTCTCAATTCAGAGATTCTTTTCTGAGATATTCTAACCACATGTTGATAGTATCGAAGCTGTGACCTCTCAATTCAGAGATTCTTTTCTGAGATATTCTAACCACATGTTGATAGTATCGGAGCTGTGACCTCTCAATTCAGAGATTCTTTTCTGAGACATTCTAACCTCATGTTGATAGTATTGAAGCTGTGACCTCTCAATTCAGAGATTCTTTTCTGAGACATTCTAACCACATGATGATAGTATCGGAGCTGTGACCTCTCAATTCATAGATTCTTTTCTGAGACATTCTAACCACATGTTGATAGTATCGGAGCTGTGACCTCTCACTTCACAGATTCTTTTCTGAGACATTCTAACCACATGTTGATAGTATCGGAGCCGTGACCTCTCAATTCATAGATTCTTTTCTGAGATATTCTAACCACATGTTGATAGTATCGGAGTTGTGACCTCTCAATTCAGAGATTCTTTTCTGAGACATTCTAACCACATGTTGATAGTATCGGAGTTGTGACCTCTCAATTCAAAGATTCTTTTCTGAGACATTCTAACCACATGTTGATAGTATCGGAGTTGTGACCTCTCAATTCATAGATTCTTTTCTGAGATATTCTAACCACATGTTGATAGTATCGGAGTTGTGACCTCTCAATTCAGAGATTCTTTTCTGAGACATTCTAACCACATGTTGATAGTATCGGAGTTGTGACCTCTCAATTCAAAGATTCTTTTCTGAGACATTCTAACCACATGTTGATAGTATCGGAGCCGTGACCTCTCAATTCATAGATTCTTTTCTGAGATATTCTAACCACATGTTGATAGTATCGGAGCTGTGACCTCTCAATTCAGAGATTCTTTTCTGAGACCTTCTACCCCTATGTTGATAGTATCGGAGTTGTGACCTCTCAATTCATAGATTCTTTTCTGAGATATTCTAACCACATGTTGATAGTATCGGAGCTGTGATCTCTCAATTCAGAGATTCTTTTCTGAGACATTCTAACCACATGTTGATAGTATCGGAGCTGTGATCTCTCAATTCAGAGATTCTTTTCTGAGACATTCTAACCGCATGTTGATAGTATCGGAGTTGTGACCTCTCAATTCAGAGATTCTTTTCTGAGACATTCTAACCACATGTTGATAGTGTGGGAGCTGTGACCTCTCAATTCAGAGATTCTTTTCTGAGACATTTTAACCACATGTTGATAGTATCGGAGCTGTGATCACTCAATTCAGAGATTCTTTTCTGAGACATTCTAACCAGATGTTGATAGTGTGGGAGCTGTGACCTCTCAATTCAGAGATTCTTTTCTGAGACATTTTAACCACATGTTGATAGTATCGGAGCTGTGACCTCTCAATTCAGAGATTCTTTTCTGAGACATTCTAACCACATGTTGATAGTATCGGAGCTGTGACCTCTCAATTCAGAGATTCTTTCCTGAGACATTCTAACCACATGTTGATAGTATCGGAGCTGAGACGTCTCAATTCAGAGATTCTTTTCTGAGACATTCTAACCACATGTTGATAGTATCGGAGCTGTGACCTCTCAATTCAGAGATTCTTTTCTGAGACATTCTAACAAAATGTTGATAGTATCGGAGCTGAGACCTCTCAATTCAGAGATTCTTTTCTGAGACATTCTAACCACATGTTGATAGCATCGGAGCTGAGAATCTTAATTTAGACATTCTTTTCTGAGACATTTTAACCACATGTTGATAGTATCGGAGCTGTGACCTCTCAATTCAGACATAGTTTTCTGAGACATTCTAAACACATGTTGATAGTATCGAAGCTGTGACCTCTCAATTCAGAGATTCTTTTCTGAGACATTCTAACCACATGTTCATAGTATCGGAGCTGTGACCTCTCAATTCATAGATTCTTTTCTGAGACCTTCTACCCCCATGTTGATAGTATCGGAGCTGTGATCTCTCAATTCAGAGATTCTTTTCTGAGACATTCTAACCACATGTTGATAGTATCGGAGCTGTGACCTCTCAATTTAGAGATTCTTTTCTGAGACATTCTAACCACATGTTGATGGTATCGGAGCTGTGACCTCTCAATTCAGAGATTCTTTTCTGAGACCTTCTACCCCCATGTTGATAGTATCGGAGCTGTGATCTCTCAATTCAGAGATTCTTTTCTGAGACATTCTAACCACATGTTGATAGTATCGGAGCTGTGATCTCTCAATTCAGAGATTCTTTTCTGAGACATTCTAACCACATGTTGATAGTATCGGAGCTGTGACCTCTCAATTCAGAGATTCTTTTCTGAGATATTCTAACCACATGTTGATAGTATCGAAGCTGTGATCTCTCAATTCAGAGATTCTTTTCTGAGACATTCTAACCACATGTTGATAGTATCGGAGCTGTGACCACTCAATTCAGATATTCTTTTCTGAGATATTCTAACCACTTGTTGTTAGTATCGGAGCTGTGACCTCTCAATTCACAGATTCTTTTACGAGACCTTCTAACCACATGTTGATAGTATCGGAGCTGTGACCTCTCAATTGACAGATTCTTTTCTGAGACATTCTAACCACATGTTGATAGTATCGGAGCTGTGACCTCTCAATTTAGACATTCATTTCTGAGACATTCTAACCACATGTTGATAGAATCGGAGCTGTGACCTCTCAATTCAGAGATTCTTTTCTGAGACATTCTAACCACATGTTGATAGTATCGGAGCTATGACCTCTCAATTCAGAGATTCTTTTCTTAGACATTCTAACCACATGTTGATAGTATCGGAGCTGTGACCTCTCAATTTAGACATTCATTTCTGAGACATTCTAACCACATGTTGATAGTATCGAAGCTGTGACCTCTCAATTCAGAGATTCTTTTCTGAGACATTCTAACCACATGTTGATAGTATCGGAGCTGTGAACTCTCAATTCAGAGATTCTTTTCTGAGATATTCTAACCACATGTTGATAGTATCGAAGCTGTGACCTCTCAATTCAGAGATTCTTTTCAGAGACATTCTAACCACATGTTGATAGTATCGGAGCTGTGACCACTCAATTCAGATATTCTTTTCTGAGATATTCTAACCACATGTTGATAGTATCGGAGCTGTGACCTCTCAATTCAGAGATTCTTTTCTGAGATATTCTAACCACATGTTGATAGTATCGGAGCTGTGACCTCTCAATTCAGAGATTCTTTTCTGAGATATTCTAACCACATGTTGATAGTATCGAAGCTGTGACCTCTCAATTCAGAGATTCTTTTCTGAGATATTCTAACCACATGTTGATAGTATCGGAGCTGTGACCTCTCAATTCAGAGATTCTTTTCTGAGACATTCTAACCTCATGTTGATAGTATTGAAGCTGTGACCTCTCAATTCAGAGATTCTTTTCTGAGACATTCTAACCACATGATGATAGTATCGGAGCTGTGACCTCTCAATTCATAGATTCTTTTCTGAGACATTCTAACCACATGTTGATAGTATCGGAGCTGTGACCCCTCACTTCACAGATTCTTTTCTGAGACATTCTAACCACATGTTGATAGTATCGGAGCTGTGACCTCTCAATTCACAGATTCTTTTCTGTGACATTCTAACCACATGATGATAGTATCGGAGCTGTGACCTCTCAATTCATAGATTCTTTTCTGAGACATTCTAACCACATGTTGATAGTATCGGAGTTGTGACCTCTCAATTCATAGATTCTTTTCTGAGATATTCTAACCACATGTTGATAGTATCGGAGTTGTGACCTCTCAATTCAGAGATTCTTTTCTGAGACATTCTAACCACATGTTGATAGTATCGGAGTTGTGACCTCTCAATTCATAGATTCTTTTCTGAGATATTCTAACCACATGTTGATAGTATCGGAGTTGTGACCTCTCAATTCATAGATTCTTTTCTGAGACCTTCTACCCCCATGTTGATAGTATCGGAGCTGTGATCTCTCAATTCAGAGATTGTTTTCTGAGACATTCTAACCACATGTTGATAGTATCGGAGCTGTGACCTCTCAATTCAAAGATTCTTTTCTGAGACATTCTAACCACATGTTGATAGTATAGGAGCTGTGACCTCTCAATTTAGAGATTCTTTTCTGAGACATTCTAACCACATGTTGATGGTATCGGAGCTGTGACCTCTCAATTTAGAGATTCTTTTCTGAGACATTCTAACCACATGTTGATGGTATCGGAGCTGTGACCTCTCAATTTAGAGATTCTTTTCTGAGACATTCTAACCACATGTTGATGGTATCGGAGCTGTGACCTCTCAATTTAGAGATTCTTTTCTGAGACATTCTAACCACATGTTGATGGTATCGGAGCTGTGACCTCTCAATTCAGAGATTCTTTTCTGAGACCTTCTACCCCCATGTTGATAGTGTGGGAGCTGTGACCTCTCAATTCAGAGATTCTTTTGTGAGACATTCTAACCACATGTTGATAGTGTGGGAGCTGTGACCTCTCAATTCAGAGATTCTTTTGTGAGACATTCTAACCACATGTTGATAGTATCGGAGCTGTGACCTCTCAATTCAGAGATTCTTTTCTGAGATATTCTAACCACATGTTGATAGTATCGAAGCTGTGACCTCTCAATTCAGAGATTCTTTTCTGAGACATTCTAACCACATGTTGATAGTATCGGAGCTGTGACCTCTCAATTCACAGATTCTTTTACGAGACCTTCTAACCACATGTTGATAGTATCGGAGCTGTGACCTCTCAATTCAGATATTCTTTCCTGAGAACTTCTAACCACATGTTGATAGTATCGGAGCTGCGACCTCTCAATTGACAGATTCTTTTCTGAGACATTCTAACCACATGTTGATAGTATCGGAGCTGTGACCTCTCAATTCAGAGATTCTTTTCTTAGACATTCTAACCACATGTTGATAGTATCGGAGCTGTGACCTCTCAATTCAGAGATTCTTTTCTTAGACATTCTAACCACATGTTGATAGTATCGGAGCTGTGATCTCTCAATTCAGAGATTCTTTTCTGAGACATTCTAACCACATGATGATAGTATCGGAGCTGTGACCTCTCAATTCATAGATTCTTTTCTTAGACATTCTAACCACATGTTGATAGTATCGGAGCTGTGATCTCTCAATTCAGAGATTCTTTTCTTAGACATTCTAACCACATGTTGATAGTATCGGAGCTGTGACCTCTCAATTCAGAGATTCTTTTCTGAGATATTCTAACCACATGTTGATAGTATCGGAGCTGTGACCTCTCAATTCATAGATTCTTTTCTGAGATATTCTAACCACATGTTGATAGTATCGGAGCTGTGACCTCTCAATTCATAGATTCTTTTCTGAGACATTCTAACCACATGTTGATAGTATCGGAGCTGTGACCTCTCAATTCAGAGATTCTTTTCTTAGACATTCTAACCACATGTTGATAGTATCGGAGCTGTGACCTCTCAATTCATAGATTCTTTTGTGAGACATTCTAACCACATGTTGATAGTATCGGAGCTGTGACCTCTCAATTCAGAGATTCTTTTCTTAGACATTCTAACCACATGTTGATAGTATCGGAGCTGTGACCTCTCAATTCATAGATTCTTTTCTGAGACATTCTAACCACATGTTGATAGTATCGGAGCTGTGACCTCTCAATTCACAGATTCTTTTCTGAGACATTCTAACCACATGTCGATAGTATCGGAGCTGTGACCTCTCAATTCAGAGATTCTTTCCTGAGACATTCTAACCACATGTTGATAGTATCGGAGTTGTGACCTCTCAATTCATAGATTCTTTTCTGAGATATTCTAACCACATGTTGATAGTATCGGAGCTGTGACCTCTCACTTCAGAGATTCTTTTCTGAGACATTCTAACCACATGTTGATAGTATCGGAGTTGTGACCTCTCAATTCATAGATTCTTTTCTGAGATATTCTAACCACATGTTGATAGTATCGGAGCTGTGACCTCTCACTTCAGAGATTCTTTTCTGAGACATTCTAACCACATGATGATAGTATCGGAGTTGTGACCTCTCAATTCAGAGATTCTTTTCTGAGACATTCTAACCACATGTTGATAGTATCGGAGTTGTGACCTCTCAATTCAAAGATTCTTTTCTGAGACATTCTAACCACATGTTGATAGTATCGGAGCCGTGACCTCTCAATTCATAGATTCTTTTCTGAGATATTCTAACCACATGTTGATAGTATCGGAGCTGTGACCTCTCAATTCAGAGATTCTTTTCTGAGACCTTCTACCCCCATGTTGATAGTATCGGAGCTGTGATCTCTCAATTCAGAGATTCTTTTCTGAGACATTCTAACCACATGTTGATAGTATCGGAGCTGTGACCACTCAATTCAGATATTCTTTTCTGAGATATTCTAAATACATGTTGATAGTATCGGAGCTGTGACCTCTCAATTCAGAGATTCTTTTCTGAGACATTCTAACCACATGTTGATAGTATCGGAGCTGTGACCTCTCAATTCAGAGATTCTTTTCTGAGACATTCTAACCACATGTTGATAGTATCGGAGCTGTGATCTCTCAATTCAGAGATTCTTTCCTGAGACATTCTAACCACATGTTGATGGTATCGGAGCTGTGACCTCACAATTCAGAGATTCTTTTCAGAGACATTCTAACCACATGTTGATAGTATCGGAGCTGTGACCTCTCAATTCAGAGATTCTTTTGTGAGATATTCTAACCACATGTTGATAGTATCGGAGCTGTGACCTCTCAATTCAGAGATTCATTTCTGAGACCTTCTACCCCCATGTTGATAGTATCGGAGCTGTGACCTCTCAATTCAGAGATTCATTTCTGAGACATTCTAACCACATGTTGATAGTATCGGAGCTGTGACCTCTCAATTCAGAGATTCATTTCTGAGATATTCTAACCACATGTTGATAGTATCGGAGCTGTGACCTCTCAATTCAGAGATTCATTTCTGAGATATTCTAACCACATGTTGATAGTATCGGAGCTGTGACCTCTCAATTCAGAGATTCTTTTCTGAGACATTCTAACCACATGTTGATAGTATCGGAGCTGCGACCTCTCAATTCAGATATTCTTTTCTGAGACATTCTAACCACATGTTGATAGTATCGGAGCTGCGACCTCTCAATTCAGATATTCTTTTCTGAGACATTCTAACCACATGTTGATAGTATCGGAGCTGCGACCTCTCAATTCAGAGATTCTTTTCAGAGACATTCTAACCACATGTTGATAGTATCGGAGCTGTGACCTCTCAATTCAGAGATTCTTTTGTGAGATATTCTAACCACATGTTGATAGTATCGGAGCTGTGACCTCTCAATTCAGAGATTCATTTCTGAGACCTTCTACCCCCATGTTGATAGTATCGGAGCTGTGACCTCTCAATTCAGAGATTCATTTCTGAGACATTCTAACCACATGTTGATAGTATCGGAGCTGTGACCTCTCAATTCAGAGATTCATTTCTGAGATATTCTAACCACATGTTGATAGTATCGGAGCTGTGACCTCTCAATTCAGAGATTCATTTCTGAGATATTCTAACCACATGTTGATAGTATCGGAGCTGTGACCTCTCAATTCAGAGATTCTTTTCTGAGACATTCTAACCACATGTTGATAGTATCGGAGCTGCGACCTCTCAATTCAGATATTCTTTTCTGAGACATTCTAACCACATGTTGATAGTATCGGAGCTGCGACCTCTCAATTCAGATATTCTTTTCTGAGACATTCTAACCACATGTTGATAGTATCGGAGCTGTGACCTCTCAATTCACAGATTCTTTTACGAGACCTTCTAACCACATGTTGATAGTATCGGAGCTGTGACCTCTCAATTCAGAGATTCTTTTCTTAGACATTCTAACCACATGTTGATAGTATCGGAGCTGTGACCTCTCAATTCAGAGATTCTTTTCTTAGACATTCTAACCACATGTTGATAGTATCGGAGCTGTGGCCTCTCAATTCAGAGATTCTTTTCTTAGACATTCTAACCACATGTTGATAGTATCGGAGCTGTGACCTCTCAATTCAGAGATTCTTTTCTGAGATATTCTAACCACATGTTGATAGTATCGGAGCTGTGACCTCTCACTTCACAGATTCTTTTCTGAGACATTCTAACCACATGTTGATAGTATCGGAGCTGTGACCTCTCAATTCATAGATTCTTTTCTGAGATATTCTAACCACATGTTGATAGTATCGGAGCTGTGACCTCTCAATTCATAGATTCTTTTCTGAGATATTCTAACCACATGTTGATAGTATCGGAGCTGTGACCTCTCAATTCAGAGATTCTTTTCTGAGATATTCTAACCACATGTTGATAGTATCGGAGCTGTGACCTCTCACTTCACAGATTCTTTTCTGAGACATTCTAACCACATGTTGATAGTATCGGAGCTGTGACCTCTCAATTCACAGATTCTTTTCTGAGACATTCTAACCACATGTTGATAGTATCGGAGTTGTGACCTCTCAATTCATAGATTCTTTTCTGAGATATTCTAACCACATATTGATAGTATCGGAGCTGTGACCTCACAATTCAGAGATTCTTTTCTGAGACATTCTAACCACATGATGATAGTATCGGAGCTGTGACCTCTCAATTCATAGATTCTTTTCTGAGACATTCTAACCACATGTTGATAGTATCGGAGCTGTGACCTCTCAATTCATAGATTCTTTTCTGAGACATTCTAACCACATGTTGATAGTATCGGAGCTGTGACCTCTCAATTCATAGATTCTTTTCTGAGACATTCTAACCACATGTTGATAGTATCGGAGCTGTGACCTCTCAATTCATAGATTCTTTTCTGAGACATTCTAACCACATGTTGATAGTATCGGAGTTGTGACCTCTCAATTCATAGATTCTTTTCTGAGATATTCTAACCACATGTTGATAGTATCGGAGTTGTGACCTCTCAATTCAGAGATTCTTTTCTGAGACATTCTAACCACATGTTGATAGTATCGGAGTTGTGACCTCTCAATTCAAAGATTCTTTTCTGAGACATTCTAACCACATGTTGATAGTATCGGAGCTGTGACCTCTCAATTCATAGATTCTTTTCTGAGATATTCTAACCACATGTTGATAGTATCGGAGCTGTGACCTCTCAATTCATAGATTCTTTTCTGAGATATTCTAACCACATGTTGATAGTATCGGAGCTGTGACCTCTCAATTCAGAGATTCTTTTCTGAGATATTCTAACCACATGTTGATAGTATCGGAGCTGTGACCTCTCACTTCACAGATTCTTTTCTGAGACATTCTAACCACATGTTGATAGTATCGGAGCTGTGACCTCTCAATTCACAGATTCTTTTCTGAGACATTCTAACCACATGTTGATAGTATCGGAGTTGTGACCTCTCAATTCATAGATTCTTTTCTGAGATATTCTAACCACATATTGATAGTATCGGAGCTGTGACCTCACAATTCAGAGATTCTTTTCTGAGACATTCTAACCACATGATGATAGTATCGGAGCTGTGACCTCTCAATTCATAGATTCTTTTCTGAGACATTCTAACCACATGTTGATAGTATCGGAGCTGTGACCTCTCAATTCAGAGATTCTTTTCTGAGACCTTCTACCCCCATGTTGATAGTATCGGAGCTGTGATCTCTCAATTCAGAGATTCTTTTCTGAGACATTCTAACCACATGTTGATAGTATCGGAGCTGTGACCTCTCAATTCAGAGATTCTTTTCTGAGATATTCTAACCACATGTTGATAGTATCGGAGCTGAGACCACTCAATTCAGAGATTCTTTTCTGAGATATTCTAACCACATGTTGAGAGTATCGGAGCTGTGACCTCTCAATTCATTACAATAGTGTTGTTGACTACTATAGGCATTAGCACAATAGTGTTGTTGACTGATATAGACATTATCACAATAGTGTGTTGACTGCTATAAACATTATCACAATAGTGTGTTGGGTACTATAGACATTATCACAATAGTGTTGATGACTACTATAGACATTATCACAATAGTGTTGATGACTACTATAGACATTATCACAATAGTGTTGTTGACTACTATAGACATTATCACAATAGTGTGTTGGGTACTATAGACATTATCACAATAGTGTTGTTGACTACTATAGATATTATCACAATAGTGTTGTTGACTACTATATACATTATCACAATAGTGGTTTGACTACTATAGACATTATCACAATAATGTTGTTGACTACTATATACATTATCACAATAGTGGTTTGACTACTATATACATTATCACAATAGTGTGTTGACTACTATAGACATTATCACAATAATGTTGTTGACTACTATATACATTATCACAATAGTGGTTTGACTACTATAGACATTCTCACAATAGAGTTGTTGACTACTATAGACATTATCACAATAGTGGTTTGACTACTATAGACATTATCACAATAGAGTTGTTGACTACTATAGACATTATCACAATAGTGGTTTGACGACTATAGACATTATAAAAATATTGTTGTTGACTACTATAGATATTATCACAATAATGTGTTGACTACTATAGACATTATCACAATAATGTGTTGACTACTATAGACATTATCACAATAGAGTTGTTGACTACTATAGACATTATCACAATAGTGGTTTGACTACTATAGACATTATCACAATAGTGTTGTTGACTACTATAGACATTATCACAATAGTGTTGTTGACTACTATAGATATTATCACAATAATGTGTTGACTACTATAGACATTATCACAATAATGTGTTGACTACTATTCAGATTATTACAATAATGTGTTGACTACTATAGACATTATCACAATAGAGTTGTTGACTACTATAGACATTATCACAATAATGTGTTGACTACTATAGACATTATCACAATAGAGTTGTTGACTACTATAGACATTATCACAATAGTGGTTTGACTACTATAGACATTATCACAATAGAGTTGTTGACCACTATAGACATTATCACAATAGTGTTGTTGACTACTATAGACATTATCACAATAGTATTGTTGACTACTATAGACATTATCACAATAATGTGTTGACTACTATAGACATTATCACAATAGAGTTGTTGACTACTATAGACATTATCAGAATAGTGTGCTGAATATTATAGACATTATCAAAATAATGGTGTTGACTACTATAGACATTATCAAAATTATGTTCTTGACTACTATAGTCATTATCACAATAATGTTGTTTACTACTATAGACATTATCACAATAGTGTTTTAGAATACTATAGACATTATCACATTAGTGTGTTGACTTCTATAGACATTATCACGATAATGTTGTTGACTACTATAGACATTATCACAATAGTATTTTAGAATACTATAGATATTATCACATTAGTGTGTTGACTTCTATAGACATTATCACGATAATGTTGTTGACTACAATAGACATTATTACAATAATGTGTTGACTACTATAGACATTATACCAATAATGTGTTGACAACTATAGACATAACATAATAGTGTTGCTGACTACTATAGACATTATCACAATAGTGTTGCTGACTACTATAGTCATTATCACAATAGTGTGCTGACTACTATAGACATTATCACAATAGTGTTGTTGACTATTATAGACATTATCACAATAATGTGTTGACTGCTATAGACGTTATCACAATAGTGTTGTAGACTACTATAGATATTATCACAATAGTGTCGTGACTGCTATAGATAATATAACAATAATGTTGTTGACTACTATAGACATTATCACAATAGTGTTGTTGACTACTATAGACATTATCACAATAGTGTTGTTGACTACTATAGCCATTATCACAATAATGTTGTTGACTACTATAGTCATTATCACAATAGTGTTGTTGACTACTATAGACATTATCACAATAGTGTGTTGACTACTGTAGACATTATCACAATAGTGTTGTTGCCTACTATATACATTATAGCAATAGTGTGTTGGGTGCGACATACATAATCACAATAGTGTCGTTGACTACTATAGACATTATCACAATAGTGTTGTTGACTACTATAGACATTATCACAATAGTGTGTTGACTACTATAGACATTATTACAATAGTTTGTTGACTACTATAGACACTATCACAATAGTGTGTTGACTACTATAGACATTATCACAATAGTGTCGTTGAGTACTATAGATATTATCACAATATTGTGTTGACTACTATAGACATTATCATAATAATGTTGTTGACTGCTATAGACATTATCACAATAGTATGTTGACTACTATAGACATTATCACAATAGTGTGTTTACTACTATAGACATTATCACAATAGTGTTGTTAACTACTATAGACATTATCACAATAATGTGTTGACTACTATAGAAATTATCACAATAACGTGTTGACTACTATAGACATTATCACAATAGTGTTGTTGACTACTATAGACATTATCACAATAGTGTTGCTGACTACTATAGTCATTATCACAATAGTGTGTTGACTAATATAGACATTATCACAATAGTGTCCTGACTACTACAAAAATTATCACGATAATGTTGTTGACTACTACAGATATTATCACAATAGTGTTGTTGACTACTATAGACATTATCACAATAATGTTGTTGACTACTATAGACATTATCACAATAATGTTTTGACTACTATAGACATTATCACAATAATGTTGTTGAATACTATAGATATTATCACAATAATGTGTTGACTACTATAGACATTATCACAATAATGTGTTGACTACTATAGACATTATCACAATAATGTGTTGACTACTATAGACATTATCACTATAGTGTGTTGACTACTATAGATATTATAACAATAATGTTGTTGACTACTATAGACATTATCACAATAATGTTGTTTATTACTATAGACAATATCACGATAGTGTTGTTGCCTACTATGGACATTATCACAATAATGTGTTGACTTCTATAGACATTATTACAATAGTGTTGTTGACTACTATAGAAATTATCACAATAACGTGTTGACTACTATAGACATTATCGCAATAATGTGTTGACTAATATAGACATTATCACAATAATGTGTTGACTATTATAGACATTATCACAATAGTGTGTTGACTACTATATACACTATGCTAATAATGTTGTTGATTACTATAGACATTATCACAATAATGTGTTGACTATTATATACATCATAACAATAGTGTGTTGACTACTATAGACATTATCAGAATAGTGTGTTCACAACTATAGACATTATCACAATAATGTTGTTGACTACTATAGACATTATCACAATAGTGTTGTTGACGACTATAGACATTATCACAATGGTGTGTTGACTACTAAAGACATTATCACAATAATGTAGTTGACTACTATAGACATTATCACAATAGTGTTGTTGACTACTATAGACATTATTACAATAGTGTTGTTGACTACTATAGACATTATCACAATAATGTGTTGACTACTATAGACATTATGAGAATAATGTGTTGACTACTATAGTCATTATTACAATAATGTGTTGACTACTATAGACATTATCACAATAATGTGTTCACTACTATAGACATTATCGCAAAAGTGTTGTTGTCTACTCTAGACATTATCACAATAGTGTGTTGACTAGTATAGACATTATCAAAATAGTGTGTTGACTACTATAGACATTACCACAATAGTGTTGTTGACTACTATATACATTATCACAATAGTGGTTTGACTACTATAGACATTCTCACAATAGAGTTGTTGACTACTATAGACATTATCACAATAGTGGTTTGACTACTATAGACATTATCACAATAGAGTTGTTGACTACTATAGACATTATCACAATAGTGGTTTGACGACTATAGACATTATAAAAATATTGTTGTTGACTACTATAGATATTATCACAATAATGTGTTGACTACTATAGACATTATCACAATAATGTGTTGACTACTATAGACATTATCACAATAGAGTTGTTGACTACTATAGACATTATCACAATAGTGGTTTGACTACTATAGACATTATCACAATAGTGTTGTTGACTACTATAGACATTATCACAATAGTGTTGTTGACTACTATAGATATTATCACAATAATGTGTTGACTACTATAGACATTATCACAATAATGTGTTGACTACTATTCAGATTATTACAATAATGTGTTGACTACTATAGACATTATCACAATAGAGTTGTTGACTACTATAGACATTATCACAATAATGTGTTGACTACTATAGACATTATCACAATAGAGTTGTTGACTACTATAGACATTATCACAATAGTGGTTTGACTACTATAGACATTATCACAATAGAGTTGTTGACCACTATAGACATTATCACAATAGTGTTGTTGACTACTATAGACATTATCACAATAGTATTGTTGACTACTATAGACATTATCACAATAATGTGTTGACTACTATAGACATTATCACAATAGAGTTGTTGACTACTATAGACATTATCAGAATAGTGTGCTGAATATTATAGACATTATCAAAATAATGGTGTTGACTACTATAGACATTATCAAAATTATGTTCTTGACTACTATAGTCATTATCACAATAATGTTGTTTACTACTATAGACATTATCACAATAGTGTTTTAGAATACTATAGACATTATCACATTAGTGTGTTGACTTCTATAGACATTATCACGATAATGTTGTTGACTACTATAGACATTATCACAATAGTATTTTAGAATACTATAGATATTATCACATTAGTGTGTTGACTTCTATAGACATTATCACGATAATGTTGTTGACTACAATAGACATTATTACAATAATGTGTTGACTACTATAGACATTATACCAATAATGTGTTGACAACTATAGACATAACATAATAGTGTTGCTGACTACTATAGACATTATCACAATAGTGTTGCTGACTACTATAGTCATTATCACAATAGTGTGCTGACTACTATAGACATTATCACAATAGTGTTGTTGACTATTATAGACATTATCACAATAATGTGTTGACTGCTATAGACGTTATCACAATAGTGTTGTAGACTACTATAGATATTATCACAATAGTGTCGTGACTGCTATAGATAATATAACAATAATGTTGTTGACTACTATAGACATTATCACAATAGTGTTGTTGACTACTATAGACATTATCACAATAGTGTTGTTGACTACTATAGCCATTATCACAATAATGTTGTTGACTACTATAGTCATTATCACAATAGTGTTGTTGACTACTATAGACATTATCACAATAGTGTGTTGACTACTGTAGACATTATCACAATAGTGTTGTTGCCTACTATATACATTATAGCAATAGTGTGTTGGGTGCGACATACATAATCACAATAGTGTCGTTGACTACTATAGACATTATCACAATAGTGTTGTTGACTACTATAGACATTATCACAATAGTGTGTTGACTACTATAGACATTATTACAATAGTTTGTTGACTACTATAGACACTATCACAATAGTGTGTTGACTACTATAGACATTATCACAATAGTGTCGTTGAGTACTATAGATATTATCACAATATTGTGTTGACTACTATAGACATTATCATAATAATGTTGTTGACTGCTATAGACATTATCACAATAGTATGTTGACTACTATAGACATTATCACAATAGTGTGTTTACTACTATAGACATTATCACAATAGTGTTGTTAACTACTATAGACATTATCACAATAATGTGTTGACTACTATAGAAATTATCACAATAACGTGTTGACTACTATAGACATTATCACAATAGTGTTGTTGACTACTATAGACATTATCACAATAGTGTTGCTGACTACTATAGTCATTATCACAATAGTGTGTTGACTAATATAGACATTATCACAATAGTGTCCTGACTACTACAAAAATTATCACGATAATGTTGTTGACTACTACAGATATTATCACAATAGTGTTGTTGACTACTATAGACATTATCACAATAATGTTGTTGACTACTATAGACATTATCACAATAATGTTTTGACTACTATAGACATTATCACAATAATGTTGTTGAATACTATAGATATTATCACAATAATGTGTTGACTACTATAGACATTATCACAATAATGTGTTGACTACTATAGACATTATCACAATAATGTGTTGACTACTATAGACATTATCACTATAGTGTGTTGACTACTATAGATATTATAACAATAATGTTGTTGACTACTATAGACATTATCAAAATAATGTTGTTTATTACTATAGACAATATCACGATAGTGTTGTTGCCTACTATGGACATTATCACAATAATGTGTTGACTTCTATAGACATTATTACAATAGTGTTGTTGACTACTATAGAAATTATCACAATAACGTGTTGACTACTATAGACATTATCGCAATAATGTGTTGACTAATATAGACATTATCACAATAATGTGTTGACTATTATAGACATTATCACAATAGTGTGTTGACTACTATATACACTATGCTAATAATGTTGTTGATTACTATAGACATTATCACAATAATGTGTTGACTATTATATACATCATAACAATAGTGTGTTGACTACTATAGACATTATCAGAATAGTGTGTTCACAACTATAGACATTATCACAATAATGTTGTTGACTACTATAGACATTATCACAATAGTGTTGTTGACGACTATAGACATTATCACAATGGTGTGTTGACTACTAAAGACATTATCACAATAATGTAGTTGACTACTATAGACATTATCACAATAGTGTTGTTGACTACTATAGACATTATTACAATAGTGTTGTTGACTACTATAGACATTATCACAATAATGTGTTGACTACTATAGACATTATGAGAATAATGTGTTGACTACTATAGTCATTATTACAATAATGTGTTGACTACTATAGACATTATCACAATAATGTGTTCACTACTATAGACATTATCGCAAAAGTGTTGTTGTCTACTCTAGACATTATCACAATAGTGTGTTGACTAGTATAGACATTATCAAAATAGTGTGTTGACTACTATAGACATTACCACAATAGTGTTGTTGACTACTATAGACATTATCACAATAATGCGTTGACTACTATAGACATTATCACAATAGTATTGTTGACTACAATAGACATTATCATAACAATGTTGTTGACTGATATAGACATTATCACAATAGTGTTGTTGCCTACTATAGACATTATCACAATAGTGTCTTGACTACTATAGACATTATCAAAATAATGTTGTTGACTACTATGGACATTATCACAATAGTGTGTTGACAACTATAGACATTATAAAAATAGTGTTGTTGACTACTATAGCCATTATCACAATAGTGTGTTGACAACTATAGACATTATAAAAATAGTGTTGTTGACTACTATAGACATTATCTCAATAGTGTTGTTGACTACTATAGACATTATCACAATAGTGTTGTTGACTACTATAGACATTATCACAATAATGTTGTTGACTACTATAGACATGATCACAATAGTGTTGTTGACTACTATAGACATTATCACAATAGTGTAGTTGACTACTGTAGACATTATCACAATAATGTTGTTGACTACTATAGATATTATCACAATAATGTTGTTGACTACTATAGACATGATCACAATAGTGTTGTTGACTACTATAGACATTTTCACACTAGTGTGTTGACTACTATAGACATAATCACAATAATGTTGTTGACTACTATAGACATGATCACAATAGTGTTGTTGACTACTATAGACATTATCACAATAGTGTTGTTGACTACTGTATACATTATCACAATAATGTTGTTGACTACTATAGACATGATCACAATAATGTTGTTGACTACTATAGACATCATCACAATAGTGTTGTTGACTACTATAGACATTATCACAATAGTGTTGTTGACTACTGTAGACATTATCACGATAATGTTGTTGACTACTATAGACATTATCACAATAGTGTTGTTGACTACTATAGACACTATCACAATAATGTTGTTGACTGCTATAGACATTATCACAATAGTGTTGTTGACTACTATAGACATTATCACAATAGTGTTGTTGACTACTATAGACTTTATCAACATAGTGTTGTTGACTACTATAGACATTATCACAATAGTGTGTTGACTACTATACACATTTTCACAATAGTGTTGTTGAATACTATAGACATTATCACAATAGTGTTGTTGATTACTATAGACATTATCATAATAATGTTGTTGACTACTATAGACATTATCACAATAGTGTGTTGACTATTATAGACATTATTACAATAGTGATGTTGTCTACTATAGACATTATCACAATAATGTGTTGACTAGTATAGACATTATCACAATAATGTGTTGACTACTATAGACATTATCTCAATATTGTGTTGACTATTATAGACATTATTACAATAGTGATGTTGTCTACTATAGACATTATCACAATAGTGTTGTTGTCTACTCTAGACATTATCACAATAGTGTTGACTAGTATACACATTATCAAAATATTGTGTTGACTACTATAGACATTACCACAATAGTGTTGTTGACTACTATAGACATTATCACAATAATGCGTTGACTACTATAGACATTATCACAATAGTATTGTTGACTACTATAGACATTATCATAACAATGTTGTTGACTGATATAGACATTATCACAATAGTGTTGTTGCCTACTATAGACATTATCACAATAGTGTCTTGACTATTATAGACATTATTACAATAGTGATGTTGTCTACTATAGACATTATCACAATAGTGTTGTTGTCTACTATAGACATTATCACAATAATGTGTTCAGTACTATAGACATTATCACAATAGTGTGTTGACTACTATAGACATTATCAAAATAGTGTGTTGACTACTATAGACATTACCACTATAGTGTTGTTGACTACTATAGATATTATCACAATAATGTGTTGACTATTATAGACATTATCACAATAGTGTTGTTGACTACTATAGACATTATCATAATAATGTTGTTGACTGATATAGACATTATGACAATAGTGTCGTTGCCTACTATAGAAATTATCACAATAGTGTCTTGACTACTATAGACCTTATCAAAATAATGTTGTTGACAACTATAGACATCATCACAATAGTGTGTTGACTACTATAGACATTATCACAATAGTGTTGTTGACTACTATAGACATTATCACAATAGTGTGTCGACTACTATAGACCTTATCACAATAGTGTGTTGAGTACTATAGACATTATCACAATAGTGTTATGACAACTATAGACATTATAACAATAATGTTGTTGACTACTATAGACATTATCACAATAGTGTGTCGACTACTATAGACATTATCACAATAGTGTGTTGACTACTATAGACATTATAACAAAAAATGTTGTTGACTACTATAGACATTATCACGATAGTGTGTTGACTACTATAGACATTATAATAATAATGTTGTTGACTGCTATAGACATTATCACGATAGTGTGTTGACTACTATAGACATTATCACCATAGTGTGTTGAATACTATAGACATTATCACAATAGAGTTGTTGACTACTATAGACATTATCACACTAGTGTTGTTGACTACTATAGACATTATTACAATAATGTTGTTGACTACTATAGGCATTATCACAATAATGCTGTTGCCTACTATAGACATTATCACAATAGTGTTGTTGACTACTATAGACATTATCATAATAGTGTTGTTGACTACTACAATCATTATCACAATAGTTGTTGTCTACTATAGACATTATCACAATAGTGTGTAGTCAAATATAGACATTATCACAATAGTGTGTTGAATACTATAGACATTATCACAATAGTGTTGTTGACTACTATAGACATTATCACAATAGTGTGTCCACTACTATAGACCTTATCACAATAGTGTGTTGAGTACTATAGACATTATCACAATAGTGTTATGACAACTATAGACATTATAACAATAATGTTGTTGAATACTATAGGCATTATGACGATGGTATTATTGCCTACTATAGACATTATCATAATAGTGTGTTGACTACTATAGACATTATAACAAATAATGTTGTTGACTACTATAGACATTATCACGATAGTGTGTTGACTACTACAGACGTTATCATAATAATGTTGTAGACTACTATAGACATTATCATAATAGTGTGTTGACTACTATAGACATTATAACAAATAACGTTGTTGACTACTATAGACATTATCACGATAGTGTGTTGACTACTATAGACATTATCATAATAATGTTGTTGACTGCTATAGACATTATCACAATAATGTTGTTGACTACTATAGACATTATCACAATAATGCTGTTGCCTACTATAGACATTATCACAATAGTGTGTTGACTACTATAGACATTATCACCATAGTGTGTTGAATACTATAGACATTATCACAATAGAGTTGTTGACTACTATAGACATTATCACACTAGTGTTGTTGATTACTATAGACATTATCACAATAGTGTGTTGACTACTATAGACATTATCACAATAGTGTGTTGACTACTATAGACATTATCACAATAGTGTGTTGACTAATATAGACATTATGACCATAGTGTGTTTACTACTATAGACATTATTACAAAAGTGTTGTTGACTGCTATAGACATTATCACGATAGTGTGTTGACTATTATAGACATTGTCACAATAGTGTGTTTATTACTATAGACATTATCATAATAGTGTGTTGAGTGCTATAGACATTATCATAATAATGTTGTTGACTGCTATAGACATTATCACAATAGTGTGTTGACTACTATAGACATTATCACAATAGTGTGTTGAGTACTATAGACATTATCACAATAGTGTTATGACAACTATAGACATTATAACAATAATGTTGTTGAATACTATAGGCATTATGACAATGGTATTATTGCCTACTATAGACCTTATCATAATAGTGTGTTGAATACTATAGACATTATAACAAATAATGTTGTTGACTACTATAGACATTATCACGATAGTGTGTTGACTACTATAGACATTATCATAATAATGTTGTTGACTGCTATAGACATTATCACAATAGTGTGTTGACTACTATAGACATTATCACCATAGTGTGTTGAATACTATAGACATTATCACAATAGAGTTGTTGACTACTATAGACATTATCACATTAGTGTTGTTGCCTACTATAGACATTATTACCATAATGTTGTTGACTACTATAGATATTATCACAATAATGCTGTTGCCTACTATAGACATTATCACAATAGTGTTGTTGACTACTATAGACATTATCACAATAATGTTGTTGACTACTATAGTCATTATCACAATAGTGTGTTGACTACTATAGACATTATCACAATAGTGTGTAGTCAAATATAGACATTATCACAATAGTGTGTTGAATACTATAGACATTATCACAATAGTGTGTTGACTACTATAGACATCATAACCATAATGTTGTCGACTACTATAGACATTATCACAATAATATTGTTGACTACTATAGACATTATCACGATAGTGTCGTTGACTACTATAGACCTTATGACAATAGTATTGTTGACTACTATAGACATTATCACAATAGTGTTGTTGACTACTATAGACATTATCACAATAGTGTGTTGACTACTATAGACATTATTACGATAGTTTTGTTGACTACTATAGACATTATCACAATAGTGTTGTTGACAACTCTAGACATTATCAAAATAGTGTGTTGACTACTATAGACATTATCACAATAGTGTTATTGACTACTATAGACATTATCACGATAGTGTTGTTGACTACTATAGACATTATCACAATAGTGTTGTTGACTACTATAGACATTATCACAATAGTGTTATTGACTACTATAGACATTATCACAATAGCGTTGTTGACTACTATAGACATTATCACAATAGTTTGTTGACTACTATAGAAATTATAACAATAATGTTGTTGACTACTATAGACATTATCACAATTTTATTGTTGACTACTATAGACATTATCACAATAGTGTTGTTGACTACTATAGACATTATGACAATAGTATTGTTGACTACTATAGACATTATCACAATAGTGTGTTGACTACTATAGACATTATCACAATAGAGTTGTTGACTACTATAGACTTTATCACAATAATGTTGTTGACTACTATAGACATTATCACAATAGTTTTGTTGACTACTATAGACATTATAACAAGAATGATGTTGACTACTATAGACATTATCACGATAGTGTGTTGAATATTATAGACATTATCATAATAATGTTGTTGACTGCTATAGATATTATCACAATAGTGTGTTGACTACTATAGACATTATCACCATAGTGTGTTGAATACTATAGACATTATCACAATAGAGTTGTTGATTACTATAGATATTATCACACTAGTGTTGTTGACTACTATAGACATTATCACAATAATGTTGTTGACTACTATAGACATTATCACAATAATGCTGTTGCCTACTATAGACATTATCACAATAGTGATGTTGACTACTATAGACCTTATGACAATAGTGTTGTTGACTACTATAGTCATTATCACAATAGTGTGTTGACTACTATAGACATTATCACAATAGTGTGTAGTCAAATATAGACATTATCACAATAGTGTGTTGAATACTATAGACATTATCACAATAGTGTGTTGAGTACTATAGACATTATCACAATAGTATTATGACAACTATAGACATTATAACAATAATGTTGTTGAATACTATAGGCATTATGACAATGGTATTATTGCCTACTATAGACCTTATCATAATAGTGTGTTGAATACTATAGACATTATAACAAATAATGTTGTTGACTACTACAGACATTATCACGATAGTGTGTTGACTACTATAGACATTATCATAATAATGTTGTTGACTGCTATAGACATTATCACAATAGTGTGTTGACTACTATAGACATTATCACCATAGTGTGTTGAATACTATAGACATTATCACAATAGAGTTGTTGACTACTATAGACATTATCACATTAGTGTTGTTGCCTACTATAGACATTATTACCATAATGTTGTTGACTACTATAGATATTATCACAATAATGCTGTTGCCTACTATAGACATTATCACAATAGTGTTGTTGACTACTATAGACATTATCACAATAATGTTGTTGACTACTATAGTCATTATCACAATAGTGTGTTGACTACTATAGACATTATCACAATAGTGTGTAGTCAAATATAGACATTATCTCAATAGTGTGTTGAATACTATAGACATTATCACAATAGTGTGTTGACTACTATAGACATTATAACCATAATGTCGTCGACTACTATAGACATTATCACAATAATATTGTTGACTACTATAGACATTATCACGATAGTGTCGTTGACTACTATAGACCTTATGACAATAGTATTGTTGACTACTATAGACATTATCACTATAGTGTTGTTGACTACTATAGACATTATCACAATAGTGTGTTGACTACTATAGACATTATTACGATAGTTTTGTTGACTACTATAGACATTATCACAATAGTGTTGTTGACAACTCTAGACATTATCAAAATAGTGTGTTGACTACTATAGACATTATCACAATAGTGTTATTTACTACTATAGACATTATCACGATAGTGTTGTTGACTACTATAGACATTATCACAATAGTGTTGTTGACTACTATAGACATTATCACAATAGCGTTGTTGACTACTATAGACATTATCACAATAGTTTGTTGACTACTATAGAAATTATAACAATAATGTTGTTGACTACTATAGACATTATCACAATTTTATTGTTGACTACTATAGACATTATCACAATAGTGTTGTTGACTACTATAGACATTATGACAATAGTATTGTTGACAACTATAGACATTATCACAATAGTGTGTTGACGACTATAGACATTATCACAATAGAGTTGTTGACTACTATAGACTTTATCACAATAATGTTGTTGACTACTATAGACATTATCACAATAGTTTTGTTGACTACTATAGACATTATAACAAGAATGTTGTTGACTACTATAGACATTATCACGATAGTGTGTTGACTAATATAGTCATTATCATAATAATGTTGTTGACTGCTATAGACATTATCACAATTGTGTGTTGACTACTATAGACATTATCACCATAGTGTGTTGAATACTATAGACATTATCACAATAGAGTTGTTGATTACTATAGATATTTTCACACTAGTGTTGTTAACTACTATAGACATTATCACAATAATGTTGTTGACTACTATAGACATTATCACAATAATGCTGTTGCCTACTATAGACATTATCACAATAGTGATGTTGACTACTATAGACCTTATGAGAATAGTGTTGTTGACTACTATAGTCATTATCACAATAGTGTGTTGACTACTATAGACATCATCACAATAGTGTGTAGTCTAATATAGACATTATCGCAATAGTGTGTTGACTACTATAGACATTATCACAATAGTGTGTTGACTACTATAGACATTATAACGATAATGTTGTTGACTACTATAGACATTATCACAATAATATTGTTGACTACTATACACATTATCACAATAGTGTCGTTGACTACTATAGACATTATCACAATAGTATTGTTGACTACTATAGACATTATCACAATAGTGTTGTTGACTACTATAGACATAATCACAATAGTGTGTTGACTAGTATAGACATTATCACAATAGTGTTGTTGACTACTATAGACATTATTACAATAGTTTGTTGTCTACTATAGACATTATCACAATAGTGTTGCTGACAACTCTAGACATTATCAAAATAGTGTGTTGACTACTATAGACATTATCACAATAGTGTTGTTGACTACTATAGACATTATCACAATAGTGTGTTGACTACTATAGACATAATCACAATAGTGTGTTGACTACTATAGACATTATCACAATAGTGTTATTGACTACTATAGACATTATCACAATAGCGTTGTTGACTACTATAGACATTATCACAATAGTGTGTTGACTATTATAGAAATTATAACAATAATGTTGTTGACTACTATAGAAATTATAACAATAATGTTGTTGACTACTATAGACATTATCACAAGAGTGTTGTTTACTACTATACACGTTATGACAATAGTATTGTTGACTACTATAGACATTATCACAATAGTGTGTTGACTACTATAGACATTATCACAATACTGTGTTGACTACTATAGATATTATAACAATAATGTTGTTGACTACTCTCCACATTATCACAATAGTGTTGTTGACTACTATAGATATTATCATAATAATGTTGTTGACTGCTATAGACATTATTACAATAGTGTTGTTGACTGCTATAGACATTATCACAATAGTGTGTTGACTACTATAGACATTATCATAATAGTGTGTTGACTACTATAGACATTATCATAATAATGTTGTTGATTACTATAGACATTATCACAATAGTGTGTGGACTACTATAGACATTATCACCATAGTGTGTTGACTACTTTAGACATTATCACAATAGTGTTGTTGACTACTATAGACATTATCACCATAGTGTGTTGACTACTTTAGACATTATCACAATAGTGTGTTGACTACTATAGACATTATCACAATAGTTTTGTTGAATACTATAGACATTATCACAATAATGTTGTTGGCTACTATAGACATTTTCACAATAATGCTGTTGCTAACTATAGACATTATCATAGTAGTGTTGTTGACTACTATAGACATCATCACAATAGTGTTGTTGACTACTATAGACATTATCACAATAGTGTGTTGACTACTATAGACATTATCACAATAGTGTGTATACTACTATCGACATTATCACTTTAGTGTGTTGACTACTATAGACATTATCACAATAGTGTCTTGACTACTATAGACATTATCACAATAGTGTCTTGACTACTATATACATTATCACAATAGTGTTGTTGACTACTATAGACATTATCACAATAATGTGTTGACTACTATAGACATTATCACAATAGTGTCTTGACTACGATAGACATGATCAAAATAGTGTTTTGACTACTATAGACATTATCACAATTGTGTGTCAACTACTATAGACCTTATCACAATAGTGTGTCAACTACTATAGACATTATCACAATAGAGTTGTTGACTACTATAGACTTTATCACAATAGTGTTGTTGACTAATATAGCCATTATCACAATAGTGTGTTGACTACAATAGACATTATCACAATAGTGTTGTTGACTACTATAGACATTATCACAATAGTGATGTTGACTACTATAGACATTATCACAATAGTGTTGTTGACTACTATAGACATTATCACAATAGTGTTGTTGACTACTATAGACATTATCACAATAGTGTGTTGACTACTATAGACATTATGTCAATAGTATTTTTGACTACTATAGACATTATGACAATAGTGTGTTGACTACTATAGACATTATAACAATAATTTTGTTGACTAATATAGACATTATCACAATAGTGTGTTGACTACAATAGACATTATCACAATAGTGTTGTTGACTCCTATAGACATTAGCACAGTAATGTGTTGACTACTATAGACATTATCATAATAATGTTATTGACTACTATAGACATTATCACAATAGTGTTGTTGCCTACTATAGACATTATCACAATAGCGTTGTTGACTACTATAGACATTATGACAATAATACATTGACTACTATAGACATTATGACAATAATGTGTTGACTACTATAGACATTATGCAAATAATGTGTAGACTACTATAGACATTATCACAATCGTATTGTTGACTACTATAGACATTATCACAATAATGTGTTGACTCCTATAGACATTATCACAATAGTGTGTTGACTACTATCGACATCCCAATAATTGCTTCTAATTTATGCCAAAGACCAGCAATTACCCAATACGTTACTGGTACTTTATTTTGTCGACCCCGTAAGCATGAAAGTCAAAGTTAACCTGCAATAATGTTGCTGACTACTATAGAGATTATGACAATAATGTGTTGACTACTATAAACATTATCACGATAGTGTTGTTGACTACTATAAACATTATCACAATAATGTTGCTGACTACTATAGACATTATCACAATAGTGTTGTTGACTATTATAGACATTCTCACAATAGCGTGTTGACTACTATAGACATTATTATAGTAATGTGTTGACTGCTATAGACATTATCACAATAGTGTGTCGACTACTATAGACATTATCACAATAGTGTTGTTGACTACTATAGACCTTATCACAATAGTGTTGTTGACTACTATAGACATTATTACAATAGTGTTGTTGACTACTATAGACATTATCACAGTAGTGTTTTTGACTACTATAGACATTATCACAATGGTGTGTTGACTGCTATTGACACTATCACAATAATGTTGTTGACTACTATAGACATAATCACAATAGTGTGTTGACTACTATAGACATTATCACAATAGTGTTGTTGACTACTATAGACATTATCACAATAGTGTGTTGACTACTATAGACATTATCACAATAATGTTGTTGACTACTATAGACATTATCACAATAGTGTTGTTGACTACTATAGACATTATCACAATAGTGTTGTTGACTACTATATACATTATCACAATAATGTGTTGACTCCCATAGACATTATCACAATAGTGTGTTGACTAATATAGACATGATCACAATAGTGTGTTGACTGCTATAGATATTATCACAATAGTGTTGTTGACTACTATAGACATTATCAGAATAGTGTGTTGACTACTATAGACATTATCACAATAGTGTGTTGACTACTATAGATATTTATCAGAATAATGTTGTTGACTACTATAGACATTATCACAATAGTGTTGTTGACTACTATAGACATTATTATAGTAATGTGTTGACTGCTATAGATATTATCACAATAGTGTGTTGACTATTATAGACATTATGTCCATAGTGTGTTGACTACTATAGACATTATCACAAAAGTGTTGTTGACTACTATAGACATTATCACAAAATGGTTGTTGACTACTATAGACATTATCATAATAACGTTGTTGACTGCTATAGACATTATCACAATAGTGTGTTGACTACTATAGACATTATCACAATAGTGTGTTGACTAATATAGACATTATGACCATAGTGTGTTTACTACTATAGACATTATCACAAAAGTGTTGTTGACTGCTATAGACATTATCACAATAGTGTGTTGACTACTATAGACATTATCACAATAGTGTGTTGATTACTATAGACATTATCATAATAATGTTGTTGACTACTATAGACATTATCACAATAGTGTGTTGACTACTATAGACATTATCATAATAATGTTGTTGACTGCTATAGACATTATCACAATAGTGTGTTGACTACTATAGACATTATCACAATAGTGTGTTGACTACTATAGACATTATCACAATAGTGTGTTGACTAATATAGACAGTATGTCCATAGTGTGTTGACTTCTATAGACATTATCACAAAAGTGTTGTTGACTACTATAAAACATTATCACAATAGTGTTGTTGACTACTATAGACATTATCATAATAATGTTGTTGACTGCTATAGACATTATCACAATAGTGTGTTGACTACTATAGACATTATCACAATAGTGTTGTTGACTACTATAGATATTATTACAATAATGTGTTGACTAATATAGACATTATCACAATAATGTTGTTGACTACTATAGACATTATCACAAAAGTGTTGTTGACTGCTATAGATATTATCACAATAGTGTTGTTGACTACTATAGACATTATCACAATAGTGTGTTGACTGCTACAGAATTTATCACAATAGTGTTGTTGACTACTATAGACATTATCACAATAGTGTGTTGACTACTATAGACATTATCACAATAGTGTGTTGACTACTATAGACTTTATCATAATAATGTTGTTGACTACTATAGACATTATCACAATAGTGTGTTGACTACTATAGACATTATCATTATAATGTTGTTGACTGCTATAGACATTATCACAATAGTGTGTTGACTACTATAGACATTTTCACAATAGTGTTGTTGACTACTATGGACATTATCACAATAGTGTTGTTGACTACTATAGACATTATCACAATAGTGTGTTGACTGCTATAGACATTATCACAATAGTGTGTTGACTAATATAGACATTATGACCATAGTGTGTTGACTACTATAGACATTATCACAAAAGTGTTGTTGACTACTATAGACATTATCACAAAGTGTTGTTGACTACTATAGACATTATCATAATAATGTTGTTGACTGCTATAGACATTATCACTATAGTGCGTTGACTACTATAGACATTATCACAATAGTGTTGTTGACTACTATAGACATTATCACAATAGAGTGTTGACTACTATAGACATTATCAGAATAGTGCTGTTGACTACTGTAGACATTATCACAAAAGTGTTGTTGACTACTATAGACATTATCATAATAATGTTGTTGACTGCTATAGACATTATCACTATAGTGCGTTGACTACTATAGACATTATCACAATAGTGTTGTTGACTACTATAGACATTATCACAATAGAGTGTTGACTACTATAGACATTATCACAATAATGCGTTGATTACTATAGACATTATCATAATAATGTTGTTGACTACTATAAACATTATCACAATAGTGTGTTGACTACTATAGAAATTATCACAATAGTGTTGTTGACTACTATAGACATTATCACAATAGTGTGTTGACTACTGTAGACATTATCACAATAATGTGTTTACTACTATAGACATTATCACAATAGTGTTGTTGACTACTATAGACATTATCACAATAGTGTTGTTGACAACTCTAGACATTACCACAATAGTGTGTTGACTACTATAGATATTATCACAATTGTGTTGTTGATTACTATAGACATTATCACAATAATGTTGTTGACTTCTATAGACATTATCACAATTGTGTTGTTGATTACTATAGACATTATCACAATAGTGGTGTTGGCTACTATAGATATTATCACAATAGTGTGTTGACTACTATCGACATTATGACAGCAATGTTGTTGACTACTATAGACATTATCACAATAATGTTGTTGACTACTCTAGACATTATCACAATAATGTTGTTGACTACTATAGACATTATCACAATAATGTTGTTGACTACTGTTGACATTATCATAATAATGTAGTTGACTCCCATAGACATCATCACAATAGTGTGTTGATTACTATAGAGATTATCATAATAATATTGTTGACTACTATAGACATTATCACAATAGTGTATTGACTACTATAGACATTATCACAAAAGTGTTGTTGACTACTATAGACATTATCACAATAGTGTTGTTGACTACTATAGACATTATCACAATAATGTGTTGACTAATATAGACATTATCACAATAATGTTGTTGACTACTATAGACATTATCAGAATAGTGTTGTTTACTACTATAGACATTATCACAATAGTGTTGTTGACTACTATAGACATTATCACAATAGTGTGTTGACTACTATAGACATTATCCCAATAGTGTTGTTGACAACTCTAGACATTATCACAATAGTGTGTTGACTACTATAGACATTATCACAATAATGTTGTTGACTACTATAGACATTATCACAATAGTGTTGTTGACTACTATAGACATTATCACAATAGTGTTGTTGACTACTATAGACATTATCACAATAATGTGTTGACTGCCATAGACATTATCACAATAGTGTGTTGACTAATATAGACATGATCACAATAGTGTGTTGACTGCTATAGATATTATCACAATAGTGTTGTTGACTACTATAGACATTATAAGAATAGTGTGTTGACTACTATAGACATTATCACAATAGTGTGTTGACTACTATAGACATTATTATAGTAATGTGTTGACTGCTATAGACATTAACACAATAGTGTGTTGACTAATATAGACATTATGACCATAGTGTGTTGACTACTATAGACATTATCACAAAAGTGTTGTTGACTACTATAGACATTTTCACAAAAGTGTTGTTGACTACTATAGACATTATCACAAATGGGTTGTTGACTACTATAGACATTATCACAATAGTGTGTTGACTACTATAGACATTATCACAATAGTGTATTGAATAATATAGACATTATGACCGCAGTGTGTTCGACTACTATAGACATTATCACAATAGTGTGTTGACTACTATAGACATTATCACAATAGTGTTGTTGACTACTATAGACATTATCACAATAGTGTTGTTGTCTACCATAGACATTATCACAAAAGTGTTGTTGACGACTATCGACGTTATCATAATAATATTGTTGACTGCTATAGACATTATCACAATAGTGTGTTGACTACTATAGACTTTATCACAAGAGTGTGTTGACTACTATAGACATTATCATAATAATGTTGTTGACTACTATATACATTATCACAATAGTGTGTTGACTAATATAGACATTATGACCATAGTGTTTTGACTACTATAGACATTATCACAAAAGTGTTGTTGACTACTATAGACATTATCACAATAGTGTTGTTGACTACTATAGACATTATCACAATAATGTGTTGACTAATATAGACATTATCACAATAATGTTGTTGACTACTATAGACATTATCATAATAGTGATGTTGACTACTATAGACATCATCACAAAAGGGTTGTTGACTATTATAGACATTATCACAATAGTGTGTTGACTAATATAGACATTATCAAAATAGTGCTGTTGACTACTATAGACATTATCACAATAGTGTTGTTGACTACTATAGACATTATCACAATTGTGTGTTGACTACTATAGACATTATCACAATAATGTGTTGACTACTATAGACATTATCATAATAATCTTGATGACTACTATAGATATTATCACGATAGCGTGTTTACTACTATAGAAATAATCACAATAGTGTGTTGACTGCTATAGACATTACCACAATAGTTTTGTTGACTACTATAGGCATTATCACAATATCGTTGTTGACAACTCTAGACATTATCACAATAGTGTGTTGACTACTATAGACATTATCACAATCATGTTGTTGACTACGATAGACATTATCACAATTGTGTTGTTGATTACTATAGACATTATCACGATAGTATTGTTGACTACTATAGATATTATCACAATAGTGTGTTGACTACTATAGACATTATCACAATATTGTTGTTGACTACCGTAGACATTATCGTAAAAATGTTGTTGACTGCTGTAGACATTATCACAATAGTGTGTTGACTACTATAGACATTATTATAGTAATGTGTTGACTGCTATAGACATTATCACAATAGTGTGTTGACTAATATAGACATTATGACCATAGTGTGTTGACTACTATAGACATTATCACAAAAGTGTTGTTGACTACTATAGACATCATTACAAAAGTGTTGTTGACTACTATAGACATTATAACAAAAGGGTTGTTGACTACTATAGACATTATCACAATAGTGTGTTGACTACTATAGACATTATCACAATAGTGTGTTGACTAATATAGCATTATGACCATAGTGTGTTTACTACTATAGACATTATCACAAAAGTGTTGTTGAGTGCTATAGACATTATCACAATAGTGTGTTGACTACTATAGACATTATCACAAAAGTGTTGTTGACTACTATAGACATTATCACAAAAGGGTTGTTGACTGCTATAGACATTATCGTAATAATGTTGTTGACTACTATGTACATTATCACAATAGTGTGTTGACTAATATAGACATTATAACCATAGTGTGTTGACTACTATAGACATTATCACAATAATGTTGTTGACTACTATAGACATTATCACAATAATGTGTTGACTAATATAGACATTATCACAATAATGTTGTTGACTACTATAGACATTATCACAATAGTGTGTTGACTACTATAGACATTATCACAATAATGTTGTTGACTACTATAGACATTATCACAAAAGTGTTGTTGACTACTATAGACATTATCACAATAGTGATGTTGACTACTATAGACATTATCACAAAAGTGTTGTTGACTACTATAGGCATTATCACAATAGTGTGTTGACTACTATAGACATTACCAAAATAGTGCTGTTGACTGCTATAGACATTATCACAATAGTGTTGTTGACTACTATAGACATTATCACAATAGTGTGTTGACTACTATAGACATTATCACAATAGTGTGTTGACTGCTATAGATATTAGCACAATAGTTTTGTTGACTACTATAGACATTATCACCATAGTGTTGTTGACTACTATAGATATTACCATAATAGTGTTGTTGACTTCTATAGACATTATCACAATAGTGTGTTGACTACTATAGACATTATCACAATAGTGTTGTTGACTTCTACAGACATTATCACAATATTGTTGTTGACAACTCTAGACATTATCACAATAGTGTGTTGACTACTATAGACATTATCACAATAATGTTGTTGACTACTATAGACATTATCACAATTGTGTTGTTGATTACTATAGACATTATCACAATAGTATTGTTGACTACTATAGATATTATCACAATAGTGTGTTGACTACTATAGACATTATGACAACAATGTTGTTGACTACTATAGACATTATCACAATATTGTTGTTGACTACTATAGACATTATCGTAATAATGTTGTTGACTGCTGTAGACATTATCACAATAGTGTGTTGACTACTATAGACATTATCGTAATGATGTTGTTGACTACTATGTACATTATCACAATAGTGTGTTGACTAATATAGACATTATGACCATAGTGTGTTGACTACTATAGACATTATCACAAAAGTGTTGTTGACTACTATAGACATCATCACAAAAGTGTTGTTGACTACTATAGACATTATCACAAAAGGGTTGTTGACGACTATAGACATTATCATAATAATATTGTTGACTGCTATAGACATTATCACAATAGTGTGTTGACTACTATAGACATTATAACAATAGTGTGTTGACTACTATAGACATTTTCATAATAATGTTGTTGACTACTATATACATTATCACAATAGTGTGTTGACTAATATAGACATTATGACCATAGTGTGTTGACTACTATAGACATTATCACAAAAGTGTTGTTGACTACTATAGACATTATCACAATAGTGTTGTTGACTACTATAGACATTATCACAATAATGTGTTGACTAATATAGACATTATCACGATAATGTTGTTGACTACTATAGACATTATCATAATAGTGATGTTGACTACTATTGACACTATCACAAAAGTGTTGTTGACTACTATAGACATTATCACAATAGTGTGTTGACTACTATAGACATTACCAGAATAGTGCTGTTGACTACTATAGACATTATCACAATAGTGTTGTTGACTACTATAGACATTATCACAATAGTGTGTTGACTACTATAGACATTATCACAATAATGTTTTGACTACTATAGACATTATCATAATAATCTTGATGACTACTATAGATGTTATCACAACAGTGTGTTGACTACTATAGAAATTATCACAATAGTGTGTTGACTGCTATAGACATTACCACAATAGTTTTGTTGACTACTATAGACATTATCACAATAGTGTTGATGACTAGTATAGATATTACCATAATAGTGTTGTTGACTTCTATAGACATTATCACAATAGTGTGTTGACTACTATAGACATTATCACAATAGTGTTGTTGACTTCTACAGACATTATCACAATATTGTTGTTGACAACTCTAGACATTATCACAATAGTGTGTTGACTACTATAGACATTATCACAATAATTTTGTTTACTACTATAGACATTATCACAATTGTGTTGTTGATTACTATAGACATTATCACAATAGTATCGTTGACTACTATAGATATTATCACACTAGTATGTTGACTACTATAGACATTATGACACCAATGTTGTTGACTACTATAGATATTATCACAATATTGTTGTTGACTACTGTAGACTTTATCGTAATAATGTTGTTGACTGCTGTAGACATTATAACAATAGTGTGTTGACTGCTATAGACATTGTCACAATAGTGTGTTGACTACTATAGAGATTATCATAATAATATTGTTGACTACTATAGACATTATCTCAATAGTGTGTTGACTACTATAGACATTATTACAAAAGTGTTGTTGACTACTATAGACATTATCACAATAGTGTTGTTGACTACTATAGACATTATCACAATAATGTGTTGACTAATATAGACATTAACACAATAATGTTGTTGACTACTATAGACATTATCTGAATAGTGTTGTTGACTACTATAGACATTATCACAATAGTGTTGTTGACTAATATAGACATTATCACAATAGTGTGTTGACTACTATAGACATTATCACAATAGTGTTGTTGACTACTGTAGACATTATCACGATAGTGTTGTAGACTACTATAGACATTATCACAATAATGTGTTGACTGCCAGAGACATTATCACAATAGTGTGTTGACTAATATAAACATGATCACAATAGTGTGTTGACTGCTATAGACATTATCACAATAGTGTGTTGACTGCTATAGATATTATCACAATAGTGTTGTTGACTACTATAGACATTATTGCAATAGTGTGTTGACTAAAATAGACATTATCACGATAATGTTGTTGACTACTATAGACATTATCATAATAGTGATGTTGACTACTATAGACATCATCACAAAAGTGTTTTTGACTACTATAAACATGATCACGATAGTGTGTTTACTGCTATAGACATTATCACGATAGTGTGTTGACTGCTATAGATATTATCACAATAGTGTTGCTGACTACTATAGACATTATCACAATACTGTGTTGACTACTATAGATATTATCATAATAATGTGTTGACTGCTATAGACATTATCACAATAGTGTTGTTGACTACTATAGACATTATCACAATAGTGTGTTGACTACTATAGACATTATAACAATAATATTTTTGACTACTATAGACATTATGACAATAATGTTGTTGACTACTATAGACATTATCGCAATAGTGTGTTGACTACTATAGACATTATCACAATAGTGTTGTTGACTAATATAGACATTATCACAATAATGTGTTGACAACTATAGACATTATCACAATAGTGTTGTTGACTATCTGTATATATATATATATATATATATATATATAAATATATATATATATATATATATATACATATCCAACATAATACGTCATTATATTGAGCAAAGAGAACAATTACACGCAAAAACAAAACCACGTAAATGGTATAACTGAAGGCGTAGACTATAGACATTATCAGCATAGTGTGTTGACTACTATAGACATTATCACCATTGTGTGTTGACTACAATAGACATTATCACAATAGTGTTGTTGACTACTATAGACATTATCACAATAATGTGTTGGCTGCTATAGACATGATTACAATAGTGTGTTGACTGCTATAGATATTATCACAATAGTGTTGTTGACTACTATAGACATTATCACAATAGTGTGTTTACTACTATAGACATTAACACAATAGTGTGTTGACTACTATAGACATTATCATAATAATGTTGTTGACTACTATAGACATTATCACAATAGTGTGTTGACTACTATATACATTATTAGAATAGTGTTGTTGACTACTATAGATATTATCATAATAGTGTTGTTGACTAATATAGACATTATCACAATAGTGTGTTGACTGCTATAGACATTATCAGAATAATATTGTTGACTACTATAGACATTATCACAATAGTGTTGTTGAATACTATAGATATTATCATAATAGTGTTGTTGACTACTATAGACATTATCACAATAGTGTGTTGACTACTATAGACATTATAACAATAATGTTTTTGACTACTATAGACATTATGACATTTATGTTGTTGACTACTATAGACATTATCATAATAATGTTGTTGACTGCTATAGACATTATCACAATAGTGTGTTGACTACTATAGACATTATCACCATAGTGTGTTGACTACAATAGACATTATCACAATAGTGTTGTTGACTACTATAGACATTATCAGCATAGTGTGTTGACTACTATAGATATTATCACCATTGTGTGTTGACTACAATAGACATTATCACAATAGTGTTGTTGACTACTATAGACATTATCACAATAGTGTGTTGACTAATATAGACATTATCACCATAGTGTGTTGACGACTACAGACATTATCACAATAATGTGTTGACTGCTATAGACATTATCACAATAGTGTTGTTGACTACTATAGACATTATCACAATAGTGTGTTGACTACTATTGACATTATCACAATAATGTTTTGACTACTATAGACATTATCATAATAATCTTGATGACTACTATAGAAATTATCACAATAGTGTGTTGACTGCTATAGACATTACCACAATAGTTTTGTTGACTACTATAGACATTATCACAATAGTGTTGTTGACTACTATAGGTATTACCATAATAGTGTTGTTGACTTCTATAGACATTATCACAATAGTGTGTTGACTACTATAGACATTATCACAATAATGTTGTTGACTTCTACAGACGTTATCACAATATTGTTGTTGACAACTCTAGACATTATCACAATAGTGTGTTTACTACTATAGACATTATCACAATAATGTTGTTGACTACTATAGACATTATCACAATTGTGTTGTTGATTACTATAGACATTATCACAATAGTATTGTTGACTACTATAGATATTATCACAATATTGTTTTGACTACTATAGACATTATGACAACAATGTTGTTGACTACTATAGACATTATCACAATATTCTTGTTGACTACTGTAGACATTATCGTAATAATGTTGTTGACTGCTGTAGACATTATAACAATAGTGTGTTGACTGCTATAGACATTGTCACAATAGTGTGTTGACTACTATAGAGATTATCATAATAATATTGTTGACTACTTTAGACATTATCTCAATAGTGTGTTGACTAATATAGACATTAACACAATAGTCTTGTTGACTACTATAGACATTATCACAATAGTGTTGTTGACTACTATAGACATTATCACAATAGTGTGTTGACTACTATAGACATTATCACGATAGTGTTGTAGACTACTATAGACATTATCACAATAATGTGTTGACTGCCAGAGACATTATCACAATAGTGTGTTGACTAATATAAACATGATCACGATAGTGTGTTGACTGCTATAGATATTATCACAATAGTGTGTTGACTGCTATAGATATTATCACAATAGTGTTGTAGACTAATATAGACATTATCACAATAGTGTTGTTGACTAATATAGACATTATCACAATAATGTGTTGACAACTATAGACATTATCACAATAGTGTTGTTGACTATCTGTATATATATATATATATATATATATATATATATATATATATAAATATATATATATATATATATATACATATCCAAGATAATACGTCATTATATGGAGCAGAGAGAACAATTACACGCAAAGACAAAACCACGTAAATGGTATAACTGAAGTCGTAGTCTATAGACATTATCAGCATAGTGTGTTGACTACTATAGACATTATCACCATAGTGTGTTGACTACAATAGACATTATCACAATAGTGTCGTTGACTACTATAGACATTATCGGCATAGTGTGTTGACTACTATAGACATTATCACCATTGTGTGTTGACTACAATAGACATTATCACAATAGTGTTGTTGACTACTATAGATATTATCACAATAATGTGTTGACTGCTATAGACATGATCACAATAGTGTGTTGACTGCTATAGATATTATCACAATAGTGTTGTTGACTACTATAGACATTATCACAATAGTGTGTTTACTACTATAGACATTATAACAATAATGTTTTTGACTACTATAGACATTATGACATTAATGTGGTTGACTACTATAGACATTATCATAATAATGTTGTTGACTGCTATAGACATTATCACAATAGTGTGTTGACTACTATAGACATTATCACCATAGTGTGTTGACGACTACAGACATTATCACAATAATGTGTTGACTGCTATAGACATCATCACAATAGTGTGTTGACTAATATAGACATGACCACAATAGTGTGTTGACTGCTATAGATATTATCACAATAGTGTTGTTGACTACTATAGACATTATCACAATAGTGTGTTGATTACTATAGACATTATCATAATAATGTTGTTGACTACTATAGACATAATCACAATAGTGTGTTGACTACTATAAAAATTATCATAATAGTGTGTTGACTGCTATAAATATTATCACAATAGTGTTGTTGACTTCTATAGACATTATCACAATAGTGTGTTGACTACTATAGAATTTATCACAATAGTGTGTTGACTACTATAGATATTATCATAATAGTGTTGTTGACTACTATAGACATTATCACGATAGTGTGTTGACTACTATAGACATTATCACAATAGTGTTGTTGACTACTATAGACATTATCAAAATAGTGTTGTTGACTACAATAGACATTATCACAATAGGGTGTTGACTACTATAGACCCTGTCACAATAGTGCTGTTGATTACTATAGACATTATCACAATAATGTGTTGACTACTATAGACATTATCACAATAGTGTTGTTGACTATCTGTATATATATATATATATATATATATATATACATATCCAAGATAATACGTCATTATATGGAGCAAAGAGAACAATTACAAGCAAAGACAAAACCACGTAAATGGTATAACTGAAGGCGTAGACTATAGACATTATCAGCATAGTGTATTAACTACTATAGACATTATCACCATAGTGTTGTTGACTACTATAGACATTATCACAATAGTGTTTTGACTACTATAGAAATTATCACAATAGTGTGTTGACTACTATAGACATTATCACAATAGTGCTGTTGACTACTATAGACATTATCACAATAGTGTTGTTGACTACTATAGACATTATCACAATAGTGTGTTGACTACTATAGACATTATCACAATAGTGTGTTGACTACTATAGACATTATCACAATAGTGTTGTTGACTACTATAGACATTATCACCATAGTGTTGTTGACTACTATAGACATTATCGCAATAATGTATTGACTGCTATAGACGTTATCACAATAGTGTGTTGACTAATATAGAAATGATCACAATAGTGTGTTGACTGCTATAGATATTATCACAATAGTGTTTTTGACTACTATAGACATAATCACAATAGTGTGTTGACTGCTATAGATATTATCACAATAGTGTTGTTGACTACTATAGACATTATCACAATAGTGTGTTGACTACCATATACATTATCACAATAGTGTGTTGACTACTATAGACATTATCATAATAATGTTGTTGACTACTATAGACATTATCACAATAGTGTGTTGACTACTATAAACATTATCACAATAGTGTTGTTGACTACTATAGACATTATCACAATAGTGATCTTGACAACTATAGACATTATCACAATAGTGTGTTGACTACTATAGACATTATCACTATAATGTTGTTGACTACTATAGACGTTATCACAATAGTATTATTGACTACTATAGACATTATAAAAATAGTGTTGTTGACTACTATAGATATTATCACAATAGTGTGTTGACTACTATAGACATTATAACAACAATGTTGTTGACTACTATAGACATTATCACAATAATGTTGTTGACTACTATAGACATTATCATAATAATGTTGTTGACTGCTCTAGACATTTTCACCATAGTGTGTTGACTACTATAGACATTATCACAAAAGTGTTGTTGACTACTATAGACATTATCACAATAGTGTTGTTGACTACTATAGACATTATCACAATAATGTGTTGGCTAATATCGACATTATCACAATAATGTTGTTGACTACTATAGACATTATCAGAATAGTGTTGTTGACTACTATAGACATTATCACAATAGTGTTGTTGACTACTATAGACATTATCAGAATAGTGTGTTGACTACTATAGACATTATCACAATAGTGTTGTTGACTACTATAGACATTATCAGAATAGTGTGTTGACTACTATAGACATTATCACAATAGTGTTTTCAGTACTATAGACATTATCATAATAATGTTGTTGACTACTATAGACATTATCACAATAGTGTGTTGACTACTATAGACATTATCACAATAGTGTGTTGACTACTATAGAGATTATCATAATAATGTTTTTGACTACTATATACATCATCACAAAAGTGTTGTTTACTACTATAGACATTATCACAATAATGTGTTGACTAATATAGACATTATCACAATAATGTTGTTGACTACTATAGACATTATCACAATAGTGTGTTGACTACTATAGACATTATCAATATAATGTTGTTGACTACTATAGACATTATCACAATAGTATTGTTGACTACTATAGACATTATAAAAATAGTGTTGTTGACTACTATAGATATTATCACAATAGTGTGTTGACTACTATAGACATTATAACAACAATGTTGTTGACTACTATAGACATTATCACAATAATGTTGTTGACTACTATAGACATTATCATAATAATGTTGTTGACTGCTCTAGATATTTTCACCATAGTGTGTTGACTACTATAGACATTATCACAAAAGTGTTGTTGACTACTATAGACATTATCACAATAGTGTTGTTGACTACTATAGACATTATCACAATAATGTGTTGGCTAATATAGACATTATCACAATAATGTCGTTGACTACTATAGACATTATCAGAATAGTGTTGTTGACTACTATAGACATTATCATAATAATGTTGTTGACTACTATAGATATTATCACAATAGTGTGTTGACTACTATAGACATTATCACAATAGTGTGTTGACTAATATAGACACGATCACAATAGTGTGTTGACTGCTATAGATATTATCAAAATAGTGTTGTTGACTACTATAGACATTATCATAATAATGTTGTTGACTACTATAGACATTATCACAATAATGTTGTTGACTACTATAGACATTATCACAATAGTGTTGTTGACTACTATAGATATTATCATAATAGTGTTGTTGACTACTATAGACATTATCACAATAGTGTTGTTGACTACTATAGACATTATCACAATAGTGTTGTTGACTACTATAGACATTATCAAAATAGTGTTGTTGACTACAATAGACATTATCACAATAGGGTGTTGACTACTATAGACCCTGTCACAATAGTGCTCTTGACTACTATAGACATTATCACAATAATGTGTTGACTACTATAGACATTATCACAATAGTGTTGTTGACTATCTGTATATATATATATAAATATATATATATATATATATATACATATCGAAGATAATACGTCATTATATGGAGCAAAGCGAACAATTACAAGCAAAGACAAAACCACGTAAATGGTATAACTGAAGGCGTAGACTATAGACATTATCAGCATAGTGTATTAACTACTATAGACATTATCACCATAGTGTTGTTGAATACTATAGACATTATCACAATAGTGTTTTGACTACTATAGAAATTATCACAATAGTGTGTTGACTACTATAGACATTATCACAATAGTGTTGTTGACTACTATGGACATTATCACAATAGTGTTGTTGACTACTATAGACATTATCACAATAGTGTGTTGACTACTATAGACATTATCACAATAGTGTGTTGACTACTATAGACATTATCACAATAGTGTTGTTGACTACTATAGACATTATCACAATAGTGTTGTTGACTACTATAGACATTATCACCACAGTGTTGTTGACTACTATAGACATTATCGCAATAATGTATTGACTGCTATAGACGTTATCACAATAGTGTGTTGACTAATATAGAAATGATCACAATAGTGTGTTGACTGCTATAGATATTATCACAATAGTGTTTTTGACTACTATAGACATTATCACGATAGTGTGTTGACTGCTATAGATATTATCACAATAGTGTTGTTGACTACTATAGACATTATCACAATAGTGTGTTGACTACTATAGACATTATCATAATAATGTTGTTGACTACTATAGACATTATCACAATAGTGTGTTGACTACTATAAACATTATCACAATAGTGTTGTTGACTACTATAGACATTATCACAATAGTATTATTGACTACTATAGACATTATAAAAATAGTGTTGTTGACTACTATAGATATTATCACAATAGTGTGTTGCCTACTATAGACATTATAACAACAATGTTGTTGACTACTATAGACATTATCACAATAATGTTGTTGACTACTATAGACATTATCATAATAATGTTGTTGACTGCTCTAGACATTTTCACCATAGTGTGTTGACTACTATAGACATTATCACAAAAGTGTTGTTGACTACTATAGACATTATCACAATAGTGTTGTTGACTAATATAGACATTATCACAATAATGTGTTGGCTAATATAGACATTATCACAATAATGTTGTTGACTACTATAGACATTATCAGAATAGTGTTGTTGACTACTATAGACATTATCACAATAGTGTGTTGACTACTATAGACATTATCACAATAGTGTTGTTGACTAGTATAGACATTATCACAATAGTGTTGTTGACTACTATAGACATTATCACAATAGTGTGTTGACTACTATAGACATTATCACAATAGTGTGTTGAATACTATAGACATTATCACAATAGTGTTGTTGACTACTATAGACATTATCACCGTAGTGTTGTTGACTACTATAGACATTATCGCAATAATGTATTGACTGCTATAGACGTTATCACAATAGTGTGTTGACTAATATAGAAATGATCACGATAGTGTGTTGACTGCTATAGATATTATCACAATAGTGTTGTTGACTACTATAGACATTATCACAATAGTGTGTTGACTACTATAGACATTATCACAATAGTGTGTTGAATACTATAGACATTATCACAATAGTGTTGTTGACTACTATAGACATTATCACCATAGTATTGTTGACTACTATAGACATTATCGCAATAATGTATTGACTGCTATAGACGTTATCACAATAGTGTGTTGACTAATATAGAAATGATCACGATAGTGTGTTGATTGCTATAGATATTATCACAATAGTGTTGTTGACTACTATAGACATTATCACGATAGTGTGTTGACTACTATAAACATTATCACAATAGTGTTGTTGACTACTATAGACATTATCACAATAGTGATGTTGACAACCATAGACATTATCACAATAGTGTGTTGACTACTATAGACATTATCACTATAATGTTGTTGACTACTATAGACATTATCAAAATAATGTTGTTGTCTGCTCTAGACATTTTCACCATAGTGTGTTGACTACTATAGACATTATCACAAAAGTGTTGTTCACTACTATAGACATTATCACAATAGTGTTGTTGACTACTATAGACATTATAACAATAATGTGTTGGCTAATATAGACATTATCACAATAATGTTGTTGACTACTATAGACATTATCAGAATAGTGTGTTGACTACTATATACATTATCAAAATAGTGTTTTGACTACTATAGACATTATCATAATAATGTTGTTGACTACTATAGACATTATCACAATAGTGTGTTGACTACTATAGACATTATCACAATAGTGTGTTGACTACTATAGAGATTATCATAATAATTTTGTTAACTACTATAGACATTATCACAATAATGTGTTGACTAATATAGACATTATAACAATAATGTTGTTGACTACTATAGACATTATCAGAATAGTGTTGTTGACTACTATAGACATTATCACAATAGTTTTGTTGACTACTATAGACATTATCACAATAGTGTGTTGACTACTATAGACATTATCACAATAGTGTTGTTGACTACTATAGACATTATCACAATAACGTATTGACTGCTATAGACATTATCACAATAGTGTGTTGTCTACTATAGACATTATCACAATAGTGTGTTGACTGCTATAGATATTATCACAATAGTGTCGTTGACTACTATAGACATTATCACAATAGTGTGTTGACTGCTATAGATATTATCACAATAGCGTTGTTGACCACTATAGACATTATCACAATAGTGTGTTGACTACTATAGACATTATCACAATAGAGTGTTGACTACTATAGACATTATCATAATAATGTTGTTGACTACTATAGACATTATCACAATAGTGTTGTTGACTACAATACACATTATCATAACAGTGTGTTGACTACTATAGACCCTGTCACAATAGTGCTGTTGACTACTATAGACATTATCACAATAATGTTTTGACTACTATAGACATTATCACAATAGTGTTGTTGACTACTATAGACATTATCACAATAATGTGTTGACTGCTATAGATATTATCACAATAGTGTTGTTGACTACTACAGACATTATCAAAATAGTGTGTTGACTGCTATAGATATTATCACAATAGTGTTGTTGACTACTATATACATTATCACAATAGTGTGTTGACTACTATATACATTATCCCAATAGAGTGTTGACTACTATAGACATTATCATAATAATGTTGTTGACTACTATAGACATTATCACAATAGTGTTGTTGACTACAATACACATTATCATAACAGTGTGTTGACTACTATAGACCCTGTCACAATAGTGCTGTTGACTACTATAGACATTATCACAATAATGTTTTGACTACTATAGACATTATCACAATAGTGTTGTTGACAACTCTAGACATTATCACAATAGTGTGTTGACTACTATAGACATTATCACAATAATGTTGTTGATTACTATAGACATTATCATAATAATGTTGTTGACTGCTACAGACATTATCACAATAGTGTGTTGACTACTATAGACATTATCACAATAGTGTGTTGACTACTATAGACATTATCACAATAGAGTTGTTGACTACTATAGACATTATCACAATAGTGTTGTTGACTACTATAGATATTATCATAATAGTGTTGTTGACTTCTATAGACATTATCACAATAGTGTGTTGACTACTATAGACATTATCACAATAGTGTGTTGACATCTATAGATATTATCACAATAGTGTTGCTGACTACTATAGACATTATCACTATAGTGTGTTGACTACTATAGACATTATCACAATAGTGTTGTTGACTACTATAGACATTATCACAATAATGTTGTTGACTGCTATAGACATTATCACAATAGTGTGTTGACTACTATAGACATTATCACAAGAGTGTGTTGACTACTATAGACATTATAACAATAATGTTTTTGACTACTATAGACATTATGACAATAATGTTGTTGACTACTATAGACATTATCACAATAGTGTGTTGACTACTATAGACATTATAACAATAGTGTTGTTGACTATTATAGACATTATCACAATAGTGTTGTTGACTACTATAGACATTATCACAATAGTGTGGTGACTACTATAGACATTATAACAATAATGTTTTTGACTACTATAGACATTATGACAATAATGTTGTTGACTGCTTTAGACATTATCACAATAATGTTTTGACTACTATAGACATTATCACAATAGTGTTGTTGACTACTATAGACATTATCACAATAATGTGTTGACTAATATAGACATTATCACAATAGTGTTGTTGACTACTATAGACATTATCTCAATAGTGTGTTGACAACTATAGACATTATCACAATAGTGTTGTTGACTACTATAGACATTATCACAATAGTGTGTTGACAACTATAGACATTATCACAATAGTGTTGTTGACTACTATAGACTTTATCACAATAATGTGTTGACTAATATAGACATTATCACAAAAGTGTTGTTGACTACTATAGACATTATCACAATAGTGTTGTTGACTACTATAGACATTATCACAATAATGTGTTGACTAATATAGACATTATCACAATAATGTTGTTGACTACTATAGACATTATCAGAATAGTGTTGTTGACTACTATAGACATTATCACAATAGTGTTGTTGACTACTATAGATATTATCACAATAGTGTGTTGACTACTATAGACATTATCACAATAGTGTTGTTGACTACTATAGACATTATCACCATAGTGTTGTTGACTACTATAGACATTATCGCAATATTGTTTTGACTGCTATAGACGTTATCACAATAGTGTGTTGACTAATATAGAAATGATCACAATAGTGTGTTGACTGCTACAGATATTATCACAATAGTGTTGTTGACTACTATAGACATTATCACAATAGTGTGTTCACTGCTATAGATATTATCACACTAGTGTTGTTGACTACTATAGATATTATCACAATAGTGTGTTGACTACCATAGACATTATCACAATAGTGTGTTGACTACTATAGACATTATCGCAATAGTGTGTTGACTACTATAGACATTATCGCAATAGTGTGTTGACTAATATAGACGTTATCACAATAGTGTTGTTGACTACTATAGACATTATCACAATAGTGTGTAGACTACTATAGACATTATCACAATAGTGTTGTTGACTACTATAGACATTATCGCAATAGTGTGTTGACTAATATAGACATTATGACCATAGTGTGTTTACTACTATAGACATTATCATAATAATGTTGTTGTCTGCTATAGCCATTATCACAATAGAGTGTTGACTACTATAAACATTATCACAAGAGTATGTTGACTACTATAGACATTATCACAGTAGTGTTGTTGACTACTATAGACATTATCACAATAGTGTTGTTGACTACTATAGACATTATCACAATAGTGTTGTTGACTACTATAGACATTATCACAATAATGTGTTGACTGCTATAGATATTATCACAATAGTGTTGTTGACTACTATAGACATTATCACAATAATGTTTTGACTACTATAGACATTATCACAATAGTGTTGTTGACTACTATAGACATTATAAAAATAGTATTGTTGACTACTATAAATATTATCACAATAGTGTGTTGACTACTATAGAAATTATAACAACAATGTTGTTGACTACTATAGATATTATCACAATAATGTTGTTGTCTACTATAGACATTATCATGATAATGTTGTTGACTGCTACAGACATTATCACAATAGTGTGTTGAATACTATAGACATTATCACAATTGTGTGTTGACTACTATAGACATTATCACAATAGAGTTGTTGACTACTATAGACATTATCACAATAGTGTTGTTGACTACTATAGACATTATCACAATAGTGTGTTGACTACTATAGACATTATAACAATAATGTTTTTGACTACTATAGACATTATGACAATAATGTTGTTGACTACTATAGACATTCTCATAATAATGTTGTTGACTGCTATAGACATTATCACAATAGTGTGTTGACTACTATAGACATTATCACAATAGTGTGTTGACTACTATAGAGATTATCATAATAATGTTGTTGACTACTATAGACATTATCACAATAGTGTGTTGACTACTATAGACATTATCATAATAATGTTGTTGACTGCTATAGACATTATCACGATAGTGTGTTGATGACTATAGACATTATCACCATAGTGTGTTGACTACTATAGACATCATCACAAAAGTGGTGTTGACTACTATAGACATTATCACGATAGTGTTGTTGACTACTATAGACATTATCGCAATAATGTGTTGACTAATATAGACATTATCACAATAATGTGTTGACTACTATAGACATTATCACAATAATGTTGTTGACTACTATATACATTATCACCATAGTGTGTTGACTAATATAGACATCATCACAAAAGTGGTGTTGACTACTATAGACATTATAACAACAATGTTGTTGACTACTATAGATATTATCACAATAATGTTGTTGACTACTATAGACATTATCATAATAATGTTGTTGACTGCTCTAGACATTTTCACCATAGTGTGTTGACTACTATAGACATTATCACAAAAGTGTTGTTGACTACTATAGACATTATCACAATAGTGTTGTTGACTACTATAGACATTATCACAATAATGTGTTGGCTAATATAGACATTATCACAATAATGTTGTTGACTACTATAGACATTATCAGAATAGTGTTGTTGACTACTATAGACATTATCACAATAGTGTTGTTGACTACTATAGACATTATCAGAATAGTGTGTTGACTACTATAGACATTATCACAATAGTGTTTTCACTACTATAGACATTATCATAATAATGTTGTTGACTACTATAGACATTATCACAATAGTGTGTTGACTACTATAGATATTATCACAATAGTGTGTTGACTACTATAGAGATTATAATAATAATGTTGTTGACTACTATAGACATCATCACAAAAGTGTTGTTTACTACTATAGACATTATCACAATAGTGTTGTTGACTACTATAGACATTATCACAATAATGTGTTGACTAATATAGACATTATCACAATAATGTTGTTGACTACTATAGACATTATCAGAATAGTGTTGTTGACTACTATAGACATTATCACAATAGTGTTGTTGACTACTATAGACATTATCACAATAGTGTGTTGACTACTATAGACATTATCACAATAGTGTTGTTGACTATCTGAATATATATATATATATATATATATATATATATATATATATATATATATATATATATATATATATACATATCCAAGATAATACGTCATTATAGGGAGGAAGGAGAACAATTACAAGCAAAGACAAAACCACGTAAATGGTATAACTGAAGGCGTAGACTATAGACATTATCAGCATAGTTTATTGACTACTATAGACATTATCAACATAGTGTTGTTGACTACTATAGACATTATCACAATAGTGTGTTGACTACTATAGACATTATCACAATAGTGTTTTGACTACTATAGAATTTATCACAATAGTGTGTTGACTACTATAGACATTATCACAATAGTGTTGTTGACTAGTATAGACATTATCACAATAGTGTTGTTGACTACTATAGACATTATCACAATAGTGTGTTGACTACTATAGACATTATCACAATAGTGTGTTGAATACTATAGACATTATCACAATAGTGTTGTTGACTACTATAGACATTATCACCATAGTGTTGTTGACTACTATAGACATTATCGCAATAATGTATTGACTGCTATAGACGTTATCACAATAGTGTGTTGACTAATATAGAAATGATCACGATAGTGTGTTGACTGCTATAGATATTATCACAATAGTGTTGTTGACTACTATAGACATTATCACAATAGTGTGTTGACTACTATAGACATTATCACAATAGTGTGTTGAATACTATAGACATTATCACAATAGTGTTGTTGACTACTATAGACATTATCACCATAGTATTGTTGACTACTATAGACATTATCGCAATAATGTATTGACTGCTATAGACGTTATCACAATAGTGTGTTGACTAATATAGAAATGATCACGATAGTGTGTTGATTGCTATAGATATTATCACAATAGTGTTGTTGACTACTATAGACATTATCACGATAGTGTGTTGACTACTATAAACATTATCACAATAGTGTTGTTGACTACTATAGACATTATCACAATAGTGTGTTGACTACTATAGACATTATCACAATAGTGTTGTTGACTACTATAGACATTATCACAATAGTGTTGTTGACTACTATAGACATTATCACCACAGTGTTGTTGACTACTATAGACATTATCGCAATAATGTATTGACTGCTATAGACGTTATCACAATAGTGTGTTGACTAATATAGAAATGATCACAATAGTGTGTTGACTGCTATAGATATTATCACAATAGTGTTTTTGACTACTATAGACATTATCACGATAGTGTGTTGACTGCTATAGATATTATCACAATAGTGTTGTTGACTACTATAGACATTATCACAATAGTGTGTTGACTACTATAGACATTATCATAATAATGTTGTTGACTACTATAGACATTATCACAATAGTGTGTTGACTACTATAAACATTATCACAATAGTGTTGTTGACTACTATAGACATTATCACAATAGTATTATTGACTACTATAGACATTATAAAAATAGTGTTGTTGACTACTATAGATATTATCACAATAGTGTGTTGCCTACTATAGACATTATAACAACAATGTTGTTGACTACTATAGACATTATCACAATAATGTTGTTGACTACTATAGACATTATCATAATAATGTTGTTGACTGCTCTAGACATTTTCACCATAGTGTGTTGACTACTATAGACATTATCACAAAAGTGTTGTTGACTACTATAGACATTATCACAATAGTGTTGTTGACTAATATAGACATTATCACAATAATGTGTTGGCTAATATAGACATTATCACAATAATGTTGTTGACTACTATAGACATTATCAGAATAGTGTTGTTGACTACTATAGACATTATCACAATAGTGTGTTGACTACTATAGACATTATCACAATAGTGTTGTTGACTAGTATAGACATTATCACAATAGTGTTGTTGACTACTATAGACATTATCACAATAGTGTGTTGACTACTATAGACATTATCACAATAGTGTGTTGAATACTATAGACATTATCACAATAGTGTTGTTGACTACTATAGACATTATCACCGTAGTGTTGTTGACTACTATAGACATTATCGCAATAATGTATTGACTGCTATAGACGTTATCACAATAGTGTGTTGACTAATATAGAAATGATCACGATAGTGTGTTGACTGCTATAGATATTATCACAATAGTGTTGTTGACTACTATAGACATTATCACAATAGTGTGTTGACTACTATAGACATTATCACAATAGTGTGTTGAATACTATAGACATTATCACAATAGTGTTGTTGACTACTATAGACATTATCACCATAGTATTGTTGACTACTATAGACATTATCGCAATAATGTATTGACTGCTATAGACGTTATCACAATAGTGTGTTGACTAATATAGAAATGATCACGATAGTGTGTTGATTGCTATAGATATTATCACAATAGTGTTGTTGACTACTATAGACATTATCACGATAGTGTGTTGACTACTATAAACATTATCACAATAGTGTTGTTGACTACTATAGACATTATCACAATAGTGATGTTGACAACCATAGACATTATCACAATAGTGTGTTGACTACTATAGACATTATCACTATAATGTTGTTGACTACTATAGACATTATCAAAATAATGTTGTTGTCTGCTCTAGACATTTTCACCATAGTGTGTTGACTACTATAGACATTATCACAAAAGTGTTGTTCACTACTATAGACATTATCACAATAGTGTTGTTGACTACTATAGACATTATAACAATAATGTGTTGGCTAATATAGACATTATCACAATAATGTTGTTGACTACTATAGACATTATCAGAATAGTGTGTTGACTACTATATACATTATCAAAATAGTGTTTTGACTACTATAGACATTATCATAATAATGTTGTTGACTACTATAGACATTATCACAATAGTGTGTTGACTACTATAGACATTATCACAATAGTGTGTTGACTACTATAGAGATTATCATAATAATTTTGTTAACTACTATAGACATTATCACAATAATGTGTTGACTAATATAGACATTATAACAATAATGTTGTTGACTACTATAGACATTATCAGAATAGTGTTGTTGACTACTATAGACATTATCACAATAGTTTTGTTGACTACTATAGACATTATCACAATAGTGTGTTGACTACTATAGACATTATCACAATAGTGTTGTTGACTACTATAGACATTATCACAATAACGTATTGACTGCTATAGACATTATCACAATAGTGTGTTGTCTACTATAGACATTATCACAATAGTGTGTTGACTGCTATAGATATTATCACAATAGTGTCGTTGACTACTATAGACATTATCACAATAGTGTGTTGACTGCTATAGATATTATCACAATAGCGTTGTTGACCACTATAGACATTATCACAATAGTGTGTTGACTACTATAGACATTATCACAATAGAGTGTTGACTACTATAGACATTATCATAATAATGTTGTTGACTACTATAGACATTATCACAATAGTGTTGTTGACTACAATACACATTATCATAACAGTGTGTTGACTACTATAGACCCTGTCACAATAGTGCTGTTGACTACTATAGACATTATCACAATAATGTTTTGACTACTATAGACATTATCACAATAGTGTTGTTGACTACTATAGACATTATCACAATAATGTGTTGACTGCTATAGATATTATCACAATAGTGTTGTTGACTACTACAGACATTATCAAAATAGTGTGTTGACTGCTATAGATATTATCACAATAGTGTTGTTGACTACTATATACATTATCACAATAGTGTGTTGACTACTATATACATTATCCCAATAGAGTGTTGACTACTATAGACATTATCATAATAATGTTGTTGACTACTATAGACATTATCACAATAGTGTTGTTGACTACAATACACATTATCATAACAGTGTGTTGACTACTATAGACCCTGTCACAATAGTGCTGTTGACTACTATAGACATTATCACAATAATGTTTTGACTACTATAGACATTATCACAATAGTGTTGTTGACAACTCTAGACATTATCACAATAGTGTGTTGACTACTATAGACATTATCACAATAATGTTGTTGATTACTATAGACATTATCATAATAATGTTGTTGACTGCTACAGACATTATCACAATAGTGTGTTGACTACTATAGACATTATCACAATAGTGTGTTGACTACTATAGACATTATCACAATAGAGTTGTTGACTACTATAGACATTATCACAATAGTGTTGTTGACTACTATAGATATTATCATAATAGTGTTGTTGACTTCTATAGACATTATCACAATAGTGTGTTGACTACTATAGACATTATCACAATAGTGTGTTGACATCTATAGATATTATCACAATAGTGTTGCTGACTACTATAGACATTATCACTATAGTGTGTTGACTACTATAGACATTATCACAATAGTGTTGTTGACTACTATAGACATTATCACAATAATGTTGTTGACTGCTATAGACATTATCACAATAGTGTGTTGACTACTATAGACATTATCACAAGAGTGTGTTGACTACTATAGACATTATAACAATAATGTTTTTGACTACTATAGACATTATGACAATAATGTTGTTGACTACTATAGACATTATCACAATAGTGTGTTGACTACTATAGACATTATAACAATAGTGTTGTTGACTATTATAGACATTATCACAATAGTGTTGTTGACTACTATAGACATTATCACAATAGTGTGGTGACTACTATAGACATTATAACAATAATGTTTTTGACTACTATAGACATTATGACAATAATGTTGTTGACTGCTTTAGACATTATCACAATAATGTTTTGACTACTATAGACATTATCACAATAGTGTTGTTGACTACTATAGACATTATCACAATAATGTGTTGACTAATATAGACATTATCACAATAGTGTTGTTGACTACTATAGACATTATCTCAATAGTGTGTTGACAACTATAGACATTATCACAATAGTGTTGTTGACTACTATAGACATTATCACAATAGTGTGTTGACAACTATAGACATTATCACAATAGTGTTGTTGACTACTATAGACTTTATCACAATAATGTGTTGACTAATATAGACATTATCACAAAAGTGTTGTTGACTACTATAGACATTATCACAATAGTGTTGTTGACTACTATAGACATTATCACAATAATGTGTTGACTAATATAGACATTATCACAATAATGTTGTTGACTACTATAGACATTATCAGAATAGTGTTGTTGACTACTATAGACATTATCACAATAGTGTTGTTGACTACTATAGATATTATCACAATAGTGTGTTGACTACTATAGACATTATCACAATAGTGTTGTTGACTACTATAGACATTATCACCATAGTGTTGTTGACTACTATAGACATTATCGCAATATTGTTTTGACTGCTATAGACGTTATCACAATAGTGTGTTGACTAATATAGAAATGATCACAATAGTGTGTTGACTGCTACAGATATTATCACAATAGTGTTGTTGACTACTATAGACATTATCACAATAGTGTGTTCACTGCTATAGATATTATCACACTAGTGTTGTTGACTACTATAGATATTATCACAATAGTGTGTTGACTACCATAGACATTATCACAATAGTGTGTTGACTACTATAGACATTATCGCAATAGTGTGTTGACTACTATAGACATTATCGCAATAGTGTGTTGACTAATATAGACGTTATCACAATAGTGTTGTTGACTACTATAGACATTATCACAATAGTGTGTAGACTACTATAGACATTATCACAATAGTGTTGTTGACTACTATAGACATTATCGCAATAGTGTGTTGACTAATATAGACATTATGACCATAGTGTGTTTACTACTATAGACATTATCATAATAATGTTGTTGTCTGCTATAGCCATTATCACAATAGAGTGTTGACTACTATAAACATTATCACAAGAGTATGTTGACTACTATAGACATTATCACAGTAGTGTTGTTGACTACTATAGACATTATCACAATAGTGTTGTTGACTACTATAGACATTATCACAATAGTGTTGTTGACTACTATAGACATTATCACAATAATGTGTTGACTGCTATAGATATTATCACAATAGTGTTGTTGACTACTATAGACATTATCACAATAATGTTTTGACTACTATAGACATTATCACAATAGTGTTGTTGACTACTATAGACATTATAAAAATAGTATTGTTGACTACTATAAATATTATCACAATAGTGTGTTGACTACTATAGAAATTATAACAACAATGTTGTTGACTACTATAGATATTATCACAATAATGTTGTTGTCTACTATAGACATTATCATGATAATGTTGTTGACTGCTACAGACATTATCACAATAGTGTGTTGAATACTATAGACATTATCACAATTGTGTGTTGACTACTATAGACATTATCACAATAGAGTTGTTGACTACTATAGACATTATCACAATAGTGTTGTTGACTACTATAGACATTATCACAATAGTGTGTTGACTACTATAGACATTATAACAATAATGTTTTTGACTACTATAGACATTATGACAATAATGTTGTTGACTACTATAGACATTCTCATAATAATGTTGTTGACTGCTATAGACATTATCACAATAGTGTGTTGACTACTATAGACATTATCACAATAGTGTGTTGACTACTATAGAGATTATCATAATAATGTTGTTGACTACTATAGACATTATCACAATAGTGTGTTGACTACTATAGACATTATCATAATAATGTTGTTGACTGCTATAGACATTATCACGATAGTGTGTTGATGACTATAGACATTATCACCATAGTGTGTTGACTACTATAGACATCATCACAAAAGTGGTGTTGACTACTATAGACATTATCACGATAGTGTTGTTGACTACTATAGACATTATCGCAATAATGTGTTGACTAATATAGACATTATCACAATAATGTGTTGACTACTATAGACATTATCACAATAATGTTGTTGACTACTATATACATTATCACCATAGTGTGTTGACTAATATAGACATCATCACAAAAGTGGTGTTGACTACTATAGACATTATAACAACAATGTTGTTGACTACTATAGATATTATCACAATAATGTTGTTGACTACTATAGACATTATCATAATAATGTTGTTGACTGCTCTAGACATTTTCACCATAGTGTGTTGACTACTATAGACATTATCACAAAAGTGTTGTTGACTACTATAGACATTATCACAATAGTGTTGTTGACTACTATAGACATTATCACAATAATGTGTTGGCTAATATAGACATTATCACAATAATGTTGTTGACTACTATAGACATTATCAGAATAGTGTTGTTGACTACTATAGACATTATCACAATAGTGTTGTTGACTACTATAGACATTATCAGAATAGTGTGTTGACTACTATAGACATTATCACAATAGTGTTTTCACTACTATAGACATTATCATAATAATGTTGTTGACTACTATAGACATTATCACAATAGTGTGTTGACTACTATAGATATTATCACAATAGTGTGTTGACTACTATAGAGATTATAATAATAATGTTGTTGACTACTATAGACATCATCACAAAAGTGTTGTTTACTACTATAGACATTATCACAATAGTGTTGTTGACTACTATAGACATTATCACAATAATGTGTTGACTAATATAGACATTATCACAATAATGTTGTTGACTACTATAGACATTATCAGAATAGTGTTGTTGACTACTATAGACATTATCACAATAGTGTTGTTGACTACTATAGACATTATCACAATAGTGTGTTGACTACTATAGACATTATCACAATAGTGTTGTTGACTATCTGAATATATATATATATATATATATATATATATATATATATATATATATATATATATATATATATATACATATCCAAGATAATACGTCATTATAGGGAGGAAGGAGAACAATTACAAGCAAAGACAAAACCACGTAAATGGTATAACTGAAGGCGTAGACTATAGACATTATCAGCATAGTTTATTGACTACTATAGACATTATCAACATAGTGTTGTTGACTACTATAGACATTATCACAATAGTGTGTTGACTACTATAGACATTATCACAATAGTGTTTTGACTACTATAGAATTTATCACAATAGTGTGTTGACTACTATAGACATTATCACAATAGTGTTGTTGACTAGTATAGACATTATCACAATAGTGTTGTTGACTACTATAGACATTATCACAATAGTGTGTTGACTACTATAGACATTATCACAATAGTGTGTTGAATACTATAGACATTATCACAATAGTGTTGTTGACTACTATAGACATTATCACCATAGTGTTGTTGACTACTATAGACATTATCGCAATAATGTATTGACTGCTATAGACGTTATCACAATAGTGTGTTGACTAATATAGAAATGATCACGATAGTGTGTTGACTGCTATAGATATTATCACAATAGTGTTGTTGACTACTATAGACATTATCACAATAGTGTGTTGACTACTATAGACATTATCACAATAGTGTGTTGAATACTATAGACATTATCACAATAGTGTTGTTGACTACTATAGACATTATCACCATAGTATTGTTGACTACTATAGACATTATCGCAATAATGTATTGACTGCTATAGACGTTATCACAATAGTGTGTTGACTAATATAGAAATGATCACGATAGTGTGTTGATTGCTATAGATATTATCACAATAGTGTTGTTGACTACTATAGACATTATCACGATAGTGTGTTGACTACTATAAACATTATCACAATAGTGTTGTTGACTACTATAGACATTATCACAATAGTGTGTTGACTACTATAGACATTATAACAATAATGTTTTTGACTACTATAGACATTATGACAATAATGTTGTTGACTACTATAGACATTATCATAATAATGTTGTTGACTGCTATAGACATTATCACAATAGTGTGTTGACTACTATAGACATTATCACAATAGTGTGTTGACTACTATAGAGATTATCATAATAATGTTGTTGACTACTATAGACATTATCACAATAGTGTGTTGACTACTATAGACATTATCATAATAATGTTGTTGACTGCTATAGACATTATCACGATAGTGTGTTGATGAGTATAGACATTATCTCCATAGTGTGTTGACTACTATAGACATCATCACAAAAGTGGTGTTGACTACTATAGACATTATCACGATAGTGTTGTTGACTACTATAGACATTATCGCAATAATGTGTTGACTAATATAGACATTATCACAATAATGTGTTGACTACTATAGACATTATCACAATAATGTTGTTGACTACTATATACATTATCATAATAATGTTGTTGACTGCTATAGACATTATCACAATAGTGTGTTGACTACTATAGACATTATAACAACAATGTTGTTGACTACTATAGATATTATCACAATAATGTTGTTGACTACTATAGACATTATCATGATAATGTTGTTGACTGCTACAGACATTATCACAATAGTGTGTTGACTACTATAGACATTATCACAATAGTGTGTTGACTACTATAGACATTATCACAATAGAGTTGTTGACTACTATAGACATTATCACAATAGTGTTGTTGACTACTATAGACATTATCACAATAGTGTTGTTGACTACTATAGACATTATCACCATAGTGTGTTGACTACTATAGACATCATCACAAAAGTGGTGTTGACTACTATAGACATTATCACGATAGTGTTGTTGACTACTATAGACATTATCGCAATAACGTGTTGACTACTATAGACATTATCACAATAGTGTGTTGACTACTATAGACATTATCACAATAGTGTTGTTGACTACTAAAGACATTATCACAATAGTGTTGTTGACTACTATAGACATTATCACAATAGTGTGTTGACTGCTATAGATATTATCACAATAGTGTTGTTGACTACTATATACATTATCACAATAGTGTGTTGACTACTATATACATTATCACAATAGTGTGTTGACTACTATAGACATTATCATAATAATGTTGTTGACTACTATAGACATTATCACAATAGTGTTGTTGACTACAATAGACATTATCATAATAGTGTGTTGACTACTATAGATCCTGTCACAATAATGTTTTGACTACTATAGACATTATCACAATAGTGTGTTGACTAATATAGACATTATCACAATAGTGTTGTTGACTACTATAGACATTATCAGAATAGTGTTGTTGACTACTATAGACATTATCACAATAGTGTTGTTGACTACTATAGATATTATCACAATAGTGTGTTGACTACTATAGACATTATCACAATAGTGTTGTTGACTACTATAGACATTATCACCATAGTGTTGTTGACTACTATAGACATTATCACAATAGTGTTGTTGACTACTATAGACATTATCACAATAGTGTGTTGACTACTATAGACATTATAACAATAATGTTTTTGACTACTATAGACATTATGACAATAATGTTGTTGACTACTATAGACATTATCATAATAATGTTGTTGACTGCTATAGACATTATCACAATAGTGTGTTGACTACTATAGACATTATCACAATAGTGTGTTGACTACTATAGAGATTATCATAATAATGTTGTTGACTACTATAGACATTATCACAATAGTGTGTTGACTACTATAGACATTATCATAATAATGTTGTTGACTGCTATAGACATTATCACGATAGTGTGTTGATGACTATAGACATTATCACCATAGTGTGTTGACTACTATAGACATCATCACAAAAGTGGTGTTGAGTACTATAGACATTATCACGATAGTGTTGTTGACTACTATAGACATTATCGCAATAATGTGTTGACTAATATAGACATTATCACAATAATGTGTTGACTACTATAGACATTATCACAATAATGTTGTTGACTACTATATACGTTATCATAATAATGTTGTTGACTGCTATAGACATTATCACAATAGTGTGTTGACTACTATAGACATTATAACAATAATGTTTTTGACTACTATAGATATTATGACAATAATGTTGTTGACTACTATAGACATTATCATAATAATATTGTTGACTGCTATAGACATTATCACAATAGTGTGTTGACTACTATAGACATTATCACAATAGTGTGTTGACTACTATAGACATTATCACAATAGTGTTGTTGACTACTAAAGACATTATCACAATAGTGTTGTTGACTACTATAGACATTATCACAATAGTGTGTTGACTGCTATAGATATTATCACAATAGTGTTGTTGACTACTATAGACATTATCACAATAGTGTTGTTGACTACTAAAGACATTATCACAATAGTGTTGTTGACTACTATAGACATTATCACAATAGTGTGTTGACTGCTATAGATATTATCACAATAGTGTTGTTGACTACTATATACATTATCACAATAATGTTGTTGACTACTATATACATTATCATAATAATGTTGTTGACTGCTATAGACATTATCACAATAGTGTGTTGACTACTATAGACATTATAACAACAATGTTGTTGACTACTATAGATATTATCACAATAATGTTGTTGACTACTATAGACATTATCATGATAATGTTGTTGACTGCTACAGACATTATCACAATAGTGTGTTGACTACTATAGACATTATCACAATAGTGTGTTGACTACTATAGACATTATCACAATAGAGTTGTTGACTACTATAGACATTATCACAATAGTGTTGTTGACTACTATAGACATTATCACAATAGTGTTGTTGACTACTATAGACATTATCACCATAGTGTGTTGACTACTATAGACATCATCACAAAAGTGGTGTTGACTACTATAGACATTATCACGATAGTGTTGTTGACTACTATAGACATTATCGCAATAACGTGTTGACTACTATAGACATTATCACAATAGTGTGTTGACTACTATAGACATTATCACAATAGTGTTGTTGACTACTAAAGACATTATCACAATAGTGTTTTTGACTACTATAGACATTATCACAATAGTGTGTTGACTGCTATAGATATTATCACAATAGTGTTGTTGACTACTATATACATTATCACAATAGTGTGTTGACTACTATATACATTATCACAATAGTGTGTTGACTACTATAGACATTATCATAATAATGTTGTTGACTACTATAGACATTATCACAATAGTGTTGTTGACTACAATAGACATTATCATAATAGTGTGTTGACTACTATAGATCCTGTCACAATAATGTTTTGACTACTATAGACATTATCACAATAGTGTGTTGACTAATATAGACATTATCACAATAGTGTTGTTGACTACTATAGACATTATCAGAATAGTGTTGTTGACTACTATAGACATTATCACAATAGTGTTGTTGACTACTATAGATATTATCACAATAGTGTGTTGACTACTATAGACATTATCACAATAGTGTTGTTGACTACTATAGACATTATCACCATAGTGTTGTTGACTACTATAGACATTATCACAATAGTGTTGTTGACTACTATAGACATTATCACAATAGTGTGTTGACTACTATAGACATTATAACAATAATGTTTTTGACTACTATAGACATTATGACAATAATGTTGTTGACTACTATAGACATTATCATAATAATGTTGTTGACTGCTATAGACATTATCACAATAGTGTGTTGACTACTATAGACATTATCACAATAGTGTGTTGACTACTATAGAGATTATCATAATAATGTTGTTGACTACTATAGACATTATCACAATAGTGTGTTGACTACTATAGACATTATCATAATAATGTTGTTGACTGCTATAGACATTATCACGATAGTGTGTTGATGACTATAGACATTATCACCATAGTGTGTTGACTACTATAGACATCATCACAAAAGTGGTGTTGAGTACTATAGACATTATCACGATAGTGTTGTTGACTACTATAGACATTATCGCAATAATGTGTTGACTAATATAGACATTATCACAATAATGTGTTGACTACTATAGACATTATCACAATAATGTTGTTGACTACTATATACGTTATCATAATAATGTTGTTGACTGCTATAGACATTATCACAATAGTGTGTTGACTACTATAGACATTATAACAATAATGTTTTTGACTACTATAGATATTATGACAATAATGTTGTTGACTACTATAGACATTATCATAATAATATTGTTGACTGCTATAGACATTATCACAATAGTGTGTTGACTACTATAGACATTATCACAATAGTGTGTTGACTACTATAGACATTATCACAATAGTGTTGTTGACTACTAAAGACATTATCACAATAGTGTTGTTGACTACTATAGACATTATCACAATAGTGTGTTGACTGCTATAGATATTATCACAATAGTGTTGTTGACTACTATAGACATTATCACAATAGTGTTGTTGACTACTAAAGACATTATCACAATAGTGTTGTTGACTACTATAGACATTATCACAATAGTGTGTTGACTGCTATAGATATTATCACAATAGTGTTGTTGACTACTATATACATTATCACAATAATGTTGTTGACTACTATATACATTATCATAATAATGTTGTTGACTGCTATAGACATTATCACAATAGTGTGTTGACTACTATAGACATTATAACAACAATGTTGTTGACTATTATAGATATTATCACAATAATGTTGTTGACTACTATAGACATTATCATGATAATGTTGTTGACTGCTACAGACATTATCACAATAGTGTGTTGACTACTATAGACATTATCACAATAGTGTGTTGACTACTATAGACATTATCACAATAGAGTTGTTGACTACTATAGACATTATCACAATAGTGTTGTTGACTACTATAGACATTATCACAATAGTGTTGTTGACTACTATAGACATTATCACCATAGTGTGTTGACTACTATAGACATCATCACAAAAGTGGTGTTGACTACTATAGACATGATCACGATAGTGTTGTTGACTACTATAGACATTATCGCAATAACGTGTTGACTACTATAGACATTATCACAATAGTGTGTTGACTACTATAGACATTATCACAATAGTGTTGTTGACTACTAAAGACATTATCACAATAGTGTTGTTGACTACTATAGACATTATCACAATAGTGTGTTGACTGCTATAGATATTATCACAATAGTGTTGTTGACTACTATATACATTATCACAATAGTGTGTTGACTACTATATACATTATCACAATAGTGTGTTGACTACTATAGACATTATCATAATAATGTTGTTGACTACTATAGACATTATCACAATAGTGTTGTTGACTACAATAGACATTATCATAATAGTGTGTTGACTACTATAGATCCTGTCACAATAATGTTTTGACTACTATAGACATTATCACAATAGTGTGTTGACTAATATAGACATTATCACAATAGTGTTGTTGACTACTATAGACATTATCAGAATAGTGTTGTTGACTACTATAGACATTATCACAATAGTGTTGTTGACTACTATAGATATTATCACAATAGTGTGTTGACTACTATAGACATTATCACAATAGTGTTGTTGACTACTATAGACATTATCACCATAGTGTTGTTGACTACTATAGACATTATCACAATAGTGTTGTTGACTACTATAGACATTATCACAATAGTGTGTTGACTACTATAGACATTATAACAATAATGTTTTTGACTACTATAGACATTATGACAATAATGTTGTTGACTACTATAGACATTATCATAATAATGTTGTTGACTGCTATAGACATTATCACAATAGTGTGTTGACTACTATAGACATTATCACAATAGTGTGTTGACTACTATAGAGATTATCATAATAATGTTGTTGACTACTATAGACATTATCACAATAGTGTGTTGACTACTATAGACATTATCATAATAATGTTGTTGACTGCTATAGACATTATCACGATAGTGTGTTGATGACTATAGACATTATCACCATAGTGTGTTGACTACTATAGACATCATCACAAAAGTGGTGTTGAGTACTATAGACATTATCACGATAGTGTTGTTGACTACTATAGACATTATCGCAATAATGTGTTGACTAATATAGACATTATCACAATAATGTGTTGACTACTATAGACATTATCACAATAATGTTGTTGACTACTATATACGTTATCATAATAATGTTGTTGACTGCTATAGACATTATCACAATAGTGTGTTGACTACTATAGACATTATAACAATAATGTTTTTGACTACTATAGATATTATGACAATAATGTTGTTGACTACTATAGACATTATCATAATAATATTGTTGACTGCTATAGACATTATCACAATAGTGTGTTGACTACTATAGACATTATCACAATAGTGTGTTGACTACTATAGACATTATCACAATAGTGTTGTTGACTACTAAAGACATTATCACAATAGTGTTGTTGACTACTATAGACATTATCACAATAGTGTGTTGACTGCTATAGATATTATCACAATAGTGTTGTTGACTACTATATACATTATCACAATAGTGTGTTGACTACTATATACATTATCACAATAGTATGTTGACTACTATAGACATTATCATAATAATGTTGTTGACTACTATAGACATTATCACAATAGTGTTGTTGACTACAATAGACATTATCATAATAGTGTGTTGACTACTATAGACCCTGTCACAATAATGTTTTGACTACTATAGACATTATCACAATAGTGTCTTGACTAATATAGACATTATCACAATAATGTTTTGACTACTATAGACATTATCAGAATAGTGTTGTTGACTACTATAGACATTATCACAATAGTGTTGTTGACTACTATAGATATTATCACAATAGTGTGTTGACTACTATAGACATTATCACAATAGTGTTGTTGACTACTATAGACATTATCATCATAGTGTTGTTGACTACTATAGACATTATCGCAATAATGTATTGACTGCTATAGACGTTATCACAATAGTGTGTTGACTAATATAGAAATGATCACAATAGTGTGTTGACTGCTATAGATATTATCATAATAGTGTTGTTGACTACTATAGACATTATCACAATAGTGTGTTGACTGCTATAGATATTATCACACTAGTGTTGTTGACTACTATAGACATTATCGCAATAGTGTGTTGACTAATATAGACATTATGACCATAGTGTGTTTACTACTATAGACATTATCATAATAATGTTGTTGTCTGCTATAGCCATTATCACAATAGTGTGTTGACTACTATAAACATTATCACAATAGTGTGTTGACTACTATAGACATTATCACAATAGTGTTGTTGACTACTATAGACATTATCACAATAGTGTTGTTGACTACTATAGACATTATCACAGTAGTGTTGTTGACTACTATAGACATTATCACAATAGTGTTGTTGACTACTATAGACATTATCACAATAGTGTTGTTGACTACTATAGACATTATCACAATAATGTGTTGACTGCTATAGATATTATCACAATAGTGTTGTTGACTACTATAGACATTATCACAATAGTGTGTTGACTACTATAGACCCTGTTACAATAGTGCTGTTGACTACTATAGACATTATCACAATAACGTTTTGACTACTATAGACATTATCACAATAGTGTTGTTGACTACTATAGACATTATAAAAATAGTATTGTTGACTACTATAGATATTATCACAATAGTGTGTTGACTACTATAGACATTATAACAACAATGTTGTTGACTACTATAGATATTATCACAATAATGTTGTTGACTACTATAGACATTATCATGATAATGTTGTTGACTGCTACAGACATTATCACAATAGTGTGTTGACTACTATAGACATTATCACAATAGTGTGTTGACTACTATAGACATTATCACAATAGAGTTGTTGACTACTATAGACATTATCACAATAGTGTGTTGACTACTATAGACATTATCATAATAATGTTGTTGACTGCTATAGACATTATCATGATAGTGTGTTGATGACTATAGACATTATCACCATAGTGTGTTGACTACTATAGAAATCATCACAAAAGTGGTGTTGACTACTATAGACATTATCACGATAGTGTTGTTGACTACTATAGACATTATCGCAATAATGTGTTGACTAATATAGACATTATCACAATAATGTGTTGACTACTATAGACATTATCACAATAATGTTGTTGACTACTATATACATTATCATAATAATGTTGTTGACTGCTATAGACATTATCACAATAGTGTGTTGACTACTATAGACATTATAACAATAATGTTTTTGACTACTATAGATATTATGACAATAATGTTGTTGACTACTATAGACATTATCATAATAATGTTGTTGACTGCTATAGACATTATCACAATAGTGTGTTGACTACTATAGACATTATCACAATAGTGTGTTGACTACTATAGACTTTATCACAATAGTGTTGTTGACTACTAAAGACATTATCACAATAGTGTTGTTGACTACTATAGACATTATCACAATAGTGTGTTGACTGCTATAGATATTATCACAATAGTGTTGTTGACTACTATATACATTATCACAATAGTGTGTTGACTACTATATACATTATCACAATAGTATGTTGACTACTATAGACATTATCATAATAATGTTGTTGACTACTATAGACATTATCACAATAGTGTTGTTGACTACAATAGACATTATCATAATAGTGTGTTGACTACTATAGAACCTGTCACAATAATGTTTTGACTACTATAGACATTATCACAATAGTGTGTTGACTAATATAGACATTATCACAATAATGTTTTGACTACTATAGACATTATCAGAATAGTGTTGTTGACTACTATAGACATTATCACAATAGTGTTGTTGACTACTATAGATATTATCACAATAGTGTGTTGACTACTATAGACATTATCACAATAGTGTTGTTGACTACTATAGACATTATCACCATAGTGTTGTTGACTACTATAGACATTATCGCAATAATGTATTGACTGCTATAGACGTTATCACAATAGTGTGTTGACTAATATAGAAATGATCACAATAGTGTGTTGACTGCTATAGATATTATCATAATAGTGTTGTTGACTACTATAGACATTATCACAATAGTGTGTTGACTGCTATAGATATTATCACACTAGTGTTGTTGACTACTATAGACATTATCACAATAGTGTGTTGACTACTATAGACATTATCGCAATAGTGTGTTGACTACTATAGACATTATCGCAATAGTGTGTTGACTAATATAGACATTATCACAATAGTGTTGTTGACTACTATAGACATTATCACAATAGTGTGTTGACTACTATAGACATTATCACAATAGTGTTGTTGACTACTATAGACATTATCGCAATAGTGTGTTGACTAATATAGACATTATGACCATAGTGTGTTTACTACTATAGACATTATCATAATAATGTTGTTGTCTGCTATAGCCATTATCACAATAGTGTGTTGACTACTATAAACATTATCACAATAGTGTGTTGACTACTATAGACATTATCACAATAGTGTTCTTGACTACTATAGACATTATCACAATAGTGTTGTTGACTACTATAGACATTATCACAGTAGTGTTGTTGACTACTATAGACATTATCACAATAGTGTTGTTGACTACTATAGACATTATCACAATAATGTGTTGACTGCTATAGATATTATCACAATAGTGTTGTTGACTACTATAGACATTATCACAATAGTGTGTTGACTACTATAGACCCTGTTACAATAGTGCTGTTGACTACTATAGACATTATCACAATAACGTTTTGACTACTATAGACATTATCACAATAGTGTTGTTGACTACTATAGACATTATAAAAATAGTATTGTTGACTACTATAGATATTATCACAATAGTGTGTTGACTACTATAGACATTATAACAACAATGTTGTTGACTACTATAGATATTATCACAATAATGTTGTTGACTACTATAGACATTATCATGATAATGTTGTTGACTGCTACAGACATTATCACAATAGTGTGTTGACTACTATAGACATTATCACAATAGTGTGTTGACTACTATAGACATTATCACAATAGAGTTGTTGACTACTATAGACATTATCACAATAGTGTTGTTGAATACTATAGACATTATCACAATAGTGTGTTGACTACTATAGACATTATAACAATAATGTTTTTGACTACTATAGACATTATGACAATAATGTTGTTGACTACTATAGACATTATCATAATAATGTTGTTGACTGCTATAGACATTATCACAATAGTGTGTTGACTACTATAGACATTATCACAATAGTGAGTTGACTACTATAGAGATTATCATAATAATGTTGTTGACTACTATAGACATTATCACAATAGTGTGTTGACTACTATAGACATTATCATAATAATGTTGTTGACTGCTATAGACATTATCATGATAGTGTGTTGATGACTATAGACATTATCACCATAGTGTGTTGACTACTATAGAAATCATCACAAAAGTGGTGTTGACTACTATAGACATTATCACGATCGTGTTGTTGACTACTATAGACATTATCGCAATAATGTGTTGACTAATATAGACATTATCACAATAATGTGTTGACTACTATAGACATTATCACAATAATGTTGTTGACTACTATATACATTATCATAATAATGTTGTTGACTGCTATAGACATTATCACAATAGTGTGTTGACTACTATAGACATTATAACAATAATGTTTTTGACTACTATAGATATTATGACAATAATGTTGTTGACTACTATAGACATTATCATAATAATGTTGTTGACTGCTATAGACATTATCACAATAGTGTGTTGACTACTATAGACATTATCACAATAGTGTGTTGACTACTATAGACATTATCACAATAGTGTTGTTGACTACTAAAGACATTATCACAATAGTGTTGTTGACTACTATAGACATTATCACAATAGTGTGTTGACTGCTATAGATATTATCACAATAGTGTTGTTGACTACTATATACATTATCACAATAGTGTGTTGACTACTATATACATTATCACAATAGTGTGTTGACTACTATAGACATTATCATAATAATGTTGTTGACTACTATAGACATTATCACAATAGTGTTGTTGACTACAATAGACATTATCATAATAGTGTGTTGACTACTATAGACACTGTCACAATAATGTTTTGACTACTATAGACATTATCACAATAGTGTTGTTGACTATCTGTATATATATATATATATATATAAATATCCAAGATAATACGTCATTATGTGGAGCAAAGAGAACAATTATACGCAAAGACAAAACCACGTAAATGGTATAACTGAAGCCGTAGACTATAGACATTATCAGCATAGTGTGTTGACTACTATAGACATTATCACCATAGTGTGTTGACTACTATAGAGATTATCATAATAATGTTGTTGACTACTATAGACATTATCACAATAGTGTGTTGACTACTATAGACATTATTACCATAGTGTGTTGACTACTATAGACATTATCACAAAAGTGTTGTTGACTACTATAGACATTATCACAATAGTGTTGTTGAGTACTATAGACATTATCGCAATAATGTGTTGACTAATATAGACATTATTACAATAATGTTGTTGACTACTATAGACATTATCACAATAGTGTTGTTGAATACTATAGACATTATCACAATTGTGTTGTTGACTACTATAGACATTATCACAATAGTGTGTTGACTGCTATAGATATTATCACAATAGTGTTGTTGACTACTATAGACATTATCACAATAGTGTGTTGACTACTGTAGACATTATCACAATAGTGTGTTGACAACTATAGACATGATCATAATAATGTTGTTGACTACTATAGACATTATCACAATAGTGTGTTGACTACTATAGACATTATCACAATAGTGTGTTGACTACTATAGATATTATCACAATAGTGTTGTTGACTACTATAGACATTATCACAATAGTGTGTTGACTACTATAGACATTATCACCATAGTGTGTTGACTACTATAGACATTATCACAATAGTGTGTTGACTGCTATAGATATTATCACAATAGTGTTGTTGACTACTATAGACATTATCACAATAGTGTGTTGACTACTATAGACATGATCATAATAATGCTGTTGACTACTATAGACATTATCACAATAGTGTGTTGACTACTATAGACATTATCACAATAGTGTGTTGACTACTATAGACATTATCACAATAGTGTGTTGACTACTATAGACATTATCACAATAGTGTGTTGACTACTATAGACATTATCACCATAGCGTGTTGACTACTATAGACATTATCAGAATAGTGTTGTTGACTACTATAGACATTATCACGATAGTGTTGTTGACTACTATAGACATTATCACAATAGTGTGTTGACTACTATAGACATTATCACAATAATGTTGTTGACTACTATAGACATTATCACAATAGTGTTGTTGACTACTATAGATATTATCATAATAGTGTTGTTGACTACTATAGACATCATCACAATAGTGTTGTTGACTACTATAGACATTATCACAATAGTGTTTTTGAGTACAATAGACATCATCACAATAGTGCTGTTGACTACTATAGACATTATCACAATAGATGTTGACTACTCTAGACATTACCACAATAGTGTTGTTGACTATCTGTATATGGTATAACTGAAGCCGTAGATTAAAATTATATTTAGGAAACCGAATGATTCTCGGCTTCATTCTTAAGAATAAAGTAAATAAAATACAGAGGTAATTGAAATTAAATAAATACATACAGGCATCCATATACGTGCATACACAAGCATACGCGAAAACACTCGCCAAGGGTTTACAAATACAAGCACGTACAAAAAAAATACAAAAGAAAAAAACACGCACGCACGCACATACAGGACCCATGCAACACCTGTACCCGCACACATACGAACGTAATACCATATACACATAAAAATATATATAAAAACATATATACATATATGTGTGTGTGTGTGTGTGCGTGTATACATAATTAAATAAACGTATATAAATATACACACATAAATACGTATATAACGCGTGTACACACACACACCTACATGTAAATACACATATGTTCGCAGACTACGTCAACCAAAACACAAAGTACACATATACACACACCCTGCATACATACGAACCGGCATACTCACACAGGTGCAAAACTCACGTATACTCATAACAAAATGCACATGTACCAGTACATATAATATATACGCCAATAACATATACAAGCAAATATCCGTACGAGAAAGTATACGTACCTTCACAAAACATACAGGTAATATATACTTATAAGTAATGGTATTAACATAACATATGCTTAGCTACCACATCAACACGTAAATTATCCGCGTATAAATCGTACTATCCGTTAGGTTATAATGTGGGGCTGTAATACAGGAAAGTTCTGTGCAATTTATGTTTACAAGCCGAAATTGCCTCAGATTTTTTGTTTAAGATGTGGTCTTTGGCGAAGAGTATTTCCAGGGCCTCAGCGGCGCAGAGGTCACATGGTCTTTTATTTCCGTTATACGATCTAGCTTCAGCTATGATCTCCCAGTGTAACTTATATTGGGTGTGGTTGTCTTTTAGACTCCAGATATAAGCTGAAAGTGACGTCATATTCCTTCTTAAAGGGTTAAGAAAAGAATGTGTATACATGTAAAGACGCTGCTTGAACCTATTGGCGGTTAACCCTATGTAGGCCCTACGGGACGTGGGTGTTTCAACCTTACATTTGTAGACAATGTTACTAGAGAGGCATTTCCCGGATAGGGGTCAGACAACCAGATTCCTACAATTACAGTTAGTACTAGCTACAGGGTTGCACGTGTTCCTACGGCTAGGTAATTTAGCTAAATTTGAAGCTGTGATGTTATGTTTAGGTGTCGTAGAGTAAGAAATTTTAATGGTATTTCTATTAAAAATTTTACTATATTTATGTGCTGGGGGAAATGCTTCATAATAAGGGAGAGAAAGATCTTGGCTAATGATGTGGCCACCTCCATATTATATGGTGGGTTATACCATATAATGCGTCGGGATATATTTTTCCTAGGTCTATTCTCGTACTCTGTATAAGCTACCTTAGCGACAAATCCACTCCGAGCAAGAGCTTCATTGAAATATGTGGAATGGTCGTTGAAAATATGCCCATTTGTAGATAGACGGGAAAGCCTCAAAGAAACGTTTCTTACCAGGTTCTTGGTTATGCTGGCAGGATGGTTAGAATGTTTACTTATGTAATTAAGCGTATCATTCGGCTTTCTATACGAGTAGTGCAAGCCATTCGACAAATCGAGGGTAACGCCGGAGAGGTTGGCCTCAACCTGTATGGACAGGTTGAAGCCTTTAAAGAAGGCTGTGAGTTCTTTTATCACAGATTGACTTTTTTAGTTTCAGAAGATCCGGTGAAAGCAGCGATTCTTTGCCTAAACTTTAATCTGTTATTTTAATAAATAAATAAATATATATATATATATATATATATATATATATATATATAACGAAGGAAATGTGTTAAGGAACCAGGTGGACCATAACGCACCAAAGTACTCAATACTTAGGGTAGTAGAAGAGTGGGTAATAGGAACGAGTAGGACCCCGACGGCTGAGCTCTAGCCGTTTCGACTTTCATTTAGTCCAGAATTAGCCGTCGAAACGTTTTGAGCTCAGCCGTCAGGGTCCTACTCGTTCCTATATATATATATATATATATATATATATATATATATATATATATATATATATATATATATATATATATATATATATATATGTGTGTATCATAATCTATAAAGCTCAGTGTGTGGTCAAGCTCCTTCGTTATAGAAATCTACGATATAGAATTTCTTCAATTGAAATTTACAATTCAGTATTCGAAATAGTTTCGATTGCGTCTTGACGCAGATAATTTTTTCAATTTCACCCACAATTACGCAAAAAATAAGTAAAACTCAATATTTTACGATTTTCCTCTGTCATTTAAACTGCTAAACTCTTTCTACTACCATTCAAAATCTATACAACTTCATACTTTCTGCTACTTTCTCTTTCCAAGCTTGATGGTGATACTGTCCGTTCACACCACTCCCTACTGTATTAAATTTAGAAAACACATATCCTCTATGAGGTTACTAAACCTGCTAGAAACAGCAGCTAACTCTCCCCCATATCACACCCCTCCCTACTGTCTTAAATTTAGAAAACATATCCTCTATGAGGTCACTAAACCTGCTAGAAACAGCAGCTAACTCTCCCCCATATCACACCACTCCCTACTGTCTTAAATTTAGAAAACACATATGCTCTATGAGGTCACTAAACCTGCTAGAAACAACAGCTATCTCTCCCTCATATCACAACCCTCCCTACTGTCTTAAATTTAGAAAACACACAGACAATCATGCAGAACAACTCCATCGCAGCTCTGTTGTTCGGCTGGCATCGTCTACGCGCGTGTTGCGCAAGTACTGTGAAACAATAAATTTCAACACTTTTTTGCACAGAGATAATATCCATAGGCGAAACTACAATTGTCACTGCTGGCGCAGCTCCTGCTTCCAGGTCTGCAATTCATTCACCCAGTGCCTGGCAGACAAAAAAGTGGTGCCATAAAATGGGTGGTGCAACCTAACTTTGGTAACTTAATGACCCCGAGCAACGCCGGGCTTTAATGCTACTATATATATATATATATATATATATATATATATATATATATATATATATATATATATATATATATATAAATAAATAACAGATATATATATAATAATAATATATATATATATAATATGTATATATATATATATTAATTCAAAATATTAACAAAAATAGACATTCGTGTGATCAAGTATATTTTATTATACATATTTCAGAGGTACTGAGCTATCTTCAACAGTACGTCCTCATCAGATAAAATAAGATGATGCATGACATACCCTGACTTAGTAGATGGTTAAGATTTAGTCATGGTAGTGAATAAGATATGACAAAACTCAATATTTATATACCTTAAGATTGAGACATGAAAAGATTTACATATAATACAGAGGATGCGTATGAGAAAGTTTAAAAATACATAATAGCAATTTACATAACTGTTAGAGATTCAAATAATTTAAATTATTGAAGAAAGAAGAAAGAAGAAAGACAGAGAGAAACAGATGTGGAAAAAATATAGTTACTAGAAGTATAGAAAGCAAAAGAGAATTGATCAAGGATAGAGAGACAAGGAGGAATAATTTTTATAGTGTAAAGCATAGGGAGGGAGATTTGTATTGTCGTGGATGAATAGGCTGTGATTAGATGATGCAAAAATATATATATCTATATAAATACATGAATATATATTTGGGCATAGCTTTGTGAAAGAGTAAACTCGAATCTTCGAATTATCTAGAAGTATCCATCAATCTAAATATTAAATATATCTGGGTGTAATTATATGAGGGTTTAATTTCGAGTCCTTAGTTAATTAGAAATATACTAACAATTAATTATATATACTATATATATCCAAACGTATCCGGCTGACCGTTAAATTTCGAATCATTTATGTTAGTTCAGAATAATGAATTAATCTAAAGGTGTACTATTTCAGGCTATAAAAGTTTATATATATCTATATTGATATTAAAGTATACTAACATATTTAATTTATAAAATCATATTTAAAGTATTTGCAAACATGATAAGGAAGAGACTTAGTATTTTCATCCACACAAAGGTAATCCATATTAAATTATATTATCTTATATTATATTAAAAAAAAATTTTTTTTTTAATATTAAAATAATTGTTTTTACTTTAGGCACAAGGCCAGCAATTACCCAGTGCATTACTGGTACTTTATTTTATCGACCCCGTAAGGATGAAAGGCAAAGTCAACCTCGGCGGGATAATAATTCTCATTATATAATTTAGAACATAATTACAGTTATAACTTTAAAAATTTTAAATTAACAATTAGAATGCCATAAAGTATCTAAAGGCCTTATAATTAAACTTAAAAAAGAGTATTATTAAATTAGATATACGCATTTGTCTAAATATATACAAAGAGTATATTGTCTAAAGTTCAAGACGATATTAGTCAGTTATACACAATATAATATACTATAATAAATAAGTTACTGTTAATATTGTTAAAATTAAGGTTTTAGATCAATTATTATATTAGGATCATGTAATACATATATACTATAAATATACAAATCCAACTTCATGAATCATAAGGATAAGAACCAGATTCAAAATAAATAAGTAAATTGTTTGCGATCCTATAAGTGCCAAATATCTAAGCTATATAATTTAAAAATACAAGAAAAATTTTAAAGATCTATATTGTAGTATAATATCATAATTAAAGTGTCTGCAAACATGAGAAAGAGAAAACTTAAGATTTTCATCGACCCGAAGGTAACCCGAATTTAATTAAATTAAAAAAATAATAATCGTTATATAATTTAGAAAATATTTAACAATTATAACACTCAAAGGCGGAGGGGGTATTTATGTCAAGGCCGTAGAAGAGATGGCTTGACATAAATAACCTCTCCGCCTTTTGTGGTATTTTTCTCTTGGTTGTAAGAGGCTTAGCTCTGTTTCTTGACCGCTGTATCACGTGATGAACTCCCCCTCCGCCTTTCGGGATTCTATCTCGCGTCCTACGGACGTGTTTTGAAACTCTAAATGAGGTATCCTCTTGATAAGTCGGCAAACCTCACAAAAATACTGTATATCTGTGATGTAGTGTTTTTGCATAATATGCCACGAAACTACGTAGTCGAGGATAATGAAGGAATTTGGGTATGGTATATCTTATTAATTATATCATGGATATATGTGAGTATATTCATGTATATGTATGTATATATATACACACACACAATATAAAAAATACACAGACACATGCGAATACATACATATACATGAATATACTCACATATATCCATGAATTTGTGTGGTGCCAACCTTAACCGTTGTTGTATATATATATATATACACACACACAATATATACGAATAATACTTATATATGTGTTAAATCCGGTGGTAATCAGCAAGTCAGTAGATAGCTCAGTAGGTTCGAATCCGTCTAGTAACTTAGAATTAGGGCTAGGAGTAGAACTACGGTCGGAATTAGGTTTAAAATTAGGGGTAGAACTAGGGTTATAAGTAGGGTTAAAATTAGGGTTGGAACTAGGGTTAAAAATAGGGTTAAAATTAGAATTAAGGGTCTAAAAGTAAGTAAGTAAACAAAAAAGAAAAAAATCCTCTTCCTTCGCTCTCCAAAAACAAAATACAGGGCGAATACAGCTACGTTACCACCCACACCAGCCTCATCTCCACAAACACCAACACCACAAAAAACACCAACAAGCGAAAAAGAAACAAACCTACAACAAACGCTAACGAAACAAAGCAACCAAACCGCACTACACAGCATTAAACTTGAACACTACATCCAACACAACACCAGAATCACAGAAAATTAACACCACCCTCACACATATTCTCGAAAACATACACGACTCTAAAATTAAAATTCCCCAAGGACATCAGAGACTTCCGGCAAACATTTTCCAGGAGGATATATAAAAACATCCTTCCGGAGGGGGCCACATCTTTCCCATCTTTTTCCATTCCTTTTCAACTCGGAATACGCAGCATAAATGCGTGTGGCATGGAGTCGTCATGGAATCAGGGTCACCTGCTCAAAGACCTCAGGTCAATGAACATAGATGTGGTGGCCATCAGCGAAACCAGAATTTCGGCGGTTACGATGTGTACACATCTCCATGTCGACCGGGATCGGGAGGCGGAGTCGCTGCGTTGTTTCGGAGAGGTCTGGATCTTGTGATACGGACAGAGAAGGTAAGACGGTGGTGCTGGACGTGACCAGCAGCGAAGGCTATACTTTTAGGCTAATGGTTGTTTATGCCCCCGATAGGGGCAGGACGGCCTGATTTCTTCAGGCGACTGGAGACCTTTCTAGGAACGTCCCGCTCTTTAATGTTAGTGGGCGATTGGAACGGGATCTTGGATGCACGCTGGGATTGTGTGGGATTAGAGGATAGAGGAGGAGAGTGGTGTATAAACCTCGCAAACCTGCTCAGATGTTTCCAACTATATGACAGGTACCGACTGGATTCCTGAATGTGCCATTGTGGACATGGACAAACCGCATCGGGTCATCCAGATCGTATCTAGATAGAGTATTTTGTAGGGAAATAGATATTTCTAGCATAGGTTGTCCACAATTCAAAATAGTCGACTACATAGACCACAAATTCATACCTATGTGGTCGACTTAGACAGGCTTCATAGACAGGAACCCGGCTACTGGAAGCTAAACGTGTCGTTGACAGCGCGCAAAGCCTACAGAGACCGAATTAACGAACTAGTTAAGCGGGCGTTGACGGGGGCAATCGTCAACAACAAATGGTGGTTTGCCCTCAAAGGGGCAATTAGAATGGAGTCCATTAAGTTTAGTAAGACGTTAGCAATAGAGAAAAATAGAGCTTAGTAAAGGTATCGCAACCGACGTGCTTGCGGCGAAATTGGCCCTGGACCAATTCTTCAACGCAAAGCATGAAGGCTGCGTTGTCAGAGCTAGGGCGCGTGCTCTCAGAAACGAGGCGACAAAAGCCGTTCGATGGGCCCGAGTGGCGGAGGCGCGTCGTGGTAACAACGCCACGATCCGGTCTTCAGAGGACCACGACGGGCGCATATTATTCGAACCCGACCTTTTCAGCGGCACTTCACTCAGCTGTTCGGGGGCAGTGGTGGGTCGGATCGCAGGATGAACTTTAGCACCTACCCCGACGGACTGCCCCGGCTCTCGGCCACAGAAATGGAGCGTTGCGAAAGGCCGATAACAGCCGCTGAAATACGAGTTAAAATGACTGACTGCACATGGGTAAATCGCTTGGTTTGGATGGTCTGCCCTACGAGCTTTACGTACGCCTGCCAGACTTGTTCCGCGACCTCTTGACGGACGTCTACTGCAACTGGCAGCAGAACCGAAAAATTCCCAGCTCTGTGAGCCGAGGAGCGGTAGTGCTGCTGAGAAAGGATCCGAACAAGGGGGACAAGATAGATAATTTCAGACCTATAACTCTGTTAAACGAAGAGTTCAAGATTTTGGCCAAGGTGCTAGCAAAGAGGTTGGCGCTTGTTGCCGATGGTCTGGTGGGAGAAGCGCAGACATGCGCCATTCCATACAGATCCATCCACAACGACCTCCACCTCATGTGATACATCGTGGAGAGGGTAACTAACGAACCTGGCACGGAAGGGGCCTTGATCAATTTAGATCAGTTGAAAGCTTTCGATAGGGTCGACCATCGTTATTTGGCGGCGGTCCTGAGGGCGGCTGGCTTTGTGCCCGTCTTCAGAGGCTGGATTGCTGCCATTCACAGCGACATCTGCTCTGTCACCTTTCTGTCACCTTTCTGAAACCTTCAACATCATGCGCTCGGTCCGGCAAGGATGTACCCTTTCGTCCCTGTTGTACGTATTGACGCTCGAGATATTACTGCACAAACTGGAGACGTTGAGGGGCATCCCGCGCGAGCTGATTGCGTGAGAACCATGTCAGCATATGCCGACGACGTCACTCTAGTGTTTTCGAGTGCCAAACACATCGAGGCGATCGGCACTACTAAGAGAATACGAGGCGGTGACGCGCTCCGATGGTCAGGCGGTCCATCTGTGGTCAACACCCGCTACGTGGAGGGTTGGGTATGCCGTGGCTGATGATGCGCAAACATGCGCTCGTGCAACGGTATCTCCATCTCTTCCTCAGCGGTGATCAGGTGTGATCGCAGTTTGGTTGACGCATATTTCCCCAGCTCGTTTCCTTGATGGAGCTGCAGTCCTGGGTCAAGCGAAGACCGAGAGGGAGCGCTTGGAAACTGGAATGCCTTCAGGTGCTTACAGCCCTCGACCAATCGGGCAATGCGGTCGGTGGAAACTCCACCTTGGTGTTCTATAGAGGGTTAGTGGAGGGAAAGAACGACGACGTCCTTGGGAAGACATGGGCGTCGATGAAAATCAACTAGCCAATCTCTTCGGGAGAACTTTCAGGCCGGGGCTCATGGACAACTTCCAGAAATCCCTGGCGTGGCAGTGCTACAGACGAGCTTTGCTAGTTTGGGATAAACTCTACAAGTATGGAAGTGCCGTCAGGCGGGCCTGTCCGAAATGCACGCAGGGCGACGAAACCGTCCTGCACGCACACGTCCATTGTCCGAGCATTGCTGGCTTGTTGGTTTATGTCGAACACCTGCTGTCGCGTGTAGGACGGATCTGGCTATCAGCTGAGTCCATCGTGAGGATTGCCCCGCCGTCTTCCTTTTGCCAGGAAGGGCAGTTAGTTTTATCTGCCAGGTGGCCATGACGAAAGAGATCGTGCAGTGGACGCGTTTTTTCAGCAAATTTGAATAATATTAAGATACCGTAATGGGGGTTAAACCCCCTATTATATTAGGTTTCCCCATGGGCACAAACCCCCGTTGAAAATGTTTTCCCTTCGATTTATATGAATTTTAAACCATAGGTAAATGACATGATGATATTGAAATACAGAGTTTTTCTCCATAAATTATTTCACTGATTTAAAATCAATCATCATTTTCTTACAAAAAGAATGTGTGAAACGCAGCAAGGTGCAGTTAATTCGGGTAGTATATATATATATATATATATATATATATATATATATATATATATATATATATATATATATATATATATATATATATAAATTAATATAAAATTTGAATTTCAAATAAAAACGGCTGTTATTTCTAGCGGCACGAGTATAGGACTGGCTAGGCACTGGGACACCATGTGCGTTCAACATATTTCTCTCAGTCCTCCTAAGTATTTTGAGGTGAAACATACCAATTTTTGGATATCTGCAGATGAGCACAGAAATGGAATTTTCACTTATTGTTGCGAAACGGATTTGAGTTTTGAAATTCAAATTTATCCAGGTATCACGGCTATTGCCAATATGGGTTTGTTTTTATTGATTTATTGTTTTAAATCGAGACAGGCAAACTGTATTAATTTAATTAGTATTTTTCAATCTAGCTAACTTGGTCATTTGCAATACAAACACTTATATAATTGTATTAGTGTTTATCATATATATTAATTTATATTAATTTGTATTTCACGGCTCAGAAATATCTCTTTCTTTGAGCTATTTAATTGTAAAAGACTGTTTGAGTTTATAACTCTATATATAGTATATATATATATATACATATATATATATATATATATATATATATATATATATATATATATATATATATATATATATATATATATATATATATATATATATATATATATATATATATATATATATATATATTAAGATAAGCAGAACAAGCAAAATTCAACCAATTTTTTAAAACAAAATTTAAAAAAATATAATTTAAATATTTACCTATTCTTTTGGCCCTTACCGATCGGTTTCGTTTTGTAAAACACCAGAAATCCAATGGATTTCCAATGGAAAATCAAAGCTCATAAGAGAAGCATTTTCCTTTCCTAGGGCTAAAGACCCAGGAACGATAAAATATATAGTTATCTGCCAGCTAGCACAGATTCGAAAGGCCGAAAAATGACCCGTACGTGAACTACCCGAGGTGAAAGCGGGAAAAGCATAGACGTGTTGTCTATCTCGTTACTAAAAATAGCAGCTAAATATAAACAACAGATTTGTTCTCAACATAACGGAGGATAATAATAGAAGAAGTTAATATGCCCGTGGGTACTAAGTGCCCCTGGAAATATATAGGTTGTCTATGATTTAAGGTTGTTCTATGGTATTAATTTGACATACCAGAACTATAATATTAAGATAAGCAGAACAAGCAAAATTCAACCAATTTTTTAAAACAAAATTTTAAAAAATATAATTTAAATATTTACCTATTCTTTTGGCCCTTACCGATCGGTTTCGCTTTGTAAAACACCAGAAATCCAATGGATTTCCAATGGAAAATCAAAGCTCATCAGAGAAGCATTGCTTCTCTTATGAGCTTTGATTTTCCATTGGAAATCCATTGGATTTCTGGTGTTTTACAAAGCGAAACCGATCGGTAAGGGCCAAAAGAATAGGTAAATATTTAAATTATATTTTTTAAAATTTTGTTTTAAAAAATTGGTTGAATTTTGCTTGTTCTGCTTATCTTAATATTATAGTTCTGGTATGTCAAATTAATACCATAGAACAACCTTAAATCATAGACAACCTATATATTTCCAGGGGCACTTAGTACCCACGGGCATATTAACTTCTTCTATTATTATCCTCCGTTATGTTGAGAACAAATCTGTTGTTTATATTTAGCTGCTATTTTTAGTAACGAGATAGACAACACGTCTATGCTTTTCCCGCTTTCACCTCGGGTAGTTCACGTACAGGTCATTTTTCGGCCTTTCGAATCTGTGCTAGCTGGCAGATAACTATATATTTTATCGTTCCTGGGTCTTTAGCCCTAGGAAAGGAAAATGCTTCTCTTATGAGCTTTGATTTTCCATTGGAAATCCATTGGATTTCTGGTGTTTTACAAAGCGAAACCGATCGGTAAGGGCCAAAAGAATAGGTAAATATTTAAATTATATTTTTTTAAATTTTGTTTTAAAAAATTGGTTGAATTTTGCTTGTTCTAGTTCTGGTATGTCAAATTAATACCATAGAACAACCTTAAATCATAGACAACCTATATATTTCCAGGGGTACTTAGTACCCACGGGCATATTAACTTCTTCTATATATATATATATATATATATATATATATATATATATATATAGAGAGAGAGAGAGAGAGAGAGAGAGGGGGGTAGTACACTGAAGGTAATATCCGTAGTGGTAGAGCACTCAGTCCATGGGAAGAGTTAGGTAGAAGTGTTTACACAACAGTTAGTTCGCCATACCAAGAACAATTGTTATGGTTATACGGAACAGGAAGGACAACCGTATGGACGCGCATGCGGAGAAACCGTTACTTCACCCAGGCAATACAAAATTGCGTGCGAGAGGTGTAAGGGAGATAACTGCGAAAGTCCGAAAGTTTCTAGTTGATAAGAATATATATATAAACGGAAAAAATGAAACGAAATTTCATTTCCCACTCTTAGTACGGCCGTTACTTAAATATAAGTATGTACACGTACATACATATATGTATACAGACGTACAGTAGTATGTATATATATATACATACATGCACACATATATATATATGTACGTATGAATTCACCGAACATTTATTATAATGCTCGGTGTGTTTGTAAACAAACATCCCGTATTAAGCCGTAGTGTCTAGCAACCATCGTTGCTCGTTTGTTCAACACTGACAAAGGAACGCTGTACTAGTTTCAAGCTTATTAGCTATCGTCAGCAACGTATACCTTCCTGCCAGATTGTTGAACGTATATACTTATGCACATTAACGGCTGAGTAGCCCAATTTGCATATCGAGTGGGTTAATCGGCCGGGTGCACCGAAAACGATAAACGGAAAAGATGAAACGAAATTTCATTTCCCACTCTTAGTACAACCGCTGTTCGGCGTACTTGCGTAGGGTGTTCATACTACGATGTAGGTGCAACAAAAGGGGTCTTAGTAGAAGTAGCACAGATGTGAGTTTTACGGTGTCAATAACACGGCAACGTACACCGGGCCCAGATTTGCGCGTGATGAAAGCACGAAGCGCTAACAGGGCGCCGACAAAAATTTTAAGGTTCTCCTCATTTCCTCAATATGAAAATGGTATGTAATTCCCAATGCTAATTCGTAAATTTCCTAGAAACCATTAATGAAATCGGAAAATTTTTTTCTCTTCACAGCAGTACGAGGGGATTAATTAATGTGTGCTGCAAATTTCAAGGAAATCGGCTGGATTATCTTTAAGTTACGCCTCAAAATAGCCTAAAAATGCCTTTAAAATGCGGTTTTTCGCCTAATGCAGAAAAAGTTAAAATTTCGGGTACTTCTCGAGTTTTAGGGATTTACACACACAGACAGACATCCCCTGTTTCATATATATATATATATAATTATCTTCTTTTTCTTCTTCGCCAACGTATTCCTGGTACGGTCTTGTGGGTTGAGTAGAGTCCTCAAAAACACCTTCCAGCGGGTCCTGTCAAAAACAACCGTCTCCAAGTGGTCCGGCTGGATGCCCAAGTGAGGCCAGCCGAGCTCATGAATCTTATCCAACCATGTTGCTCCGGGTCTACCCTTGGGTTTCCTGTCGGCTGGTTTTGCCCGTAAAATCTGTCCAGTGATTTTTTCCTGAGACATCCTAATTACATGTGCATAATATCGGAGCTGTGATCTCTCAATTCGGAGAAATAGTGGCTCTCTGATCTCCGAGCTACACACTCTATCAAGTAACATTACTCCTAAAACCCTTCGGGGGAACACCATTTCGACCGCTTTTATTACGATTGTGTTTTTTCGGTCATTTCCCAAAATTCATGACTATAGGTAAGAGTTGGCACGAATACCCAATTGAAGAAAGCGAGTCTGGCCTTTACACTTACCTCCTTTCTTCTGACCGAATTCTGAAGCTGGCGCATTACTGAACCAGCTCATGCAATTCTTGCACTTAATTCAGCCTCCTGCCTTCCATCACTCATAAACAGTGCCTCGAGATACTTGAACTTCTCCATTTGCTTAGTTACATTTTTTTTTTTTTTTCATTTCTGTCAAAAACAATATATTTAAATTAATCTGTAGATAGGGTTTCAGTACCTATCAGGCCGTACGAAGTAGGGATTTTTTTTTTTTTCAATTAAGTCGATTCCGGAAAGTGTGTGGGTTAGTGGTTAGAAGATTGGATTCGCAATCGTGAGGTTGCGAGTTCGATTCTCGGACTGAGCGATGCGTTAAGTCCGTGAGCAAGACATTTTATTTCCCATTGCTCTTAATACCAGCAGAAGCGAGTTGAAGGAGTATGTATTATGCACCTGTAATTCCTAATGGAGTCGTAGGGGCGCCGTTGTAACATACGGCATATCTTGGGTATGTTATACTTGGCGGAACTTATCTCCTCTCCGAGTTTGAATGTAGCTGATTTCTTCGAGACAGACAGGGAGAGAACGAGTGAAAGAGAGAGGAGGAGAAAGCGATATAGCGAAAGAAACGACCCAGTACCGAACTGGTACTTTTTTATCGACCTCGAAAGGATGAAAGGCAAAGTTGATCTCGGTCGGATTTGAACTCAGGGCAAAGAGAGCCAACACAAATACCGCAAAGCATTCAATTCAAGTTAATCGAAGAAGTATCGAAACAATATTTTAATTTTTATTCAAAATAATTAAAAGTAAAAAAAAAACAAAAAAAAAACTTATTTGTCCTCTTACAGAGATTACAAACCCAACTCTCATTTAGAATGCATAGATTCGCCCAAACTAACCGTCAACGATTTCAATGAAGAAAATCATCACCATCATCATCGTATCGTTTGTCCATTGTCAATTTGATCGCCAAGGTAGCAAAAGCTGTCAGCAACTTCTCAGGAGCTTCCCTGGCAACTGAAGGAATCTATTTCACGTATGCTCTTTCTGCTTATTTCTTCTGTGTATTTGCTGCATATTAAGTCTATATTTTCCGTTAGCCTGTCTGCAATTCCACTACATCTCTTGTGCGTCCATAAATTACACTGTGTGCAAGTTATGGAATTCCTGCCTCCTCTTTTCTCACATATCAAACAACCTTAGATGGGTCTGCATGGGATAGGCCCCCACTGCCCCATTTATTTTCCTCGTTCAGCAGCCTCTCATAGTATGTCTTCCGCGCCTCCTTCTTTTCGCCGTCAAATAGAGATAAGGCTCCACAATCATTTTTGGATACTCTTTTCTCCAACGACATCACGATTTTCTCTAGCATACTGTCTCGCAATCCTGAACATTTCACGGATTGCGATATGAAACATTTAAATGTATTCTATTATTAGATTGAAATGAAAATAGCTTTAGATATATAACTTTTGACAAAAATATTATTGAAGTCTTTCTGGTCTGTTTGCTATAACGCAGATTATGAAACACTGTCTTGGGTTTGAATTTCATGTTATAGTATTTTTATTTCTTGGTCAGAAACTTGAGTGAAATATTTGCTGAGATGGAAATGTTGCGTCAGTGTTCTAATCCGAGTCGCGTATGAGGTTACTATAAATGTAAGGCCACGCCCATACCCGCTACTGTCTATATCCTCATTAATGTAGCGAATCGCCAGAGTCTTCAGGACGCCAGATTAAAAATGCCTCAGTATTTGTTCGGTTTATTGCGCTCTTAGTACTTAGTAGAAATCTCCCTTCCCGCCCTTTGCCTTTCCTTCTTTCGAAGTCGATAAATAAAGTACCAGTCCAATGCTGAAGTCTATTCTCTTTACCCTGGAAGAAATCAGCTGTGTTTCGACCTCTAGACTGATGGGCTCTGTCATGTCATATATAATGTTGGCACATCAATAACTTCATCAAGAGTTCACGGCCATTTATTTATTTATTTATTCATTAATGTTGAAATTTTCCGAGTCCTACCATTCACCTCGTTAAGTGCTTGTAGTGGTCAACAAAGACGTCGTAAGCGATATCTGCATTGTAGGTTGATAAGTTCTGTTGTTCATATTTTCCTTACTGTTTTGAGTTTTGTCCTCTTCGTATCAATTCATCCATCATACCTGAGTTCTTTTTATAGCAAAAAGATATTTGTAGTTCTTTTCAGAATGTAAAGGTTGTATTGTTAATCAGTTCATGTTTAGTTTTAGAAGAAATGGTACACATATTTCTAACTAGAGTGGCCTCTCGTTGCTGGGCAATTTTCACCCTACCAATGACTTTCTTTCAATTGTTTTTATTCCATGTCAGACCATGTCTCGTCTCGCGTTACTTATTTCTTGGCCACAAGATGGTTTCTATGGAAGTTTATTCTGTGGAGCTGTATGTTGAAGTGGTATCAGTGGTTTGTTGTGTACTTTAATGTGAGTGTCTTCACGTAAACATCGGCTGACATCTGAGAGGACAACTCTCTGCCTCTTAGCGAAAAAAATGTCCCCTGCTGACGGCATTAGGTCATGTTGATGGAATGCATGAGACAATCAATAAAATCCAGACTGCTTAAACTGTCACAAAACAGTGATTAATAATTGTAGTTAGAAAAAGCTATCTCACTTACCGCTTTTCACAGGCGCCGCTAAATTCCACTGCAGGTACTCCTCTTCCACGTGCGTCCGACTGCTTAACACCGGGAGCTGCCCAAAACTCGCGTCCACACCGTGTGCTGGTCACCACTAGAGAGAGGCCCTCTGCTGGCCCTTCCGGTCGAGCATCCTTCCGGCCCAAAACCCCTTCCGGTCGAGCACTCCCCCGCCTCCGGCCACCGCACGCCACACCATACCCACACGCCCCCCTGATCTCAAGGATCAATTTCCCCCTCGTTCCTCTGCATATGAAAGTCTGCTGTCCAGGTCGGTGGTTAACGACTTCGTTGCGATCTTCGTAGTATTGGGGCAGAGCTCTGGGTTTCCACCTCATCTTGGGTTTCCTCTTCCTCGGAGTCCGTCGACACAGTGATTCTTCTTACATCCAGGACATGACGTAGTACCCCGTCCACGGACACATTGTTCTTTGAATTTACGGCCGTCACCGTTCCCCTTCCCCATTGAGATGTGCAACGTGCATCTGGGGGCTTAACCCAGACTTCTTCGCCCACCTGCACGAATGCACTCTCTCTCCCCACTGGCCGTTGTGGTGGCGTGCAAGGGTGCCGCCACTCGTATTTGAATACTGCTCTATGTGGCACCGATTCCTCGACCTGTCCAACCCGAGGGGACATATTGTACCAGAACACTGCCTCCATTGGTGAGATATGGCCCCGCTCCGCCATTGCCTTGATCGTCCGGTGGTGTCGGACCACGATTCCATTCCCGCTCGGCCTGTGCGCCGCTCTGAAGAAACGGTCCACCTTCCATCCATCGAGCATCTCCCTCAGTGCCTCCGAGCGGAACGCTGCGCTGTTGTCCATCAACAGTTCATCCACAGGGCCCCGCTCCAAGAACACCTCTCTCAACGTCCGCACGATTTCCTCGGCCGTTCCAGTCTTCATCTCCCTCCATATCGCCATTCGACCTGGTCCACAGTCGACCATCGAGAGGTACGTTCCCTGCCGGTAGTGCGTCACATCCACCGCTAATCGCTTCCAGTCGCGATCCACCGGGAGGCTTCCCGTTTCGAGTACACCCGGGGCGGGATCAATGGACTGACATCGGACGCAGCCTCTAACCCCCCCCCCCCCCCGAACACTGTGTCTGCTAACGTCCGAGTCGATTCTCCTGGCTAGGAACAGGCTCCTATCCACCCCCATGTGGTGCATGTCATGCAACCCCTTCAGGTCTAACTCGGTCAGCCGACACACGGCAGCTATCTCATCCTCTACCTCCTCCGGCGCTTCCATCCAGGCTTTCTTCACTCTAGTTAAGATGTCCACCCTATTTTTCTCTGAGGGCACGAACACTACGCTCAGCTTCAGGTCGAACTCGGTGGCCAGCTCGCCTAACGTTCCCAGGCGGCGCTTTATCAGCATCTCCGCCGCGCCGCTCGTTCGCACTCTCTTCTCACTGGTGAGCACTGATCTTACCCATCCGAGTACAGTAGCCGAGTCGGTGCGTATCTCGATGGTGCGCAGCCCCCACCGCAGGGCGAGGTTCACCCCTCTCAACACCGCGTCCAGCTCGGCCACATTGATGTGGCTGCAGTCGTTCTTCTTTCTAAGCCAGGCTGCATCCTCGACCTCAACACCTCCTATCTCCAACGTGACACCCAGCGCTATGCTGCTGGCATCGCACCATACGGTCCCGCTCTGTGATTTGGGAACGTACCAGCGTCCCCGCACTGGGTCGTCGGCCTTCACCCTCCCCACGATCTCCTGCATCATGGCCACCGTTCTCTCTCCCACTCTGTCACTCCAAGTCACCCCTTCCGCTCGTCTCTTGACATAGCTGCATGCCGTCCGGAGCCACCCAGCGATCGGGTAGTGACCCACCAGCTTTCCACACACCGAGAAAAGCTCCCGCCTATTCATACTTGGGCCCAGTTCCGGAACTTCGTTTCCCCTCTGGAACACCAAAAACGCCCGTCTTATCTCGCCGTAGCCTCAGTCCCAGCGCGGCTCCTCCCTCCAATGCTTCTGATGGCTTCGCAGTCAGTCCATACCTCCGCAAATGGCTCGTGACCTCCGCCGTCGACACCACCGACTCGTCCACTAGGATGTCGTCAATATAGGAGTTGGTAGCCCTCTTTATCTTGTCGGCCCTCCCCAGAGCGGTCTTGAGGACCGTCGCCATGATCTTCGGTGCGGAGCTCAGCCCGAAACCGAGCCTGGTCAGGCAATATGTCCGGCCCTTATACCTGACCAGCTGATACCGCCAGAGCTTCTCATCTATATGCAACTGCAAGTAAGCCGACTTTAGATCCACGATCGCTGAACCCCCCGTCATGCGTCTCCACTCACGCAGGGTTTCCCCACAGACATCCGTGACCTCGCCACCCGTGTGGCATGACACGTGCTCGTTCAGCTCCCGATAGTCCAGCACCGGCCTCACCTTGCTCTTCGTGGGTTGCACCACCGCCATCAACGGCAATACTCCGCAATTCACCTCCTCCTTCCAGGGAAGCAGTATGCCCTCTTCGATCCATCTCTCTACTTCTCGCTCGAACTCGCTCCTAGCGTTTCCCTTCAATGTGTGTTGATAGCAGCCCACTTTGGTCTTCAGTGTTGGTGGTTCTCCCTTCCAGTACCACTCAACAACCCATCGCTGCCCATCAAACACGGCCTTGAAGTCTTTGTCCTGTACAGTGTAAGCGGGGTATTCCTCCTCGTGGGCCTTCTGGTTCTCATGACGTGCACTCACAGCGCATACCGATGCAGCGGCGCCAAACGACACACCGACATTGTTCACCGTGACGCCCCCTAGACGGCCAATCGCGTCCATGCCCATAACCACGCCGATCCCATCCACCACACTGTCTACCACGATGGCGGAAAGCCTTATCCTCCTTCCCCGTACCGCTATTTTCCTTCTCGCTGCGACCTCGGCATTTAATTTTCCTGCCGTCGACTGCCCTTACGCTGCTCTTCCCTCCCCACCTCTGCGCCACCCCCGCGGTCACCAGTGTCGTCGTACAGCCCGTATCCACGAGGGCTCGCTGTGGCTTCCCCCTCACGAAGACTTCCACCACGGGCAGCGCCGCTACTTGTAAGGGGCAACTACCGGCGCAGTAGTTCCCCTTGGATCGTTTCCCTGGTCGCAGTTAGTAGCGATGTGGCCTGGTCGCTTACACCGGTAGCAAATTATCTCCGGCTTCGACTCTCTACAGTCTCTAGCCATATGCGGGCCCTGGCACCTAAAACAGCGCTCCCTAAACTCACGCGGATGGCCGCGTGCCGAGGTTGCCTCCCTTTCACCATTTCGCTGCCAGGTGTCCTGAGCCTCCATAGTTGCTATCGCCGCAACACTCTTTTTGGCATCTTCCGCTATGATCCGGGCTTGTTCCACCAGTGAACGCATTTCCATCTCTTTATACCCCGGGACTTGCTGCAGTTTCACCGCTATGTCGTCCGGAAATCCATTGATGAACGCCAACCGCACCGTGCGTTCGCATTCCGCCTGGTAACCGGCCAACATAGCCAACCGCCTTATTTCCGCTGCGAAAATATCGCTCACCATTCCACCTGATTCTCGCCAGCTTAGCAAAAGCCGCCAACGGTCCCTCGGCGAATGCATCCATCAGACGCCTCTCAATCTTCTGCACATCTCTTTGGCTGTGCTCGTCCAACTCAAGGAAGAGTACCAGCGCGTCGCCCTCGAGGTACAATGCCATGAGGTCGGCCACGTCCTCTATCTTCTGCAAGCTTGCGACCAGCCGAACCTTCCGCAGCCAAGCGACAACATTACCTTCCCCGGTGAATGCCCTGATAGCTTCGTTCATCCGTAGTCTTGTCGCCATCTTCTGATTTGTTTTGCGGCAAGTGTTTTCTTTTCTTTTTTTTTTTTTTTTTAGTCGCCGAAATAGCTTGTAGTTAGAAAAAGCTATCTCACTTACCGCTTTTCACAGGCGCCGCTAAGTTCCACTGCAGGTACTCCTCTTCCACGTGCGTCCGACTGCTTAACACCGGGAGCTGCCCAAAACTCGCGTCCACACCGTGTGCTGGTCACCACTAGAGAGAGGCCCTCTGCTGGCCCTTCCGGTCGAGCATCCTTCCGGCCCAAAACCCCTTCCGGTCGAGCACTCCCGCCGCCTCCGGCCACCGCACGCCACACCATACCCACAATAATATTACTATTTCCGTGTGCTATAAAACTTTCTCCTTGGGATGCAGATTTCGAAAACCAATCCGTTCTTCTCTAGGACACACCGCTTCGGAGCCTTTCACCAACATATACAGGTGTAAACATACAAACATACACGCATATACTCTTAAATGTATAGTAAATGTTCCACATTTTCTTTCAATTGTTCACCAATAGAATGAGAGAGCCAGTTTCGAATATAGAAACAAGAACAAGACGCTTTCAATTGAATTTAGACAATATCAACTAGTAATATCAACTGTGTGTGTGTGTGTGTGTGTGTGTGTGTGTGTGTGTGTGTGTGTGTGTGTGTGTGTGTGTGTGTGTGTGTGTGTGTGTGTGTGTGTGTGCATGTGCGTGTGTGTGCGCGTGTGTGTGTGTTTTATGTGTGTGTGTGTGTGCTTGTGTGCGTGTGTGCGTGTGTGTACAGACATGGATGCCATATCATGTGTGGTTCTGTATGTTTGGAATTATATGTACACATACATATGTTTCTATATCTGTACATATGTATTATATATGTTGCAATTACATGTTAAACTTTTGGAATGGTTTACATATTTTCACAGTTCCGTTAATTAACTGTATTTATAATTTCCTAATTAGCTGTGCCTTTTCTATGTATGTATGTATGTATGTATGTATGTATGTATGTATGTATGTATGTATGTATGTATGTATGTGTGTATGTATGTATGTATACATTATGTATGTATGTATATAAAAAGCCACATTCGATCGCAGCGCTGTTAGTGTGTGTGTGTATAGATATGTTTGTGCGTGTGCGTGTGTGTGTATATATATATATATGTATATTATTATTGTTGTTGGTGTTTCAAATTTCATTTGAAAAGGAAAATCAGGGTAGAGAGCGAAGTGCTCTCTTCCCAGCATTTTGTTGAAAGATGGGTGAGAGAAGCAAGTATGGCCCGAGTGAATGGGCCTACTCTGAGTGTGTCTGCAAATTAAAGGTGGAAAACTGGGAGAGGGCACTTGCCCTGGTGGTCAGGGTCACTGTGGCCTTTTAATGAGCTTTTTCCACAAATGTCCCTCGGAAGTCTCCCCCCATTGGGGAATTTTTCATTGTTATTTTTTATTACATCCTCTGTTTTTTTTTACACGCAGAAATGCCCATTTGTACCGTCCTGTATTGTCCTGTACTGTCCTTAATGTCTACTTTATGTAAACCCTTGTGGTTAATAAAGAAAGCATTATTGTTGTTGGTGTCGTTATTATTATTGTTGTTATTATTATTATTATTGGCGGTGAATTGGCAGTATCGGTAGAGGGTCGGACGCCATGCTTTGACGCATAGAGTTACGGCCCTTGCCATTCTGAGTTCAAATCCCACCGAGGTTAACTTTGCCTTTCATCCTTACGGGGTCGATAAAATAAAGTACCAGTAATGTACTGGGTAATTGCTGGCCTTGTGCCAATAGTAGAAACAATTATTATTATTATTGTTATTAATATATATATATATATATATATATATATATATAATGTAGGAGGTGAGTTTTATTGTAGTACAATAAAGCAATGCAGATATCGGATAAGAAGCACTCTACAGTTTGTAGGACTGGAGTATACATAATATAAGATCAAAAGATGGTTAAAGGAGTTCCATGTATTTTATTATGCGCATTTCAAAAACAAACATCATCATGCAATAATATTTGTGTTTTCATCAGATACAATAGGAGAACATGATATGAAGGCTAAAAAACACTTGTGGATAGTGCAGTTTTAAATCAACATATGAAAAGTGGTTTTAGATTGATGTGTGATATTGGGAAAAATATTTTATTTAGAGAGGGGGGGGTGGAAAGGATGAAAAGAGAAGAAGATGAGAGGGAGAGATGGGTGATAGAGAGAAAGAGATAGTTTTTATAACTGAGAGGAGATATATTGTTTTACATAGAGAGGTTGAAAACCGTTGGAAGATAATGTATAAATTAAAAATTTTGAAAATTAACGAAGGGAGGATATGTGCGAGGAAAAAATATTTTATTTAGGGAGGGGGGGTGGAAAGGATGAAAAAAAAAGGGGGAGGAGATAAGAGTGAAGGTGGAGAGGGAGAGATGGGTGATAGAGAGAAAGAGATAGTTTTTATAACTGAGAAAAAGATATGTTTTAACATAGAGAGGTTGGGAACCGTTGGAAGATAATGTATAAATTAAAGGAATTTGAAAATTAACGAAGGGAAATTATGTATGAAGATAGAGAGAAAAAAATAATAATTGTGGATGAATATTCTAACGTCAAAAAAAGAAATGTATGTATTGTGGCAATTTCAAAATTAACGAAGAGAAAAATCTAACCATCCTACCAATATCAAGAATGCTATAGTTAATAATATTGGAAATAGAATATCTAACATATCTTCTAATAAAAACATCTTTGATGCTAACGCCAATTACTATAATAACGCACTTTCTAAAGCCGGCTATCCAGATAAAATCAAATATAGTAAAGAAACAAATTCTAGAAAAACTTACAGTAGAATAATTAATCATGACCATTCCAATAATTTTAATAAAAGACCTAGATACAAAAACATAATCTGGTATAATGCTCCTTTCTCCATCTCTATTAATAACAATATTCCTAAATTATTTTTTAGTGCCTTAAATAAATGCTTCCCTCCCTCACATATCTATAGTAAAATATTTAACAAACACACCATCAAATTTTCGTATTCTACATCCTCCAATATTTCCAACATCATCTCTAAACACAACAATAAAATACTAAATACTAAATCTCTTCCTTCCAATATTGAATTTCATAATAACAGTAATAGTACTCCCGACGTCATTGTAAACCCTAGGCTAACTTCTGTAAACCCAAATACAACGTCAAACACAACTTCGCTAAATGTTCATAATCCAACTCTAAATCAAGAAACTATTATTCCTATTATTCCCATCGCAAACAACTTCTCCAATCCAATTCCTTTTATAGATAACACTAGATCACTCATTAATAATCTCTCTAATTGCAACTGCCGCATTAAAAATAAATGTCCTCTCAACAACCATTGTCTCGATAAAAACTTAATTTATGAATGTAAAATTATAACTAGCACCAATTCCTTCACCTATTTTGGCTCCACTTCCACCTCTTTTAAAGCTCGTCTCTATAATCATCATTCATCTTTCAAATACAAACTTAAAAGAACTAACACTGCTCTCTCAGAACTCATATGGTCCTTAAAAGACAAAAACATTAAATATACCATCTTTTGGAAGAAGATTTCTTCTGCATCCTCATACTTGAACAGCTCTCTATCTAAAATCTGTAATCTCTGCCTAAATGAAAAATTTACCATTATCTCTAACCTAGATTCTATAATAAATAGACGCACAGATTTGTTTTCTATCTGCCTGCATAAATTCCATAGAACTTTTCACAAAGTATACAGTTAATATTCAATTCTTTATCAATTTAGAATCTTTTCTCAAAGGCACATATACATACACCTCTTTAAAATATACCCATCTACCTTACTTTAAAGGGCATTATACACTCTATAATACTTGTTTACTCATTACCCTCATTCTATCTTCACCTTGTAAAATCATAACATATACATTTGTTGTTTTGACATTAAGAATATTCATCCGCAATCATTATTATTTTTTCTCTCTATCATAAATCTTTTTAATCTCAATTTCATCCTTAATTTATTATTATTTTTTTCTCCCCATCAACGAACTCATTATTAATACATATCAACTCTTTATTCGCATATATTATCAATTCCTTCAATATACAAACTTTAACTTTACATTATTTTTCTCAAATCCTTCTACACACAAACCTTAATAATTTTTCTCTTCGTTAATTTTGAAATTGCCACAATACATACATTTCTTTTTTTGACGTTAGAATATTCATCCACAATTATTATTTTTTTCTCTCTATCTTCATACATAATTTCCCTTCGTTAATTTTCAAATTCCTTTAATTTATACATTATCTTCCAACGGTTCCCAACCTCTCTATGTTAAAACAATATATCTTTTTCTCAGTTATAAAAACTATCTCTTTCTCTCTATCACCCATCTCTCCCTCTCCACCTTCACTCTCATCTCCTCCCCCTTTTTTTTCATCCTTTCCCCCCCCCTCCCTAAATAAAATATTTTTTCCTCGCACATATCCTCCCTTCGTTAATTTTCAAAATTTTTAATTTATACATTATCTTCCAACGGTTTTCAACCTCTCTATGTAAAACAATATATCTCCTCTCAGTTATAAAAACTATCTCTTTCTCTCTATCACCCATCTCTCCCTCTCATCTCCTTCCCTTTTCATCCTTTCCACCCCCCCTCTCTAAATAAAATATTTTTCCCAATATCACACATCAATCTAAAACCACTTTTCATATGTTGATTTAAAACTGCACTATCCACAAGTGTTTTTTAGCCTTCATATCATGTTCTCCTATTGTATCTGATGAAAACACAAATATTATTGCATGATGATGTTTGTTTTTGAAATGCGCATAATAAAATACATGGAACTCCTTTAACCATCTTTTGATCTTATATATTATATATATATATATATATATATATATATATATATATATATATATATATATATATATATATATATATATATATATATATATAAATCAGGAAAGAGAGTGACACTGTTTGCTATACAAAAAAGGTTTTTAATCTCATTGCTGACAATTGTTTCTCTGAACTGGTAGGTCTAGAGATCGCTATCCGCTTATTTTCACGTTACTCGATCGCCAATACAAAGTTATAACCAGTCAGTTCATCGGAGTTCTATACTACACTAATGTCTGTAAGTACCTCATCAACCCATAAACATATCTCTTCTCAGCTGCTGTCATCACTTGATCCTAAATCCAAGAACATTTCAAAATACTACTACAACAGAACTTTACCTTCCTCCTGCTATAATTATAATCAGCATGTTTTCTCTTTATATGTATGTATGTGTGTGTGTATATATATATGTTTGTGTGCATGTGTGTATATATATATATCCGCTTCGTGTCGCTATGATACTTCATCAGTCAAAAACTGCTGGAATTTCAAATTTGGCGGTCATTCGAGGTGAGAGAGAGCAACTTTACGGACATGATTTTTGACAGCGGTAAGAAATTGTTTTCTTATATCAATGTTTAATGGGCTTCCACTGATGATTTATAAGTGCCCACCTAAATATATTCTTACATGAATATATATTAGGCTTCTACATAAACTGGAAACATTCTCCCAAACTTGTAGAAAACTTATAATGAAACAATTGTTTGGAAAGAGAGATATACTTTAACTTTAATTATATCTCATAAAATAATACAACTGGTTTTTCCACATTATACATATTGTTAGCACCCCAAACACTTAAATTGGGTTTATATTTTAATATAACCTAATGTTTGTTGAGTGAGATGGATACCAGTCAGAGTTTAGCTTTAAACTATCTCTGTTATTGTATTATATATATATATAGAGGCTAAGGAGGCTATATATATATATATATTGCCTCCTTAACCTCTGTATTAACTTACCCATTATTTAGCTTCTTTGTTAATGTTGTCTTATACATGTATGTTATTGATGATGAGAAAGCTAGACAGCCATCTCATCTAATATAGACCACACAAATACCACTACAGTGATAAATCCTTCATCTGTCAGATAAAAACCGACTATTACGGCCACCTGACCTACATTGTTTAAAGACACCAGCTTATCTTTACACTAGATATAATACACCCTACAACAGTTTTTACATGTCAATTTTATACATCTACCTCATGTCAGCGAGTTTTACACGCTAAAATCGTAGATATACTATACTTCACACCTAGATTGATGTGATTATCTCAAATAATTTATTGCTAGCATTGTTGATATTGTTCTGACTGAATGCTATTACTACTACATATAGTAGCCTGTATATTCTTTTCATGCCTGTATATTCTTTTCATTCTCGCAAGCTCCAATGAACTGACTGGTTATAACTTTGTATTGGCGATCGAGTAACGTGAAAATAAGCGGATAGCGATCTCTAGACCTACCAGTTCAGAGAAACAATTGTCAGCAATGGGATTAAAAACCTTTTTTGTATAGCAAACCGTATCACTCTTCTTTCCTGATTTATTATTACTCCAAGTGTTTACAACATAGGAATTACAGCGTACTCGCAGCATCACTATGGAAACGCCTTGTTGAGTCAAACTTAGCCAAGCGTTGATACCATCCACTACTCGGAGTACCCTAACTGGACTACACCTAAGTGGACTACCTATAACAATAATTTGTTACCCCGTATATATATATATATATATATATATATATATATATATATATATATATATATATATATATACTATATTATATTTAGAGATTAAACTCATAGTCGTTTACAATTAATCAGCTCAAAGAAAGAGGCATTTCTGAGCAGTGAAATACAAGTTATATATTAATATATGTGATAAACACAAAACGTGTTTGTATTGTAAGAGACAAAGTTAGCTAGCATGAAATAAACTAATCACAAATTTTTCCCAATAGAGAGAGAGTCGGTTTCTAACATAGACACAAGACTCTCTCATTGTAATTTACACATCAACTAGGTAGATATATCTGTATGCATGTGTAGATATGGATGTTATTGTATGTGTGGATGTGAATGTTTTGAGTTGTATGTGTGCATGTGTACATGCTTTGTATCTGTACATGTGTCTATGCAGTTATTAGATGCAAAATGTTTCGAATGTTTTACATATTTTTACTGTTCCATTAATGGATTGTACTTGTAATTTCCTAACTAGTTGTGTTCTTTCTGTTCCTGTGAAGCCTAGCTTCTCAAGATTTGTATTGAGGCAGTTACTAACATACCCCAGTGCCCCAATAACCACAGGCATAAATAAAGGTGTAATCAGGGTGGACTATCTGCAGATTTCTCATCAGTTCTGCATAAATATTCTCCTTTTCGCCAATCTTTGATATCATATTGGCATCTGCTGGGCAGCTAATTTCCACTACTGTGCATGTTTTCTTCTCCCTGTCCCATATCATAATATCTGGTCTGTTATGCCTGCATTTTATTGGGGTTTTTACTCAAACATTCCACCAGTACTCTTTCGTATTATGTATATGGATATCTTCCACATTGCTGTAGCTTTTAATGTGTTTATTATCGGGGCTATCTTTTTTACGAACTGCATTGTACAGTGTTTTGGCCACTACATCATGCCTCATAGGTAGATAGTACCGCGATGACATCTTTGGACAGCTGCTGATGACATGGGTGACATCTTCGATGTTAATTCTGCAGAGTCTGCACTTGTTATCACATCTAGGTGTTTTGCCTGCATCCCTATCTCTTTTGTGAATTAGGTATTTCGTGTTAATTTCCTGTTCTTGGATTGCAAAAGCGGATCCTTCAAAGTGGGAGCCAATATAGCGGTTGTTGGTCCAAGATAGACTACTTTCCTTATCTATATTACCCTCACTCTGGAGATTCCTGGCAACATATCCATGCATGATTTTTTTGCTGATAAGCATGCAGTTTTTCATCCATGGATTCACTGCGATACTGCTGAGTGACTTCCCTGGATGTGAGTTTTTGATTATCACACAGGGAATATCTCTCGAGGTGTTCCTTCCCAACTCTCATGATCTTATCTGTTTCATGCAGATAGACTTGCTTGAGAGACGTGCTCCTACGCTTCGAGGTTCGTAGATGTTGTCGGAGGGATATGATGCGACATTCAAATGCTGTCTGAACTGATGTTAGGCCTCTGCCTCCCTGCTTACGTTTCAAGTAAAGGCGGTCTATGTCACTGTTGATGTGGAATTTCCGGTATTGTTTAGTATTTTTCGAGTTCTAACATCAGTTGCTCGGATTTCGTCTATCGTCCAATTGAGTATTCCAAACGTTGGTGTTAGGACAGGCACAGCAAACACATTGTGAGCCACTGTTTTGTTTTGCGCAGAGAGTTCCGATGACCATATCTTTTTCAATCGGGTGTAGTATTCCCTGATTACGCGTTCCTTATTACATATACCATTATAGGATATGTTCTCATCTATCCCCAGGTATCTGTAGCAGTCTTCATCAGATATCGGTGAAACAGTTAGGCCATTAATGACGATGTTGCTAGATAGAGTTGTTGTTTTTCCCCGCTTTACAGCCATATATGAGCATTTATCTTGGCCAAACTCCATTCCTATATCCTTTGGGAACGTTGTAACCAAGTCAAGATTTTTCTTCATCCCATCCATGTTCTTGGCATAGAGTTTCAGATCATCCACAAAGAAATTATGGGTTAAGTTCGTATTTCTGTCCTTCTGTGAGCCAATGATGTATCCTTCACATTTCTTGAGCAGAAAGGACAAGGGGTTTAATGACAGGATGAATAATATCACAGAGAGGCTGTGATACACAAATATACCCCTGCGATATTTTATTTTATCAGTGAAAATAGAGTCCTCCTTCTCTGTCTTTAACTTTAGGATAGTAGCCCAAGAAGAAGACAGTTTCTCTATGGCTCTAATAATAATTGTTTCTACTTTAGGCACAAGGCCAGCAATTACCCAGTGCATTACTGATACTTTATTTTATCGACCCCGTAAGGATGAAAGGCAAAGTAAACCTCGGCGGGATTTGAACTCAGACCGTAAAGGGACGTAACTATGCTGGAAGGCATGGCGTCCGACTCTCTACCGATACTGCCAATCCACCGCTCTATGGCTCTGATAATAATGTCTGGGACTTTAGCAAGTTGGGGGGCCTCTATCATCCAAGAGTGGGGAACAGAATCGAAAGCTTTCCTGTAGTCCAGCCAGACTGTAACCATATACATCCTAAGTTGTCGCACATCCGACATCGCAGTTTTGTTGATTAGGAGTTGTTCAGCACATCCCCAAATCCCTTCCTTTCCAGCTGCTTGTTCATCTGTGATGATGTTATTATTTTCACAGTGATCTTGGAGGAATAGGTTCAGGCAGGCTGTATACATCGTATACATCAGGTTCTGGCATGCAATGGGTCGGTAGTGTTTTGCCAAGTGGGTATCTTTGTTCTTGAGGACCAGTAATGTTTGTGCTAATGTCAACCATTCTGGTATAAGTATTACTCCCTTAAAAACTTGTTGGTAGAGGTCAGTAAAATACCTCCGATAGAATATCAGTTTTTTGTACCAGTAGCCGACTATCATGTCTCTTCCTGGTGTTTTCTTATCTTGGAGTTTTCCTATCACAGTCTCAAGGGTACCCTCACTTATGTATGTATGTATGTATGTATGTATGTATGTATGTATGTATGTATGTATGTATGTATGTATGTATGTATGTATGTATGTATGTATGTATGTATGTATGTATGTATGTCAGGTCACCAGCTGGTACTACTGGTAACATGTATCCCAGTACAACCTATCTCATGGTCGGGTCGTTGGCGACTAAACTGGCAACCCCACCAAGGTTTCTTGGTGAGGAGGGTGACTTTAGACATCCTGCAGGACTAAAAACAAAACTTGTCAAAGGGCAAAGGAGCTCTTAAGAGTCAATGGCCATCCAAAATCACCGGGAGAGATGACCCCTTAGCCTTTGTCAAGGCAGAATTCTAGGAGAAGGAAAACTCTGATATAACACCTGCAACCCTAATGGTATCCAATGATGTTGACTTGTTCTTCTTTTTGGTAAATATCATCTTGGTTAAGAGAGTGGGACTGGTTTTGTGCAGTGCCTTTGCTCACTATAAAAGCTTCACGGCACAAGCAGTGCTTTATATCTGGAGATCTCTCTGCACTTGTCGTCATATGGTACCATGGGCCTAGCACTATGTGTCAATAATTGTCACAAGTGTAGTGTTTGTACCAGAGTTTTCAAGTCGCTGGCTGGACTAAAAAGTCACACTTGTTTAGCGCATCAGTAGGGGTTCTCCTACATGGATATAAAGTAGTGGCCGTACTCGAAAACGAGTTGGCAGCCACCATGTATGTATGTATGTATGTATGTATGTATGTATGTATGTATGTATGTATGTATGTATGTATGTATGTATGTATGTCGTTGGCGACTAAACTGGCAACCCCACCAAGGTTTCTTGGTGAGGAGGGTGACTTTGGACATCCTGCAGGACTAAAAACAAAACCTGTCAAAGGGCAAAGGAGCTCTTAAGAGTCAATGGCCATCCAAAATCACCGGGAGAGATGATCCCTTAGCCTTTGTCAAGGCAGAATTCTAGGAAAAGGAAAACTCTGATATAACACCTGCCACCCTGATGGTATCCAATGATGTTGACTTGTTCTTCTTTTTGGTAAATATCATCTTGGTTAAGAGAGTGGGACTGGCTTTGTGCAGTACCTTTGCTCACTATAAAAGCTTCACGGCACAGGCATTGCTTTATATCTGGAGATCTCTCTGCACTTGTCATCACATGGTACCATGGGCCTAGCACTATGTGTCAATAATTGTCACAAGTGTAGTGTTTGTACCAGAGTTTTCAAGTCGCTGGCTGGAGTAAAAAGTCACACTTGTTCAGCGCATCGGTAGGGGGTTCTCCTACATGGATATAAAGTAGTGGCCGTACTCGAAAACGAGTTGGCAGCCACCATGTATGTATGTATGTTCTTCTGGTTTTATAATTTCACAAATTTTTGCCAATAGTGAGAGAGTCGGTTTCTAACATCGATACAAGACTTTCTCATTGGAATTTACTCAACATCAACTAGGTAGATATGTATGTATGTCTGCATGTGTAGGTATGGATGTTATTGTATGTGTGGATGTGTATGTTTTGAGTTGTATGTGTGCACGCTTTGTATCTGTACATGTGTATATGCAGTTATTAGATGCACAATTTTTCGAATGTTTTACATATTTTTACTGTTCCATTAATGGATTGTACTTGTAATTTCCTAACTAGTTGTGGATGTATGCATGCATGCTGCCTCTTTCTCTTATTTTTTCCCACAGGCAAGGTTGTAAAGAAAAGAGCATTTTCGCAGTGACTTGTACAATCGTTCATCATTTGAATTGTAAGAGTGTTGTACAGATTCTGAATGATTCCAGATATCATGGCCATTTGTAGCTTATGAATTAAGGAGCTGCATTCTTAACCCACAAATTCAAATCCATGTGGTTTGGTATGCATCCTGTAGTTCCAATAATAATGATTTCTAGTATAGGCACAAGGCCAGTAATTTTGGGGGAGGGAAAAGTTGATTAAATCGACCCCAGTACGTTACTCATGATTTATTTTAGCAACCCCTTAAGGATGAAAGGCAAAGTTAACCTCGACGGGATTTGAACTCAGACCGTAAAGGACCGTAACTCTATGCTGCAAAGCATGGTGTCCGACTCTCTACCGATACTGCCAATCCACCGCCATTGTGGTTCCAATAATAATGGTTTCTTATATAGGCACAAGACCAGTAATTTTGGTGGGAGGGAAAAGTCGATTAAATTGACCCCACTGCGTGACTGGTACTTTATTTTATCGACCCCGTAAGGATGAAAGGCAAAGTTAACCCCCATGGATTCGAATAATAATAATTGTTTCTATTTTTGACACAAGGCCAGCAATTATCCCAGTACGTTACTGGTACTTTATTTTATCGACACCTTAAGGATGAAAGACAAAGTTAACTTCGGCGGGATTTAAGCTCAGAACATAAAGGGCTGTAACTCTGTACTGGAAAGCATGGCGTCCGACCCTCTACTGATACTGCCAATCCACTATAATAATAGGAACTAAGTTCAATGTGTATCTTTGGTACTGGATCTACAACTTTCTCATCGACGATGCGTAGGTATCCTCTGCCTCATATATTTATCTTACTACAATGACAGCTTGACAGCTGTCCTCCTCAACAGAGCATCTCTGTAATGTGCACCCTTCCTTCGCACCAAAACAACGTTGGTTGTGTCTGAATTTGGTGGTGGTTTAAATTTATAGCCTCCATAAATATTCTTTCGAATATATCATGCATGTATGTATGTATGTATGTACGCACGTACATATGGATGTGTGTATATATGTATGAAAGTATTTATATATGTATGTATATAAATATGTATATATATGTACGTCGTATATGTATATTGTGTGTATATGAATACACACACACACACACACACACACACACACACACACACACACACACACACACACACACATATTGGGTTGTCAAGTATGAAATTTGTAGACATTTGGGTTTTTTCAAAAAATTTCTACAAATTTCATACTTGACGATCCAATATATATATATATATATATATTAGAAAGTGAGGTTTTTTTTACAAAATGAAAAATAACCGAGGTGTCCTACACGAGTGGAAGTATAAAGAAAAAGGGATGAAATCGAAAATGCAACTGAAGTCTTATTTTTTTTAAAAATATATATATTTATTTGGTTCCTTTACCGGTTTCGCAGTTCTTCTGCTTTTCAAAAGGTGAGTTGAGATGGAGGGTCTGTGGTTTTTCTCACATCTGGTTGGTCTCTAAATGTTACTTGTTTTATATGGAAAAAGTGGCTCGAAAGCCAGGTTTTTCGAGAAGTAATTTGATTGGTTTGTCAATAATTATAATAAATTTCGCGCCAGTTCGCGTTACAATAGTTCTTCAAATAAGAGAGGGGGGGGGGGGGGGTTGTCACAGGTTGTTTTTTCATATATGAGTGTTTGAATTTCTTTTTACTTGAAAAAATGAGGCTCACGAAGGCTTTTTTTTGGTTGGTTATAAATGAAATTTGGCTGTCACGTGAACAAGTTTTCATTACATTTTTGCGCCCTTATTTGGAAAACTATTCTGTAGTCTTTATAGTGAATATTATGACAATGGAGAGATAGTGGTCAAGGGAAAAGGGATTGGGAGAAATGTTCTGGTTCAGTGAATATGGCCAGCTGTCAGAGTTCAGGTGTCAGAGTTCAGATTTTCTATTGAGACTGAAGATATGTGTTTATTTGTGTGCTTGTGTGTGTGTATATGTGTGTGTGTGTGTGTATGTGTGTATTGGAAGATGATTCTATTAGTAGAGATGGGGGAGGGAGTTGTGTGTGTGTGTATATGGGTGTTATGTGTGTGTGTGCGAGTATGTTAGATGGAGAGAATATATATTTTGTGTGTGTGTATATATATATGTGTGTAGGAAAGTGGTTCTATTAGTAGAAATGGGGAGGGTGTTGTAGGTGTGGGGGTTGTTATGTGTGTGTATGGGTGTTATGTGTGTGGGAGTATGGTTAGCATGTTAAGATGAAGAGAATATATATATATATATATATATATATTGTGTGTGTGTGTATGTGTGTGTGTAGGAAAATGATTCCTTTAGTAGGAATATTTTTGAATGAACATATTTTCCTGACTTTTTCGTGTTTGCTGTTGTATTGCCAGTGCAAACGTATGTTAAGGTTTATTTAGTTCGGGTTTTTATTTTCTAAAGTAGAAGGTGTTATGTGTGTGTGTGTATGTCATATTGTGGTGTTGACATAATGTATATTAAACCTTATTTAATGTTGGTCTATATTTTTGAATAAACATATTTTCCTTATTTATTCGCATTTGTTCTGTTGTATTGTTAGCGCAAAGGTAAAATGGGAAGACTTGGAATTTGGGTGTCTTATTACTTGCGCAAATGTCTAGATATGCACTTAGTGGTATCTGTCTCGTGGTTGGATCTCGTAATTGTTGGCGATGAACTGTCATTCTGTTTCTGAGTGTGAGTTTAGTTTGTCCTATATAATCTTCATTGCATCCTTTACATTTAATGGCATAAAGTAGATTTTTTGATGAGCAAGTGAAGTGATTTTTTACAGTAAAATTTTGTCCTGATTTAAATGTATACGTGTTGCCTTCAATGAGGTGAGTGCAGGTTCCACAATTAGAGCGACCACATTTTTTGATACTTAGTTGTGGGTCTGTGGTAGGTAATTTGGCATTGGTGAGTAATGTTTTCAGTGATTTTGGTTGTCTTTTGCTTTTGATTATTTTGTGTGTTTCAAGGGCTTTTTTCATTCTTGGGTTTTGTTTTAGTAGTGGAAGGTTATTGTGAATAGTATTGTAAGCTTCCGCATTTCTTGGGTTGTGTGTTGAGATATATGATAGAATATTGGACGTACCTTGAATTTGTTTCTGTTTCCGTAATTCATCAATGCCTATTGCTTTAGCCCTTTCTATTCCATTATTTATTAGTAATAGTGGGTACTCTCTCTCAAGTAGAATTTCCTTTAATTCTTGAAGTCTTTTATTTCGCGTTTCATAATTGGAGACAATTGTGCAAATTCTTCTTGCTAGGTTAAAAGGAATGTTCGTCTTCGTGTGCTTTGGATGGTTGGAGGTGAATAGCAGATATTGTTTGGAATCTGTTGGTTTGTAGTGTATGTCAGTTTCGATATTTGTGTCTTTTTTTGTGATTAAGATGTCCAGAAATGGGAGTTGATCTTGGCTGTATTCCATTGTGAATTGGATGTGGTTATTGATGCCGTTTATTAAGTTTTTGAAATCCTTCAGTTGGTCGAGTGTGTGGGACCAAAGAATGAGGCAATCATCCAAGTAGCGTTTCCAATTCTCTGATAAATATTTGTGGAAGTTCAATCCGTATTTTGATTTGGACTGTTCATATATCTGGACTTCTAAGTATGCCATGACTAAGTTGGCATAAGTTGGAGCGGCTTTTGTGCCCATCGCAGTCCCCGATATTTGCTTGTAAGTATTGCCATCGAAATCAAAAAAGTTATTCTGTAGGATGAATTTTAATCCCTCGGTGATGAAGCTTTTTTCTATTCTGTCAGGTATCTCATTGGGATATTTCTCTAGCCAGAATCCTATTGCTTCTAGTCCGTATTGGTGTGGGATCGTTGTGTAGAGATTCACTACATCGAAAGACACAATAATAGTGTCGTTGTTGACATGTTTGGGGAGGTGGTTTAAGAGGTCCAGATCGTCTCTTACAAGTCTTGGTATGTGTTTCAGTATTGGTTTCAGTAGTATGTCTATAAAGTTGCTCAATCTGTGTGTTTCACATTGTGGGCCCGCTACAATTGGTCTTAATTTAAGGTCTGTGGGGTATTGTGTGTTCACGCAGGCTGAGCTGGATTGTTTACAGGCATCGTTGATTATTTTACATTTGTGGATCTTCGGAAGTCCGTAAAGGTTGCTGGTTTTGTATTAAAAATTTGTTAAATAATCGCGTTCCTTTTTAGTTAGGTCTTCCTGGTATCGATAAATCAGTGTGTTTAATTTGGTCATTATTTTTGATTGCTGGTAGTTTTTTACTCTATCATAGTAATTAGCATTTTGTAAGAGAGAGAACATAGAATTTTTATATTTTTCAGCCTCCATAATGACAACAGTACTTCCCTTGTCCGCTTCCTTAATTACAATGTCCGTATTGTTTTTTAGTTCATGGATAATCTCCCATTCCCTTCGACTTGTGTTGGGTTTGGGTTTAGGTTGCGGTAGTTCATGGTATGGGAAGGTAGCTATGTGGTCACAAAATTTGTTCAGAACTCTGTTTCTATCTTTTGTTGGGTTGTAGCTGCTTTTATTCCGTACAATTGATTCGTCGTTATTCTCCTTGTCAAAGAATTCCTCTGTGAGACGTAATTTTCTACAGAAGTGTGAGATATCGTCATTTATCTCGTTGGGGTTAGGATATTGTGGTGTTGGTGTGAATTTCAGACCTTTGGAGAGAAATTTTACTATTTGGGCTGAGAGGTTTGTATTTGAAATGTTAATTATTTTCGGTTTTTCAAAATCGGTTTGTGCCACCGGGTGTCGTGAGTCCTGTAGCCTTGGTCTATATATATATATATATATATATATATATATATATATATATATATATATATATATATATTATATTTGTTTTGCGAGGTTTTTTATATGAAATCGTCTGTCGAAACAAATAGTGTTATACTTGGGGAGGGTCATATTATTGTAATAATATTGCCAGAATTAATAACAGAACACACTCACTGTTTGGTTGGTTTTTGCTTCTGTATCTTTTATATCAGTTAATTTATTCGGTCCTCATTGTTTACCATTGACTGGTCAAAAATACAGATATAATACAACAGGAGGAACATAATAGCACCACTGACGATGTTGCAGATGTGCAACGAAAGAACTTTGTTAGACTATATATATATATGTGTTTGTGTCTATATTATATCTGTATTTTTGACCGTTGGTCAGTCAATGGTAACATTGAGGACCGAATAAATTAATTTAACTGATATAAAAGATGGAGAGGTGAAAACCAACCAAACAGTGAGTGTGTTCTGTTATTAATTCTGGGAATATTATTACAACAATATGACCATCCCTAAGTATAACAATATATATATATATATATATATATATATATATATATATATATATATATATATATATATATATATATATATATATATATATATATATATTAGAAATTAGAAATTATAAGCTTTCACCGTATTTTAGTCTAAAATACGGTGAAAGCTTATAATTTCTAATTTCTAATTTTCAAACTCGCGCACCGTTTCAAAAACATACTTACATGTTTACATTTATAATTTGGTTGTTTATATATATATATATATATATAGTTGTAGTTCCTGTTTGTTTGTTTGTTTGTTCACGAACTCCTATGGTTTTGGAGATAGACCCCCATAACAATATATATTCTGAAACTACAACTGAAAATGTTTTCCCTTCGATTTATATGAAATTTAAACCATAGGTAAATGACAAGATATGATGCCTATTCACAAAAGTTTTGAATGGATATTTTGAAAAAAATTATTTACACGAAACAAAATAAGAATAAGATTTAATAATGTAATTTTGATTTGATATATTACAGAAAATAATGTTTTCCAATTTCTCATGCATTACATTTTACATTGAGTAATATATATATATATATATATAATATAGTAATAATAATAATAATAATAATAATTGTTTCGACGTTTGGCACAAGGCCAGCAATTACCCAGTGCATTACTGGTACTTTATTTTATCGACCCCATAAGGATGAAAGGCAAAGTTAACCTCGGTGGGATTTGAACTCAGAATAGCAAGGGCCGTAACTCTATGCGTTAAAGCATGGTGTCCGACCCTCTACCGATACTTCCAATCCACCGCCCTTATAGTAATAATAATAATAATAATAATAATAATGTAGGGTGTGTGTATATGTGTACTTTGTGTTTTGGGGACGTACGTCTGCGTACATATGTGTATTTACATGTAGGTATGTGTGTGCGCGCGTTATATACGTATTTATTTATTTATATACGTTTATTTAATTATGTGTATACACGCACACACACACATATATATATATTTTTTTAATATATATATTTTTATGTGCATTTGGTGTATACGTTCGTATGTGTGCGGGTACAGGCGTTGCGTGGGTGCTGTATGTGCGTGCGGGTTTTTTTGTGTACGTGCTTGTATGTGTATAACCATGGCGAGAGTTTTGCGAATGCTTGTGCTTGTACGTATATGGACGTGTGTATGTATATATTTAATTTCAATTACCTCTGTATTTTATTTACTTTATTCTTAACTCTGGAGCCGAGGATCATTCGGTTTCCTAGATAGAATTTTAGTCTACGACTTCAGTTATACCATTTACGTGGTTTTGTCTTTGCGTGTAATTGTTCTCTTTGCTCCACATAATGACGTATTATCTTCGTTTTTTCTGTTCATTGCCAGAGAACGTCTCCATGAACCGCCTAATAGAATATTAGTCTACGACTTAATTTATACCATAAACGTGGTTTTGTCTTCGCGTGTAATTGTTTTTCACCGCTCCAAATAATGACGTATTATATTCGTTTTTTTTTTCTGTTCTTTGCCAGGGAACGTTTCCACGAACCAAAGTATCGTCTTCCTGTCTTGCTTCGGTTGCGACGTTTTTTGAAATATTTACTTCTGCGTTCACAGATTGACTTTTTTAGTTTCAGAAGATCCCGTTAAGGGTGAAAGCAGCGATTATTTGCTTAAACTTTAATCTGTTATTTTAATAAATAAATATATATATATATATATATATATATATATATATATATATATATATATATATATATATATATGTAGCGAAATCTGTCCACGCCTTGAACCCTGGGTGACACCTAAAAGTCAAATTCTAGGTCAGCATCCTTTTCGGTGTGGACAGGTTCATGCGTAGGCGATCCCTCAAGGTGGGAGAGAGAAAGCGACAGGTATATAAAGCCTGTATATTCCCACGTTTTATACAGAGCGATCGGAGCAGTACGCTATTACAAACTATGGGAAAGACTCACCGCTACCTTCAAGCCACAGAGGTCTACAGACCATTACTCTCCTCTCTCTCTCTCTTGGTCGCAGACTATACCAGCCTCATGAACCAACAACAAAATAACATTGTCAACCTTCGCAACTCGTGGTAACTTGTTTATTGTTCTTTTTGACTGAAGTGGAGTAAACCTTTATATATGAAGCAAATCGCTTTTCATGTTATTACATTAACTACTAAAATTCCTTCGTTAAATTGGTGAACGCGACGTGATTTTAAAAAAAACAAAAAACGAAGTGGTATTTAAAAAAAAAAAGAAATCAACACGCAACCCTTTTTCAACATGGCTATATATATATATATATATATATATATATATATATATATATGTACCTGTCGCCAATATTTTACTCAGATGTATTTTATGAAATATAATTAAGATCCTCGTTGCCAGGCGTCAACGTTATGTCTAACTGATAACATGAGAAATACCGTGAAGCCAGCGTAATCCGACCCACTGAAGTTTGTAAATACTTAGTCATATGCTTTATTCACTACAACTATGAATTGTGCAATAGATAAAATGGAATGGGTTGGGCGCTATAGCTTTCCTATACATAGATCTTATATTTTGCACACACACGCGCATATGTATGTATGTAAGTATATACATACCTACACACACTAACAATTGAGCACATGCATATATAAATATATATATATGTGTGTGTGTGTGTGTGTGTGTGTGTGTGTGTGTGTGTGTGTGTGTGTGTGTGTGTGTGTGTGTGTGCATATATATATATATATATATATATATATACTATTAATAATGAGTTCAAAACTCAGGCAGTCCTTTACAATGAAATAGCTCAGAGAAAGAAGTATTTCTGAGCCGTGTAATACAAGTTAATATAAATTAATATATTTGATAAACACAAATACCAACATATCTGTGTTTGTATTGTAAATGACTAAGTTAGCTAGATTGAAAAATACTAATTATAATAATACAGTTTGCTTGTCTCGATTTAAAATAATAAATCAATAAAAACAAAGCATATTGGCAAATGGCCGTGGTGCTTGGACAAATTTAAATTTCAAAATCAAACCTGTTCCGTAGACAGGTTTAAACCTTAAAATCCAAATAAGTTTCGAAAAATGAAAAAGTGAAAGAATACCGCATTTAGATCTCCTCAGCAAGCACTAGAAAAATTGGTATGTTTCACTTCAAAATATTTAAAAAGACTGTTTAACGCACATGGTTTTTCAAACGGAGAAAGCTATTAGCGATACTCCGACCAATTTCCAACTCACTCAACAAACATTAGGAAATACCGGAGTATATTCCCAATTAAACGTTTGGGGTGCTAACTATATTGTATTGTGTGGATAATCGGCTGTATTATTTTATCATTACCCATACGATCAATTCATTATAAGATTTCTACATGGTGGGTGAAATTTTACCAAGTCGGCTCTTACAAATCTTCAGTGGGTGCCCAATAATATTAAAATTAATAACTAAATCAACATTAATATTTAGCGATAATCTCCATCAGTGCAAGAAAGAGCTGCCTAGGTTGTATGTCCAGCAGTTCTAAAGAAAATCTCACACTGTCTCCAAATGGGAGGGGGAGGTCATCGTGAAAAATTAAATAATATACACGCAGGTCATTGAACCCTGTCAAGAATTCAAGCCTCGTGCGAAGAATTCAATTGGATATGAAAAAATAAATCTGTGTGCACTGTTTTAAGGACACACACACACACAAACACACACACACACACACACACACACACACACACACACACACACACACACATATATATATATATATATATATATATATATAATAAATACAATATCGGAGAAAGCTTTTTAGCGATACTCCGGCCAAATTCCAACTCACTCAACAAACATGAGGAAATAAGTGATTATATTCCCAAGTGATTATATATATATATATATAATTTCAGCGAGATCGAATTTCGGCAGTGGCCGAAAACAAAGCGAAACGCAATTTCCGAGTTATGCGGCAAGCGCTCCATGGACTAGAAAGAGAGCAGAACAATAAACATAGGTTATAGAGGTCAAACAAACTGAGAATGGCGGTCAAGAAGCCTTCAGCCACCTAAGCCAAAAAAACGAAGCAAGCTAAACAGGTCAAACAAAAGAATATATATAAATATATACACACACACATATATATATATATATATATATATATATATATATATATATATATATATATATATATATATATATATATATATACATATATGTATATATGTACATATATATATATATATACATATATATATATATATATGTGTGTGTGTGTGTGTGTGTGTGTGTGTGTGTGTGTGTGTGTGTGTGTGTGTGTGTGTGTATGTGTGTGTGTATGTGTGTGTGTATGTGTGTGTGTGTGTGTGTGTTGTACAAGAGTGTTCTTTATCTTAGTTGTTACGTAGTAACTTCTAAATGATAATCTCTACACGTCATCTGGCAGGAAGGTATACGGTACTGACGATAGCTAATAAGCTTGAAACTAGTACATCGTTCCTTTGTCAGTGTTGAACAAAAGGGCAACGATGGTTGCTAAACACTGTACGGCTTAATTCGGAATGTTTGTTTACAAACAGACCGAGCATTATAATAAATGTTCGGTCCATATATATATATTTATGTGTGTGTGTGTGTATGTATGTGTATGTATGTATGTTTGTATATGTGTATGTGTGTGTATATGTATGTATATATATATATATATATATGTGTATATCTGTTAGAACACGAAAAGTGTGAAACAACAGAATGTTCACTTTTCGTGTTCTAACATATATGCCTAGCTTCTTCATAAATTTTTCGGGGATAGCCGTGGTGGTGGTGATCGTATGTCAATGGCTAATTTTCAACCAATCAGAGTAAGTGTTGATATATATATATATATATATATATATATATATATATATATATATATATATATATATATACTATTCCCCCTCTCTCTATATATATCTTACGCTTTCGCTTTACACTCCTCCCCTTCAATAACACATTTCCCCCTCTCTATATATCTCTTCCACTGTTACTTACGCCTGTTTCTCTCTATCTGTTCCGTCTCTATATATATCTCTCTTACTCTTTCGCTTTGCACTCCTCCCCTTCAATACCATCTCTCCCCCTCTCTATATATTTGTTACTCTATCGCTGCACGCTCCTCTCCTTCAATATATCAATTACACACGCTTTACACTCCTTTATCCCCAACGCCCCTATATACACACCCCCCTCCCGCATCTATATTTTAATGTTCCGTTGCACCGTGAATATATGTGTCTATATATATATATACATATATATTGTATATACACATTCATGTATGTGTATACACACTCATGTATGTATATACACTGGTTTTATGTGTGTATTGTAAATTTGTACTGTTAAAACACGAAACTAACATTCGATTGACACTTTGATTACCTGTACAGGCAATAGTTATTAGAATGCTGTTGAAGTGTGTATATATTTTGGGGGGACATCCTGTATATACACACATTATATATAATACAATAAACAGATAAATACACACATATATATATGAGCTTATTTAATTATAAATATTGTGAATTTTTAACTCAGTTCAATTATATATATAAATGGCTTCTACAGGACTAGAACTGTTTCATTCGAAAGAAATCATCATAATATTGAGAGGGGGGACTAGATAAAATATTTCAAATCAAATGTGTATAAGTTATAAGTTAAAATGTATAAATAGAGACGATAGTGGAGGTATATCTGTTTAGTGGAACAGTAGACGATAGAATTAAATACAGACGAGAATCTCCCTTTAATGAAACAGCAGACGATAGAATTAAGGCAATTTAAATTTTAAACATTTGCATTTTTGCCTTTCATCGTTACGGGGTCGATAAAATAAAGTACCAGTAATACACTGTCACTATAAGTAGACGACTTTCAAATTGAATTGTTGGTTCCATTTCTTTAGTATTTTCAATTGTAGTTATCTACTTAAAAAGCGTTACACGGTTAGAGACATAATTGGTAAGTTATATCTTCCCTATTAAACCATTGCATTATTTCGCCTACAATAGAACAAAAATGAAATGTTCTTTAAAGAAACAGGAATATAATTTTATAAAAAAAAAAGTTGCATCCGCTTCTTTTATCATTGATAATTTTTTCGTTTTAATATTAATTGTTTTTTGTAGTTGTTTATATTAAAAATCTTACTGTAATATTTACTTAAACGAAGGCAGACATCTAAACTTATAGATTAATCTTGAGCGAAGGACTAGATAAATCTCTCTCTCTCTCTCTCTCTCTCTCTCAACGAAGAATGATAACATTTCAAGCAAAGAGTTTAATTAGGTAATGACTTACAAATTTGTTTCAGTATATATTTAATATAATATTATTAACTAATTATTATAATTAGCGCTTCAGGCTTTGTCTATATACTGAAACAAATTTGTAAGTCATTACCTAATTAAACTCTTTGCTTGAAATTTTATCACTCTTCGTTTTGAATTTCTCCTAAGTATTCAATACTCTGTTGAGAAATACATTTTACATAAACAGTCTTTGTACCATTTATACGGTATTAATTACTTATATTTATATATATATATATATATAGCGTATGATTAGAACTGTGTTTATTATTAATATTTTAATGGATTTAATGAAAAATTTTAGGTGTTCATATATATATTCTAAAAATGCGCGAAATCGTGAATCCGCGATAGTTGAACCGCCAAGTAGCGAGGTATCACTGTATATATGTTTAAATATATAGTGTAGCTGTGATGTATCTCGCGAGTGAATCGAGACCTGTCACTGATTTTGGTGTCCCCACTGCCGATGTGAATGAGCAACGCTGCACTTGTGAATTGGGTCTTGATGTTGCAGGCAGTTCATATACTTACAATGATGCGGTCCCACAAGCTTGTTCACATTCCTGTGCTAATAATCTAGATGGGCGTATTAAATTGGATGTGAAAGCAGCTTACCGGATGCGGAATCGGGAGAAGTTGAGACAAAAACAGGCCGATTATAGAGCTGTGAATTTTGCTAAATTAACACAAAAACAGGCCAAGTATAGATGTTCAAAACGGTATGAGTTGGCAAACAAGCAGGCCAAGTATAGATCTGCAAATTCAGCTATTATATCTCAAAAGCAAGCCGAGCGTAGAGCTTCTAAACGTACCGAGTTGGCTAAAGAGCAGACCAAGTACAGATCTGCAAATATCTTATTGCACAAACAATAATTCTGCACAAATGTTGCTCCATTATTTTGGCAGTATTGGTAGAGGGTCGGATGCCATGCTTTCCAGCATAGTTACGTCCCTTTACGATCTGAGTTCAAATCCTGCCGAGGTTGACTTTGCCTTTCATCCTTACGGGGTAGATAAAATAAAGTACCAGTAATGCACTGGGTAATTGCTGGCCTTGTGCCTAAAGTAGAAACAATTATTAGATCTAATGTTGCAACGATACAGTTAAATGTTGTCTGTGTATTTTAAAAAAGATTTGCTTATAATCTTTTCAAATTTCATTACGCCAATGATTCAAGCTCAAATTGACATTATCTAAAAAATTGTACAAACAGCGGTGGATTAGCAGTAGTGAACAGATAAATCAGTCAATTTATTAAGATTGACTTGGCATCAATCAGCAAGACCTTCATTAGCTGCTCTCCAGCCATCTATTTAAAGCTGTATACATCTATGGTACGAATACACTTGGAGTTCGCGTCATCAGTCTGGAACCCCTATCTTGCTCAGAACATTGACCTCCTGGAAACTGTTCAGAGACATGCAACCAAGCGCATACCCTCCATCAGACACCTACCATACCCTGAATATTTTGCTTCCCTCTGGCAATAGACTTGGTAAACACCCACAAAGTTATTAACCATCCGACCAACAACAACCCCGAACACCTTTTTGATCTCCATGTGTCTAACACGTGGACATGCCTACAAAGTCAGAAAACAACACAGCTCCCATGACTTTAGGAAATATTTCTTCATGCTCAGAGTTGCTGAAGGATGGAACAAACTTCCTGCATCAGTTGTTAGCTGATGACACACTGCATCCTTTAAAACCATCATACATTCCGAAATACACCAAAACTACACCTGATGTCCCCCTTCCATACACATGCACATATGTGTATATCATGACTCATGCACTGTTCTTTTTTCCTGACGTTTTTATATTACCCTATGTATTATATATGCACTTTTGATGAGTTGTAGTGCACCTCAGCATTGTACACAATATTTTCATTATTATTATCATTATTATTATTACACTCATTGATCCATTTTACACTAACTCTGCATCAAGCACCCTCACCTAAATATTAACCAATCAAGGATCCAATACAGCTATCTGTTGGATGAGTATTGTATAGTGCCAAAAACGAAACCAATCAGTTTAGCAGAAAGTTTCCAGACAAGAAACACGCATATTTTGCTATCCTCAAACACGTTTACACATGGCATGAAATATAACTAATCCGAGATGGCTAGGTTTCATCTTCTAATTGGATATACGAAATCCATTATGTCTTGACAACAACACGAGGTAACATTATGTTATTCACAGACACACTTTGTACACTGTTCCATATCAGAATGTATTTCCTTCGTCACATTCACAAACAGTATTGAAAATATGTTCTTCGGCAAATAAAAATGTTTTGTTCATAATATTTCAACTAGCGATTGCTCTACTCCACGCACGACCACCATAAATTAATGACCAGCTCAACACAAGTATTGGTAGAGCGTCAGACACCATGCTTTGCAGTATTGTTATGGTCCTTTGCATTCTAAGTTCAAATCCTGCCGAGGTTAACTTCGACTTTCATACTTACTAATTCGATAAAATAAAGTACCAGTAATGGACTGCCGTAATGGATTTGTGCCGAAAAATAGAACTATTAATGTGCAATAAGAGCAAAATATAACGACATTGCTCAATTATTTTATCTAATGTTGTAATAACACAAGGAAATGTTGTTTGTGTATTTTTTTTTATATTTGCTCATAGGCTTTTACAATTTCGCTCAGCCAACAACTATTAAAAAGTGAGTTGCTTAAGATAACAATTTAATCACAAATTGTTGCTATCTTTTAATACACTCCAACAAGTCATCAAATTATGTACAATAAAAACAAATCTTATTAATTTGCTCAGGGAATATAAAGAAAATGTATATACACTGATAATTGCAATTGTATGTAAATATTTTGTTTTTGTATTGTTTATTTTATGTTTTCTATTATGTATAATATATTGATTTAATATTGATTGTTTTTTGTAGTTGTTTATATTAAAAGTCTGAAAATATTTTTATACATCTTACACTAATATTTATAAGATAATTTATAATAACAATTACATAATCTAATTACATTACAACGATAATTTATTATTAATATATATCCTGTTTAACTAGAGTTATTACAAGCGTTGCCTTAAAAAAATATTAAACTAGACATGAAAAATGCGCAAGCTCAAAAGTGCCACAGAATGTTATAATAAACCTTCAAAAGTGTGGGACTAGAGTTGTTGCTAAAAAATATTGTAATCATTATATATCGTACATTCTGTGGCATCCTTTATAAAAATAGCTTAAACCAACGAAGCCTTTATTTTTACGCTATTTCACTTAGTTAATTCTTAGAGTGTAACATATAAAAATAAATACATCTATGTTTAATGTAATAACAGCTATAAATAATTACGTAATATTATTATCATATACTCATAGTAACAAAATAATTGTGTTGAAAATTAATATGATGCTTATATGAACGATCAAATCTATAATGATAATTTCTTAAATATACTAATAGTAAAATAATTTAATTATCTATTGTTACATTTTCATAGAACTATAATATTAACAATCGTATTGCATTATCAAATTTTTATCACTACAAACTTTCATATTGGAATTACCTTAAGCCACTTATTATTACTTCGCTTTCGTACTTTTACAGCTGTAGATATTGCGCTGTATCTTATATCTAATATCAATATCTCATGGTAATTTGCATGCAGTGTAAAATAGGTTTATTAATAACTTTAATATGAAATGTATTATACAGGGCTGCGGAGTCGGCCAAAAATTGACTGGCTCCAACTCAGGATCCGATACTCCATTATTTCCTAAATTTCAGCTCCGCAGCTCTGTTATTATATTAATTAATTTATTTTATAGTTGTAAATCATATTTTTATATGTTACACTCTAAGAATTAACTAAGTGAAATAGCGTAAAAATAAAGGCTTCGTTGGTTTAAGCTATTTTTATAAAGGATGCCACAGAATGTACGATATATAATGATTACAATATCTTTTAGCAACAACTCTAGTCCCACACTTTTGAAGGTTTATTATAACATTCTGTGGCACTTTTGAGC
>OZ024740.1:30668404-30670904 GCA_964016885.1 Eledone cirrhosa
GGAGTTGGTCTTTGATTAGCATATTGGTAATATTATATGTCAGCTCAACAATATGGAGCAGTTAATAGTATTAATTATACTATTTATGGTTATGTAAATACAAAAACCTTATGCAGTTATATGTATTTTTTGTACAAACCCTAAAAGCACAATAATGTTTTGAACAGTTCTTTGATTTTTATATTTCATATAACTGCTCTGTAAATCATCTGATTTTACATTGAGCTACTTAACTTACTGGTAATAAGGTAGTAATTCATTACTGCCTACCACTATTTAGGGTTTGTACAAAAAATACATATAACTGCATAAGGTTTTTGTATTTACATAACCATAAATAGTATAATTAATACTATATATATATATATATATGTATATGTGTATATATATATATATATATATATATATATATATATATATATATATATATATATATATATATATATTAGGTATAGGATTATCCAAGATGCAGTGATGGTTAATTACTACACTGGATATGGTTGACGTACGGTAAGAGGTTACTCTACGAGTTATGGAAGAATTGTTCAAGAAACTTAGTTCCTGATCCTTCAGTATTCCGGAGTGTATATAAAGAATGAATAATAACAGGTAGACATCATAAAAAGGTAGTTTATTCCGTGTGCTTACAAGTGTTTCCACGGTGGTACTGCAGCCTAGTTCCGCTACGTGCAATAAACTACCTTTTTATGATGTCTACCTGTTATTATTCATTCTTTATATACACTCCGGAATACTGAAGGATCAGGAACTAAGTTTCTTGAACAATTCTTCCATAACTCGTAGAGTAACCTCTTACCGTACGTCAACCATATCCAGTGTAGTAATTAACCATCACTGCATCTTGGATAATCCTATACCTAATAATTGTCTCCTACATAGTTGAGCAACCACATCGACACACGGCATTAATATGGAAAGGCATCATATAGGTATGTCACTTAAAAACATACCTATACCTAACAAAAGGGAATATATTCTCAGTATGATTCAACGCAGTAACGACTTCATTCGGCGTGTACGATGGAAAGCTTTCCACTTCGATAAAGGACGCGCCAATCACTCGTCTGAATCATATGGTTTTAAATCATGTAAAAACCCACCTACAAACCCTCACCTCGAAGCTTTCGAACAGGACTTATTGAAAACTACCATGAACATTAAGTTCAACAGACATAGAAATAATGAGCTGCAGAACAACATGAAAGCACTACTCCGAAGATTGCAAAATACCAATGGAATTGTTGTGAAAGCTGACAAGACTTCTAACGTGTATACCATGGATATCGATACGTATAATAACTTCATACGCAACGAACTACACAAAAAATATAGAAAAACAAATGAAACTACGCTAGCAAATATTAACAACGAGGCATACAAAGTGGTAAAGAATCTCAAGATAGACGATAGAACCGAGCCGATTATACCCGCTACCCCCACCTTCAACCTGAAGGACCATAAGGTAAATTTTGACTCTAACCCTAAGATTAGACTTATATGCCCTTCTAAATCAGACATAGGGAAAATTAGTAAACATATACTTGACAGAGTAATAACTCAAGTGAAAAAGAAAATTGAAATTAAATTATGGGGCAACACTAGCGAAGCAATTCGCTGGTTTAATAATGTTAAGAATAAGAATAAATCTAAGTTTATACAATTTGACATAGACGAATACTACTCTTCCATCTCACCAAACACTTTACGTAAGGCCCTATCGTTTGCTAAGGCCAATTCCGACCTAACGGAGGAAGAAATTAATATTATTCTCGAGGCTAGAAAGACCATTATTAAGTTCGATAACTGCTACTGGGAACGTAAGGACAGACCCACAAATTTCGATATTACCATGGGTTCCAACGACTCGGCGGAGGTCACGGATCTCGTGGGAATTTACATAGCCCACATATTACATAGTAGATTTAGTAATCTACAGGGGGGGATATATAGAGATGACGGGCTCTTATTAGTTAATAACTTGAATAACCAAAATCTTGAAAGGCTACGGAAAAATATTAGAAAATCTTTTAGTGAACTGGGCCTAAAAATAACATATGAATACAATCTTAAGGTAGTAAACTTTCTGGACGTAACTCTTAATTTAAATACCGGACAGATACGACCCTTCCACAAGGTAAATGAGAACCTTACGTATATTAACTTTAACTCTAACCACCCACTCTCCATGATCAAATCAGTTCCCCGGAGTATTTCTCTTAGAATCTCTCGCCTATCGTCTAACTCTGATATTTTTAGCGAACATGCTGAATACTACAATAATGCATTAAGGAATGCTGACCACCGGGATATAATAGAATACATCGATAGTAATTTCCACAACACACATAGCTCTACACGTAATCAAGGTATACGTAACCGGGGGACTAAAACACAAGCACACACACACTATACTACCAGACATACTAATAATAGAAGTTCACCACCAAATAAATCACGTTGTAGAAAGTATATCTGGTAT
>OZ024740.1:30680904-30683404 GCA_964016885.1 Eledone cirrhosa
ACGTATACACATAAACATACACACAAACACATATATATCTCACATACATGCACGTTCATACACACACATATATATATACACACACACATATGCACACATACATATACACATGTTCACGCATATCTGTACACCCACAGGCATATACAAACACATCTATACACACATATATGTACACATCTACTCAAGTAAAGTTCACATATACATTGGTGTGAGTAAGGGGAATTAATGAACTGTTATTGTACCTCTGGGGGTTTTTCTTATCTTCAGCGATCGAATGTTTGAAAGTACGGGTGTCATCAACTATTTTTCTTTTTCAATATGAGATTTTTTTAAAGAAAAGAGAGAGGAGAAGAATCCTGTTACTTGAAGATGGAATATCACTTTTTTGTGTTCAGTAGTGGTTTGTCTTTTCTAATAAAGAATTCTTCTTTATATTTTCGGAAATATTTGTTGTCCGACCACATCTTAAAGAAGGGGGAAATTATGAAATTTCCCTTTCCGCATGTTGCGAAGTGTTCACTGCATGTGGTGTTTCTGACAGAGGGGTCTCTAATTTGTTGTTTATGTACTCGAACTCTGTCATGTAGACCCGTTCCGGTTTCACCAATGTAGTATTCTTTAGATTGTGGGCAGGTTGCACAGTAAATCAAGTTTTTCGTTTTGCAATTCATGTTTGCATTAACTGTGAAAGACTGGTTGTTTTTAAAGGAGATTTGTCCACCCTCTTCAATGTGTTCGCAAGTTCCGCATCGAGGGACCCCGCATTTCTTAACTTTGGTGCCCATGGCCATTCCTTTTATTTGTAAATATAGTTCATTATCAAAAAGGAAGTGGTTGTTCTCCAGTACTAGTTTGAGTCCTTCCCAAATAAATTTTTGGGGGAATCTCTCTGAAATGTAGTCTGGGTGTTTTGTAATCCAGAAGTCAACAGCTTCAACTCCTAAGTCGTGTGGGATGTTAGTGTATAAGCTTGTTACGTCAAAGCTGACTAAGATTGTTTCTTGGTGTACTTTCTGGGGGATATAGTTCAGGAATTCCATATCATCTCTGATGAAGCTTGGCACTTTTTTACATAAGGGTTTCAGTATGATGTCTAATAGGTTGCTTAGACGTTGTGTGCTTGAGGCTGGACCAGCAACAATTGCGTGTGTGTGTGTATGCGTGCGTATATACACGCGTGTGTGTGTGTGTGTGTGTGTGTGTGTGTGTGTGTGTGTGTGTGTCTCTGTGTGCATGTATGCGTATATTTATGTGTGTGTGGATACATGGATATGTGTGTATGCTTCTAGGCGTACATGTGTGAACGTAAGCACACAAGCTACTCTGTATGTATCTCTGTGTGTGTGTGTGTGTGCGCGCGCGCGGGGAGTGTGAGCTGGCAAACAGCAGTAATTTTGCCGACGGGACAGTGGGTGAGTGACAGCTCACGCCCTGATGGTCAGTGGGCTGCTACTAGTGGTCAGAATAATGATGACGTCACTAACCAGTGACCAACCCAAAGACGCGCAAAGCGGATGAAGGTGGACGATATAGACCCGTAGGGTCAGAAACCCCAGAAAGAGGATATGCTCCGAAATCAATAGATGAGTCCGAGGAACCTGCGAGTCTAGAGTCAGGTAGATCCACACATGGAACGCACCTCGAGCTGTTCGTCGGGGAAACAATTGTAACACAATAAATTGAATTCCGATGCATCACTGATTTTTCGTTTTCCATTCTAAATATATATATCAATGATATTAATAAATGGAAACTATATTTATAAAACCATATTTATTCTATTATATATATTTCAATGTACCAAAACTTTGGTACGCTCTCATCAGATAAAATACAAAGTTTGTTTTATAAATATTGACATATCCAGGAATGAGACCTTAACGGTTCAAGTTTTAATTGGATAGTAAAAGGAAAAAGAGGAAGAGAAGAAAAAACAAATATTTCAAATTATTAAGATGAATATGCAAATGAGGTTGAGGCGTAGGGCTGAAAAAAACGTTATTTTTAGACGCTAGGTAGATTTAAATAATTATTAAGATATATATATGTATGTATAGGAAGAAGAAAGAGAAAGAAAGAAAAGCTTGTATTTACGTGAATTTAAAAAGATTGAAACGTTAAGAATTAACAGTTTGTTGGAATGGTAGAATATGATTCCAGAATTTAAAAAATATTTAGCTAAATTATGAGTTATAATATTACATATAAAAACAATTAGATTATATGAAGATTATGGTTGTCAGTACATTTTATCTTATTATATTGCCACAGGTTGTAAGTATATAAATATCTATATAGATTAATAAGTGTATAAATATAAATATTATTGTTGATTATATAGATATAAAACACGTATTAATTGTTTACATTTCTAATATGAGTTACGAAGGACGTTGATTTTACATTTTACATATATATTTAAGAAAAAGACGTAGTTCAAATTATAAGAGAACAATTTGTAGATGTTCATCCAACATTGAAAATATTTACAGAACATTAT
>OZ024740.1:30690904-30693404 GCA_964016885.1 Eledone cirrhosa
AAAAGTACTACATAGGTATGTCCCTAAAGAACATTCCTATACCTCGGAGAAAGGATTATACCCTCGGGATGATACAGCGAACAAACGACTTTATACGCAGGGTTAGATGGAAAACTTTCCATTTCGACAAAGGACGTAATGGTCGCACCGTGGAATACAACAAGGAAACATACGGCTTCAAATCGTGTAAGAACCCACCTACCAACCCTCAACTGGATACCTTTGAACAGGACTTACTGAAGATTATTATGAATATCAAATTCAAAAAGCGGAGGAATAATAAACTCCAGAATGACATAAATACATTCCTAAAAAACTGCGAACAAACCAATGGAATTATTGTCTTAGCGGACAAAACATCAAATGTGTATACGATGGATGTTAATACATAAAATAGCTTCATACGGAAGGAATTACATAGGAAATACAAAAACACTAATGAGGCGGCACTGATAAACATCAACAACGAGGCACACAATATATTCAAACACCTAGAAATAGACGACAGAACGGAGCCACTTAGGCCATGTACCCCCACATTTAACCTCAAGGACCACAAGGTAAATTTTGATTATAACCCCACAATTAGACTTATATGCCCGTCCAAATCGGACATCGGGAAAATTATAAACATATATTAGACAGAGTGATAGCACAAATGAAGAATAAACTAGTGATTAAACTATGGGGTAACGCTACCGAAACAATTAAGTGGTTTAACAATATAGCTAACAAAGAAGTATCCAAATTTATACAATTTGACATTAACGATTATTACTCATCTATATCCCCCAACACCTTGGATAAAGCCTTAGCATTCGCCAAAGCCAATTCTGATATAACAGACAACGAGATAAAAATCATATTAGCTGCTAGGAAAACAATAAATAAATTTGAAAACGCCTATTGGGAACGTAAGGATAGATTAAATAACTTTGGCATCACGATGGGGGCTAACGACTCGGCTCAAGTCACAGATTTAGTAGGTATTTACATAGCCCATAGTTTACAAAGTTAGTTTAGCGACCTTCACGGTGGAATCTACAGAGACGACGCCCTTCTCCTAGTTAAGAACCTAAATAACCAGAGCATAGAAAGACTCCGTAAGAATATTAGAAAGACTCTCGGGAAACTAGGCCTTAGCATAACGTATGAGTATAGCACTAAAACAGTTAACTTTCTAGACGCAACGCTTAACCTAAATACGGGACTTATAAGACCTTTTCACAAGATTAATGAAAACTTAGCATACATCAACTGTAACTCAAACCACCCACTATCCATAATTAAATCCATTCCACGCAGCATATCCCTTAGGATCTCCCGCCTCTCGTCTAACCGACAAATCTTCGAAAAACATGCAGAATACTACAATACCGCATTAGACAAGGCAGGCCACTTAGATAGAGTAGAATATATAGATGAAAGCCTCCGTGAAGCGCACACGAACACGCATAACACAAACTCCGGTAACACACGCACACACGCACTTACGCATAGAACTGCGAAGTATACGGCAAATAGAAATACAACATCGAAATCAAACAAGTCACGCAGTAGAAAATATATTTGGTATAACCCCATATTTAACACCTCTATTAGTACTAACCTACCCTCTACCTTCTTTAGAATAATAAATAAGCACTTTCCAGATTCACATAGATACAGCAAAATCCTTAACACTAAATCTATTAGACTATCTTATTCCACGGCACCAAATATAGAGGCACACATTAAAATGTTTAACGCTAAAAAGATACATAACAACACCAGAACACAAATTTACAACAAAAACAATACAATCACCACCGAACACAACAGAATATCTAATACACAACCACCCGCTAATAGACAAACAAAATGTAACACACTTGTACAGGCATCGCAGCCCACCAATAATGCCAAAGTTGCCCATGACAAGAATTGTAACTGCCACCTACCTGAAACCTGTCCATTACATAATGAATGTATGCAGTCTAACCTGGTTTACCAATGCACAGTGGAATCAGACAACCAGAAATGGTATTACATCGGAGCGACTGGGAATAGATTTAAAGCCCGTTGGTATACACACCGTTACGCATTGAAACATTCCCAGCATCGTTATGTAACTACCCTTGCAAACAAGACCTGGCAACTGAGAGAAAGTAACCATCAATGCACCCTGAAGTGGAAAAAATTATCGAACGCGCCCCCATATCGGAGTGGTATGAGCAGCTGTCGATGATGCGACCTTGAGCTGTTCCACATCTTGAGTTCGAAGAATAAGTTACTCAACAATAAAATCGAAAGATCAATTTATTGTAACCATAGACTCAAAGAGAAGTTTTCGCACTACAAATCGAACCCTTAACCTCTTACTACCAACTGACAAACTGCATATACTTAGACTTTATACCCTCTTGTTGTATCTAAACCCTTTTAATTACCCACTAAACCAATACATATATCCCCCTCTCCTCCCTCATTCCTCTTCTATTTCTTCGTTTTCTTCCTTCCT
>OZ024740.1:30698404-30700904 GCA_964016885.1 Eledone cirrhosa
TTTATAGACTATGTTGTTAACAAGACAATTCCCTTTTAATGGGCAGTTTGCTTTGTTTCTACAGTTACATCCTTTCGTTAATTCTGTATTTGAGGAGATATTATGGTTAATTTGATGTACTGGTGGTATACTTATGGTTTTCTTACATTTATATGCATTATAGGCACTTATATTTTGTTTTATGTTATTTGTTGTAGAGTATGAGAATTTAACTGTAGACCTATTTAAGATTTGATGGTATTTGTGGTTTGGCGGGAAGTTTTTCTCTAGGATATAAAAAAATTTTTTAGCAATATTATCCTTAACTTGTAAATTAAATGGAGCATTATACCAAGTAACCCGTCTATTACGGTTTCTATGTTGTTTATTATTTTTATTATTTTTATAGGTTGTATCGTGATTTTTACTAGGAGGATTAATGTTAATGATCTCACCACAACCATTTTTAGTTATATTTGTAGATTTAGGTGTTTTATCCTTTTTATTAGGAGTTTTATTATTAATATTTATTAGAGTTGTATGATGAGTAGTTTTTTGAGAGTTACTATACTTTATATTAGAAGATTTGGTATTTTGGGGTATAGTGTGGGTGGCATTTAGGTGTGTACTTTTCATTTGGTGTTTGTTGGTAATATTAGGTTGTATGCTTTCAGTATTTTTAGTAGAAGGTATATATTCTAATCTATTTTTGTGGCCACTTCTATCTAGAGCTTCGTTATAGAAGGTCGCATTTTTATCAAATACATCTTGGTTAGAAGAAAGGTTAGAAATTCTAAATGATATATTATATGCAAGGTTTTTAAGGATAGATTTAGGGTGATTAGATTGTGAGTGTATGTAATGTAAGTTTTGGTTAGGTTTATGGTAAGGTTGGTAGATACCCGTAGCTAAATCTAAAGTTATATCTAGGAAATTTACTACTTTACTTGTTTTTTCAAAAGTAATATTAAGATTATAATAGTCTTTAAGGAAAGTTCTAATATGTTTTTTGTTTTTTTTCAATTTCTGAAAGGCTAAGGTTGTTAGAAAGAAGAAGACAGTCATCACGATATAAACCACCTTTGAGGTGGGGAAAAGAGGCATTTATGTTGAAAAGGAGAAATAAAGACTATTATAATCTTAATATTACTTTTGAAAAAACAAGTAAAGTAGTAAATTTCCTAGATATAACTTTAGATTTAGCTACGGGTATCTACCAACCTTACCATAAACCTAACCAAAACTTACATTACATACACTCACAATCTAATCACCCTAAATCTATCCTTAAAAACCTTGCATATAATATATCATTTAGAATTTCTAACCTTTCTTCTAACCAAGATGTATTTGATAAAAATGCGACCTTCTATAACGAAGCTCTAGATAGAAGTGGCCACAAAAATAGATTAGAATATATACCTTCTACTAAAAATACTGAAAGCATACAACCTAATATTACCAACAAACACCAAATGAAAAGTACACACCTAAATGCCACCCACACTATACCCCAAAATACCAAATCTTCTAATATAAAGTATAGTAACTCTCAAAAAACTACTCATCATACAACTCTAATAAATATTAATAATAAAACTCCTAATAAAAAGGATAAAACACCTAAATCTACAAATATAACTAAAAATGGTTGTGGTGAGATCATTAACATTAATCCTCCTAGTAAAAATCACGATACAACCTATAAAAATAATAAAAATAATAAACAACATAGAAACCGTAATAGACGGGTTACTTGGTATAATGCTCCATTTAATTTACAAGTTAAGGATAATATTGCTAAAAAATTTTTTTATATCCTAGAGAAAAACTTCCCGCCAAACCACAAATACCATCAAATCTTAAATAGGTCTACAGTTAAATTCTCATACTCTACAACAAATAACATAAAACAAAATATAAGTGCCTATAATGCATATAAATGTAAGAAAACCATAAGTATACCACCAGTACATCAAATTAACCATAATATCTCCTCAAATACAGAATTAACGAAAGGATGTAACTGTAGAAACAAAGCAAACTGCCCATTAAAAGGGAATTGTCTTGTTAACAACATAGTCTATAAATGTAATGTTAAAACTAAAGATTCTATTTGCTCATATATAGGAGCTACCTCTAACAATTTTAAGACAAGGTTTAATACCCACAAGCATAGTTTTAAAAATGCCGCACTGGCTAATACAACATCTCTAGCAGAAAAAATCAATAGTTATAAAAATAAGAATATAGAATATGATTTGACCTGGAGTGTGCTCAAAAGAGCCACCCCTTATCAAAATAATAGAAATGAATGTAGATTATGTTCCCAAGAACTATTTGAAATAATGAAATCTAAGGATATCTTATTAAATAAACGACAGGAATTAATTATATCGTGTAATCATAAACTAAAAAAAACATTTAAATATTATAAACCTAATTAATAACATTATTTTAGAAATTAATTTAATTTAAATGTTGGTTAACCTATAAATTTAATTTAATTAAAATTTTATTA
>OZ024740.1:30705904-30708404 GCA_964016885.1 Eledone cirrhosa
TAGATATTCTGTTGTGTTCGGTGGTGATTGTATTGTTTTTGTTGTAAATTTGTGTTCTGGTGTTGTTATGTATCTTTTTAGCGTTAAACATTTTAATGTGTGCCTCTATATTTGGTGCCGTGGAATAAGATAGTCTAATAGATTTAGTGTTAAGGATTTTGCTGTATCTATGTGAATCTGGAAAGTGCTTATTTATTATTCTAAAGAAGGTAGAGGGTAGGTTAGTACTAATAGAGGTGTTAAATATGGGGTTATACCAAATATATTTTCTACTGCGTGACTTGTTTGATTTCGATGTTGTATTTCTATTTGCCGTATACTTCGCAGTTCTATGCGTAAGTGCGTGTGTGCGTGTGTTACCGGAGTTTGTGTTATGCGTGTTCGTGTGCGCTTCACGGAGGCTTTCATCTATATATTCTACTCTATCTAAGTGGCCTGCCTTGTCTAATGCGGTATTGTAGTATTCTGCATGTTTTTCGAAGATTTGTCGGTTAGACGAGAGGCGGGAGATCCTAAGGGATATGCTGCGTGGAATGGATTTAATTATGGATAGTGGGTGGTTTGAGTTACAGTTGATGTATGCTAAGTTTTCATTAATCTTGTGAAAAGGTCTTATAAGTCCCGTATTTAGGTTAAGCGTTGCGTCTAGAAAGTTAACTGTTTTAGTGCTATACTCATACGTTATGCTAAGGCCTAGTTTCCCGAGAGTCTTTCTAATATTCTTACGGAGTCTTTCTATGCTCTGGTTATTTAGGTTCTTAACTAGGAGAAGGGCGTCGTCTCTGTAGATTCCACCGTGAAGGTCGCTAAACTAACTTTGTAAACTATGGGCTATGTAAATACCTACTAAATCTGTGACTTGAGCCGAGTCGTTAGCCCCCATCGTGATGCCAAAGTTATTTAATCTATCCTTACGTTCCCAATAGGCGTTTTCAAATTTATTTATTGTTTTCCTAGCAGCTAATATGATTTTTATCTCGTTGTCTGTTATGTCAGAATTGGCTTTGGCGAATGCTAAGGCTTTATCCAAGGTGTTGGGGGATATAGATGAGTAATAATCGTTAATGTCAAATTGTATAAATTTGGATACTTCTTTGTTAGCTATATTGTTAAACCACTTAATTGTTTCGGTAGCGTTACCCCATAGTTTAATCACTAGTTTATTCTTCATTTGTGCTATCACTCTGTCTAATATATGTTTATAATTTTCCCGATGTCCGATTTGGACGGGCATATAAGTCTAATTGTGGGGTTATAATCAAAATTTACCTTGTGGTCCTTGAGGTTAAATGTGGGGGTACATGGCCTAAGTGGCTCCGTTCTGTCGTCTATTTCTAGGTGTTTGAATATATTGTGTGCCTCGTTGTTGATGTTTATCAGTGCCGCCTCATTAGTGTTTTTGTATTTCCTATGTAATTCCTTCCGTATGAAGCTATTTTATGTATTAACATCCATCGTATACACATTTGATGTTTTGTCCGCTAAGACAATAATTCCATTGGTTTGTTCGCAGTTTTTTAGGAATGTATTTATGTCATTCTGGAGTTTATTATTCCTCCGCTTTTTGAATTTGATATTCATAATAATCTTCAGTAAGTCCTGTTCAAAGGTATCCAGTTGAGGGTTGGTAGGTGGGTTCTTACACGATTTGAAGCCGTATGTTTCCTTGTTGTATTCCACGGTGCGACCATTACGTCCTTTGTCGAAATGGAAAGTTTTCCATCTAACCCTGCATATAAAGTCGTTTGTTCGCTGTATCATCCCGAGGGTATAATCCTTTCTCCGAGGTATAGGAATGTTCTTTAGGGACATACCTATGTAGTACTTTTCCATAGCAGTACCGTATGTTTAGGTGGTTTGTATAATTTTGTATAATTTTGTACATAGATCTGTTGAATATGCATGCCAATTCTAACACATATATATCCTAGAAACGATCGTTAAATAATGAACTTTTTTTGTTTAATATAAGGAACTGTCTCATTGTTTATTCATTATTTGTTTAATATTTTATCTTGACTCTGTATACCGTTTATCTTTCACCGAAAGTGATTTTTCATTACATCTCTTCTTTCCATGATATCCGGAATACATTGAGTTCTTCATACGGATTGGACACTACCGTAAACTCTTGGTAGATTTATCTACATATATATATATATATATATATATATATATATATATATCTTTATATCTCCCACCCTCTCTCTCCCTCTCTATCCATCCCTCCCACTATGATCAATTTAATTCTCTTTAACTCAATACATTCCACGACATGAAGTCTGCTATCAAAACTGACCAAGGAATCCTTCCACCTCTACCCCTCCCTCCATCTCAGTTTGTCACTCTACTTCCTACCTCTTCCCCCTTCCTTTCTCTCTATACTATTCCATTTGTCCCCTCACCTTCTGATTCCTCTCTCTATATACTAGTAAATACAATTCCAAATAAATGTTTTTCTCTATATATTAAGAATTATTTCAAGAGTAACTTTCTCACT
>OZ024740.1:30713404-30783404 GCA_964016885.1 Eledone cirrhosa
GTGAAGTTTGCAATTTTCAACAGTTGAAAATTGCAAACTTCACTGTCAAGTACACACACATAGATGTGCATACACACACATAAACATATACACATATATATATGTACACATATATGTATATATATATATATATATATATATATATATATATATATATATATATATATATATATATATATTCTCTTATCATACATACATAGATACATGTATACCCATGCAATTACAGGTGGTTATGTACCTTGATGCCCTTAGTCAGTAACACATGAATCTATGGAAGCTAAAAAAATTAAAAGGTTAAAAAATAAAAAAATAAACAGGAAGGCATATAATTAGAGGAAAGGGATACTAACAAATGGTACGTCACATAGCTCTATAGTGAGTTGTTATTTAGAGTGTTTAATTAGGTTTATAGTACTTAAATGCTTTTCTTATACGGTGATTACAAGCTATAATCAGTTCCTGTCTTTTATTCAATAAATCGTCCTTAGATTTAGTCATTTCCAAGATCTCCCCGGAACATAATCTGCATTTTCTTCTGTTCCCAAGATATGGAGTTCTTTGCAGAATGGTATCCCACGATAGCTTGACATCTATTTTTTTTTCTTTTTATAGTTATTTACTGCTTCAGCTGAAGATGTGGTGTTAGCTAGTTTAGTATTGTTAAAGCTATTGGAGTGTGCATAATATCTTTTCTTAAATGTGTTCGATGTAGATCCTATATATGATTTGTTTGAGTCAGTAGTAGACACAGTGCATTTATATATTACATTATTAATCAAACAGTTGCCATTTAAGGGGCAAGCGCTTCTATTTCTGCAATTACAACCATACGTAAGATGGTTGTTGGGGGTACCTATATAATTCTCATTAATCCTTGAGCTATTTTTATTGTAATTAATGTTAGAGAGAGAATGAGTGCTGCTTTGTGGGTGATTTAGTGCAGGGGTTGTATTGTGATTTTGTGTTATGTTGTTTTTGTGTTGGTGATTTGGGTGGTTGTGTTTTCCAGGTTGAGGGATTGTATTATTTGTCTTTTTAAAAGATGCAGTCTTATTTAAATTATGTTGTGGTGATGTGGTCATATTATTTTTAAATTTATAAATGTTGTAGCTGCTTATTTTTTGCTGGAGATTGTTTGATGTAGAGTATGAGAATTTAATAGTATACCTGTTAAATATTTGGTGGTATCTGTGGTTTGGTGGAAAATGTTTATGTAGAATTTCGAAGAATTTTGGGGGGATTTGTCCAATAGTTTGCAGGTTGAAGGGTGCGTTGTACCATGGTATGTTTCATTTGCGGTTTTTAGTTAAGTTCTTATTCACACTTATATGAATGTGCTGTGTTCTAGAAAAGTTCTTATGGTTAGTATTTGTATTCGTGGAATTTTGTAAATTGCAGTGATTGTATTTGGTGTTATTATTGGGTAGATTATGAGAGGTTGAATGCTTGGTAGTCATATGTGAGTTGTTAACATTGGTCATAGATCGTGTAGTAATAGTTGTTGTGGTTTTTCGGTTGTTTGATGTGATAGGAATGACCCCATTAGGCATTTGTTTCGATGGTATTTTTTGGTGTTTGTAGTTTTTGCTAGGTTTTGTAGTATGGTCCATAATAGTGTTGGGGATATATGAAATTTTTTATTTATATCCACTTCTAGTTAGGGCCTCGTTGTAGAAGGGTGCATTTTTATAAAATATATCCTCATTGGAAGATAATTTAGAAAGTCTAAGAGATATGTTATATACTAAGTTTTTGAGTATAGAGCCAGGGTGGTTAGAGCATGAATGTACATAGTGTAGATTCTGGTCGGGTTTGTGGTAAGGTTGATAAATATTAGTAGAGAGGTCTAAGGTAACGTCAAGGAAGTTAGCTACTTTTGAGGTGTTTTCAAAGGTGATGTTAAGGTTGTAATAGTCCTTGAGGAATTTTCTAATTTGTTTTTTTTTTGTTTTTCTCTATATTAGAATTGCTAAGATTGTTAGATATCAATAGACAATCATCCCGATAAAGACCACCTTTAAGGTGGGGAAAAAAGGAATGAATATTATAGAGGAGAAATAGTCCAACGAAGTCCGTAACTTGAGCAGAGTCCATGGATCCCATCGTTATATCGAATAAGTTGTTATATGTGTTTCTTGTCCAGTGTTCTTGGAAGTTTAGTAAGGTCTTTCTAGCGTGAGTTATGATGTTGATTTCCTCAGTAGATAAATCCGATCTATTTCTGGCAAAGATCAGTGCTTTGTTTAAGAGAATTGGAGAAATCAAAAAATAGTAAGAATCGATGTCGAATTGTATGAATGAAGCTGAGTTTTTATTCTCGATGTTAGTGAACCATTCAATAACCTGGGAAGTGTTATCCCATAATGGAAGTGTTACAAATTTTCTAATCTGTGGAATGATTCGATCAATAATTTTCTTGCTGATAGTATCAATATCAGATTTTGATGGGCATATCAATCTAATGGATGGGTTCGAATTAAAGTCATATTTGTGGTCCTTCAGGTTGAAGTGCGGGCTTTTAGGTGTGAAAGGCTCCGTCCTATCTTCAATATGGAGTTTTTTTTACTATAACACATGATATGTTGTTCAAGGATGTCAGTGCGGTGGTGCTGGTTTTCTTATAATTTTTTCTAAGTTCTTTATAAACGAACTGGTTATATTTATCGATGTCCATATGGTACAGATTACCAGTTTTGTCAGAATGGACATGGACCTTGTTTGAATTTTTCAGTTGCAGAAGGGTAAAGTCTAATCCCTTTTGGAATTCAGATTTATGTTTCCTGAACTTTATGTATGCAGAATAGACCCCACAACTAAGCGTGGATATTTCTGTGCATCTTGCTCCTTCAATATATTTTTTCATAATTGTCTCCACTTCTGTGATTATAATATTTAGTCGAGCTCTTCTTTTATCTAATTCCTGCATCACAATGGAAAAACAATATTTGGGTACTTCGTTGAAGAATATTCCGATTCCACCTAAAGATTTCATTGTTTTAACTTATAACATGACTCTGTTTTCCTTTTGATGTTCTATTGTTTTCCGGGATTTATTTTAACCTACAACATTTTCAACATGTGGATTACATTGAGTTCTTCATGCAGAATAGATCCCACAACTAACCGTGGATATTTTTGTATATATATATATATATATATAAATATAAATATAAATATATATATATATATATATATATATATATATATATATATATATATATATATATATATGCATGTATATATGTATAAATATTATATATTTATAATACTTATACATACATACGACTGCGAGTACAAAACTCCCTCCTGGATAGGACGCCAGCTGAGTATACTGGAGCAACGTGAAATAGCCGTCGAAACGGCTTGAGCTCTGCCGTCGGGGTCCTGAACCTTTTCCTATATACATATATATATTTATATATATGGAGGTACGTGGCCTAGCGGTAAGAGTGTTGGACTTACGATCGTAATGTCGTGGGTTCGATTCCTGGGTTGTATGTTGTGTTCTTGAGTAAAACACTTCATTTCACGTTGCTCCAGTATACATATATTTATATATATATGTATATTATATATATATATATATATATATATATATATATATATATTATATATATATACATATTATATATATATATATATATATATATTAGAAAGTGAGGTTTTTTTACAAAATGAAAAATAACCGAGGTGTCCTACACGAGTGAAAGTATAGAGAAAAAAAGATGAAATTGAAAATGCAACTGGAGTTTTATTTTTTTTTAAATATATATATTTATTTGGTTCCTTTACCGATTTCGCAGTTCTTCTGCTTTTCAAAAGTAGAGTTGAGATGGAGGGTCTGGGGTTTTTCTCACATCTGATGTGAGAAAAACCACAGACCTTCCATCTCAACTAGATCTCCCGGTAGATAACCCCCTTTAACTACTTCCTTGGAGTCGACTGAAGAACTGCAGTGCAATGCAACACAACGTCATAACTTCTGGAGTTCGCAACCGATTTTCACAAAACTTGACACATGGGCTACGTTTGTCCTACAGATGAATGTGAACTACAGAATTGGCACATATTGAGTAGGGGACCCCTGGGGGCAGGAACCCTCTTTTGGAAAAAGCCGATGATTTTGTAAAAGTATAGTTTTCGAAGTAGCACTGAAGTATTAACATAAATGGTATACACAACTGCTATTTAATACCCGAGCAACGCCGGGTACCTCTGCTAGTCTACTATATAAATATTATATTAGTGTAGATGTTCCTATCATTGGTGAAGTTATATTTACTGTTATGTTACATGTAAACTGAAGATTGTTGTTGTAAGTTAACCCTTTTCATACCAAACTGCCTGAAGTTGCCCTTCTTTAATACAAAGTAAAGTATTTATACTTATCTTAAACCCCTCCGTCATAAAATTAGGTAAGACCTTTGTTAAGTTATGTTCCAAACATCAACTGAATAATGAGACATTTAAATACTTCCAAATTCTTGATTGTGTTCATAATTAATTGAAAATAATAGGCATGACATTAACTAAAAACTGTTGCCACAAATTAACTAGATTCTATTGTTACAAGCTAACTTGACACGAATATAAGAATGAGGAAAAGACATCATCCATTAACTCATTTATTTGCTAACATTCTACCTTCTTGTGTGTCCCTCTCCATGCACCCCCTTCTTTTCTCTCTTGTCTTCTGACGCCTCTATATCTGATGTAGGTGAGCTATGAGGCCCTCTTACCAGCACTTTCCCTTCCACCTACACACGCCAGCCACTCACCCCCGATGCCGCGCTGTGCCCCAGTCCCTGGCCACTAACCCCATCCTCCATCCCCTGAAGCCAACACCTGCAGCACTTACAGCACCACTAACAGACGGAAGAGGGGCCGGAACTGTTCGGGGTGCGGCTGCTTCCACCTCCTCACCTGTGTTGGCTTGACACGTCGAGCCTCCAGTGCACTCGCCAGGTGAAGATGCAGGAACTGCCTCTTCCCCTTGTCTTCCAAGCGTGCCCAGGGACGCCACACACCCCACCCTCGGGTACCCCCAATCCTCCACCCCTGAGGCCAGCGTCAAGCATTTGCGCGACCGCGTAAATGCTAAATTAATCATGGGTGATGTCTCGGCCGCAGTCAGTGTGGTTGCCTCAGAGGACACTGTCCTCCAACCCACCGAGGGGGTCCTGATTTCCCTGTGACTCAAGCACCCTGAGCCACCTGCTGATCTCAGACCCATACTCCAACCCGACCCCCACTTGCTCTTTGTGGCTTCTGATGCAGACATCATGTCCGCCATCAGGTCCTTCCCAGCTAGCAGCAGCGGAGGTGTTGATGGTCTCCGCCCAGGCCACCTCAAGGAGCTCCTATACCCCTCTCCGTTGAGGCCGGGCGCCGCCTTCTGAGTGCAATTGTGACGCTCACCAATAGGCTCATCCATGGCACCCTAGACCCTTACGCCCGAGGCCTGTTTTTTTCGGCTAGCCTCACCGCTCTCAGGAAGAAAGAGAGTGGCATACGCCCCATCGTCGTGGGCAACATCTTCCGGAGGTTGGCTGCCGAGGTGGTCTGCAGGTCCATAACACTCGAACTGGGTAAGGAGTTCAGTCCGGTGCAACTGGGTGTCAGCGTGTCCGGTGGCTGTGAGGGAGCCGCACATGCAACCAGGCAGTTCTTCAACAGCTGCCCACCGGAACTGGCATCCTGGGACTCCAGGCACCTCATTGTCAAGCTTGACATGAGGAATGCCTTCAACTGCTTACGCCTGGACCATCTGCTCGAAGACTGCCTCAGCCAGGCCCCCTCTTCCTACCCGCTGGCCCTCCTGTCGTATGGAGCCCCGAGCATGCTCCTTGCTGCTGATACGATCAGACCTTCGGCCACTGGGGTCCAACAGGGCGACCCTTTGGAACCCCTAATGTTTGCCCTTGGTATAGACCACATCGCACGGAGTATCACGGCTCCTCTCAACGTTAGGTATCTGGATGATGCTACGTTGGGCGGGCCCGTACTGACCGTCTGCCATGACCTACAATCGGTGGTTCCTTCCCCGGCAGGAATCGGCCTCCAGGTCAACTCGGCCAAGTCAGAGGTGGTGAATGTTAGTCACGGTGCTGAGAGTTTTGCAGCCTCCGTCTCGGACGTGCGGTCCATTCTCCACCAGGTACAGGTGACCACCAAAGAGGATGTTCTCATCCTCAGGTCACCGATCCACCCACCGGCCACCAGCTCCACTATCAGGTCCAGGCTTCAACAATCCAGACTCTCACGAGCTGACTGGGCCTGATCAATGGCCACCCAGCCCTCTTTCTATTGAGGAACTGCTTCGCCATGCCGAAGTTCCGCTATACCCTTCGCAGCGCTCCGTGCTACACTCACACATCTCTCCTCACTGACCTCGATACTTGTATCCGAGAAGCAGCCGAGGAGATATGCAACGTCAAGTTTGACGACATTGGCTGGCAACAGGCCACTTTACCTGTCAGGTATGGCGGCCTTGGTCACCGATCTCACTGGCTTTTCCGGCGTATCTTTCGTCGGTAACCTCGTGTCACGTCCACGTCAGCAGGTTTCTGCTAAACACAATAGAACCCTATGTGTTCAGGGAACGTGAGGCCGCCTGTGAGACGTGGGACCGGCTGGGACTTAGCCCAGTAGACGTTCCTCCTCCTTCTCCCCCTGTTGGCGTAAAGTCCCCCCAAAGCACTTGGGATGCCATCCAGTGCAGCCTGGCCTCAGACAGGCTCACGCGCCAGCTCGACCAGCACCGCCTTGCCTGTTTTCGTGCGGCCTCCAAACCCCACAGTGGTGCCTGGCTCCATGCCCTGCTCTCCTTCTCCACTGGCACGCAGCTAGACAATAATAGCCTGCGCATTGGCGTTTCCTTGAGGCTCGGCCTTCGGATCTGCGAGCCACACCAATGTCGCTGCGGATTCACCGTGGACCCTTTCGACCTCCACCCGCTTTCCTGTCACCACAATGCCGGCCACCTTCCTCGCCATCCTGCTCTCAACGAAGTCATAAAGCATGGATTGGACGCTGCAGGCTTCCCTTCCCAGCTCGAGCCGGTGGAACTGGACCGAGGGGACGGCAAAAGGCCAGATGGCATGGCCATCTTCCCGTTCCGCGGTGGGTGGCAAACCCCTCGTCTGGCATATCACTTGCACCGACACTTTCTGCAGCTGCAACCTGGTGCAGTCTGCGATTAACCCGGGTTCTGCTGCACATCGGGCTGAGGAGGCTAAAATCCTCAAATACCGGTCGCTCTCCGACAGGTTTGCAGTTGTACCCCTGGCAGTGGAGACTTCTGGTGTCCTCGGCCCTAGGGCTACCTCCCTACTCACCACCATAGGCGCTGAGCTGGCCAGCCGCAGGTGTGAGCCCCGCGAGTTGGAGTGGCTTTTCCAGCGCGTCTCCCTTGCCGTCCTCCGGGGAAACGCCTTCTCCATTCTGACCGCCGGTGCTGTGGGGCGCCCCATCGCGTATCATTCCATATTTAATTATGGTCGGTATGTGTATGTCTCTCTCTCTCTCTCTCTCTCTCTATATATATATATATATATATATATATATATATATATATATATATATATATATATATATATATATATATATATATATATATATATATATGAGTTACGGTTTTCTACACTTTGGAGCCAGAGTCAGTGATCAGGCTGCTATTTTTAGCACATTCAGCACCTAATGACTTAATGCTTGAATTGTTAAATTTGTTAACACTATCTTTTCTAAAGTTTATTGTGTCTTTAGAAATAGTTATTTTGTATCATTGAAGTCACCGTTGAAGCAGTTAAAAAGGAATGTTGTGGCAAATATCATCATAAGGCATTACGACGTTTTTTGATATATAATTTATTTACAAAGATGAGAAGTTGAGTTAGCTGTGTTGACATGTCATAAGAAATAAAATAAAACAAATTAAGATGCTGTAAAAGAATACGCAGACCGGTGGCTAATATGGGGCCACGGCGCGGTAATTGTTTGATAGCTACATTTTGGAAAGTTTGTTGAGCAAAATCAAGAGATGTTTACCTTCATGGTATCGAGCGGCAAGAGAGATTTTCGAAGCGAAGCGGGAATTTTTCCCTTTCGGCGAAAGTTGAAATACATCTCCCTACGCTGGTAGCGATTGGCTGATCTGAGCCAAACAACGTACGGAGAATGTATTCAAGAGCCGTCAGAATGTAGGTCACTACATGTCTTTGAAAAATTTTGCTTCATTATTTATTTTTTACAAGCAACTCAAGCATTACCACTTTAAAATAACTAAACACTCACCGTTTAAAAAATATTTCTACTTTTTAAAATTGATTTCGAACCATTTAACCTTTTAACTAGATATCATAAAGTCTTTGTTGATTACATATTGTAATCAGAAAATTTCATCAACACAGTCATAATGTACACCATCGAAAATATATCTGCAGAATATGCTTTATTAAAATAAAGTTATGAACAAATAAATTGGGAGTCACTAAACTCTATTTATGTAGTTTCATTTATATCGTGAAAGAAGTATAAAACAGATGTTGATGCTTTTCTTATGTATATGACATGACGGGAGAGACACCAGTGACAAAACCTATCTATTAATTTTGAAAACAAAAATATACTATTTGATGTGTATGTGTATTTGTTTATACATAATAAGCAGTCTGTGTCATGACAAATAGTTTGGTGCAATACTCAGTAAACGTCCTAACAATTAGTTATACATAATAAACAGTAAACGTTCCTAACAATTAGTTATACATAATAAACAGTAAACGTTCCTAACAATTAGTTATACATAATAAACAGTAAACGTTCCTAACAATTAGTTATACATAATAAACAGTAAACGTTCCAAACAATTGCAATAAACAGAGAACGTCCACAGAAATAGTTTAATGAGATAAATAACTTTCTTCATAAATAGTTATATGTAATAAACAATCGGTTTCTCATAAACAGCGTATGTCTTAACAAACAGATGTAAGCAACAGCGTATGTCTTAACAAACAGATGTAAGCAACAGCGTATGTCTTAACAAATAGATGTAAGCAACGGTGTATGTCTTAACAAACAGATGTAAGCAACGGTGTATGTCTTAACATACAGATGTAAGCAACGGCGTATGTCTTAACAAGCAGATGTAATAAACAATGTATGTCTAAACAAACCGATGTAACAAACATTGTATGTTTTAACAAACAGATTTAATTAATAGTGTATGTCCTAACAAATATGATAGCTTAAAGAAGAGTTCAATTCCAACTTTTCTGGCCCTTCCCTTGAAGAGAAAAAAATTGTGTTGTCACCTTAGTGACCAGGTAAGTAAAAATAAATTACAACAGTTTCTTTTTCCTCATAACTCCAAGACGAATTATAAGGGCTTGGGAAAATAGATTTATTACTCCACACAACAATAGAATGTTTTCAACTCTTCTCTTCTATCAAGCTCTTATATAGACTATGTGCTGTCAGTGCAACCCTCACCCGTTTCCTTGAATTGCGGATTATATTTTAATAGATAGTTTGATAAAAATAAGTGTCTATGTCAAAACAAATAGTTTGATATGAGTAACACCCTGTGTTCTAAGAAATACTTTGATGTAATAAATAGCTGCTGACCTGAAAAATAATTATGTAGCTTAGACATTGATATTGTTCTAACAAGAAAATATAACAACAGCTAAAGCAACAAAACCTGATGACATAAAGACAGACTTCTTTTCGTTACTCTTATTTCCATTATATATATATATATATATATATATATATATATATATGCATATAAATAAATACATAAACATTAATTGTTAGAGAATACAATATTGTATTCTCTAACAATTTCTATATTAATGCTCTGACTATACACTTTTTGCTTGACATATCTCTCGCTTACTTTCACTGTTCGCTTGTCTTGTACTTTATACGCATTGAGCACACTGTCCTTTTCACTACTGGCTTATAATTCTCACAACTAATCTCCTATCTCTCCTTCTTGATTGGTTAGTACAAATACTTTTGATATATTTCGTTTCTGAATTTGTTTAGCAAGATTCTTTATCTGAAATCGTGTGTTGAAACCGATATTGTTATACTTTGGGAGGGTCATGTTGCCAATAAGAAACACACGTGCGTGTGTTTCTTATTGGCAACATGACCCTCCCAAAGTATAACAACTTTTGATATAAATAAGTATATATGTGTGAGTGTGTGTGTACATCTGTATTTTTTATGCTCCTAATTTAGTCGAGCAGCTTTTGTGAGGCAGTGTGTGAGCTATTTCTAGCGTTACCACCTACCACTTTCATCCTATCGAACATTGTCGTTTTACTTTTATTCTACACGTGGTCTGAGCAATGGCTGGCCTTTTGTTCTCTGGGATTTAATATTTTTCTGGAATTACAAGATGCCTACTGATGATTGGTGATTCTTGGCTTCACCATTTATCGATGTTAAGTTAATCAATGGTAAATGATACCATATAGGCCGTGTAAAAACTTGGTCTCTTTCTCTGCTTTTTAGCCTAATTATATTGTTCTCTGTAAAATATTAGATATGTGGCAGTGTGCAGGCGATCAGAGCTCTCTCTCTCTCTCTCTCTCTCTCTCTCTCTCTCTCTCTCTCTCCCCTTCAATACTCCCTCGTTCTTCTTTCCGCTCTCCCCAGCTTTCTCTTTTTATCTCTCTCTCTCAATCTCTCCTTCTCTTTTCCTCCCCTCTTTCTTTCTCAATTTTACTCATTTTCCCCTATCCTTCTCTTTCTTTCTTTCTCTCTTTTCCTCTCATAACTTCCATCCCTACCGGCGCTGAGCTGGCCAGCCGCAGGTGTGAGCCTCGCGAGCTGGTATGGCTTTTCCAGCGCGTCTCCCTTGCTGTCCTCCGGGGAAATGCCTTCTCCATTCTGTCCGCCGGGGCTGTGGGGAGGCCACCAATATGATTGACTGACTTGTCATTTTATCAGTCAGATGTTTTTAGACATCACCCAGTTAATTATGATTCATTCTGTGCTGTATAGATGCAAATATGTTGCCAATATGCCCACACATTTGGAGGTTATCGTGCCTGTACTTCCATCCCTGTTTTAGGAACTGACCACCTGCTAATTAATTCATAGCCACCGAACTCGAATATCATTCAGCTAGACACCTGTCACCAAAACAACAGACTTTAAGTAGCACCAAGAGAACAAGAGAACTAGAATACACCCAACAATTGTTCTCAACAACAGAAACATACCACACGCATAGAAGACAAAAATATTAGGAAATATGTACAACACTTCAACAACATTCACAGCACGCATGTATGACTGTAAATAAAACAAAACGACACGTAAGTATACTTAGATTGCTAGATAGAGTTATCACATTTTGGCCAACAGAAAGTAACATCAACACTAACGTACATTATATAAAACGTACAAGGACTGCGGAACTTCACTTTAGCTGGTATGGGGGGAGGGTAATAAAAAAGCTACCATGCACACACACACACACACACACACACACACACACACACACACACACACACACACACACACACACACACACACACTATATATATATATATATATATATATATATATATATGTATATATATATATAGTTTTGCGAGGTTTTTGATATGAAATCGTGTGTCGAAACAAATATTTTTATACTTGGGGAGGGTCATATTTGTGTAATAGTATTGCCAGAATTAATAACAGAACACACTCACTGTTTGGTTGGTTTTCGCTTCTGTGTCTTTTATATCGGTTAATTTAATTTTTTTTTATTCGGTCCTCAATGTTACCATTGACTGACCAACGGTCAAAAATACAGATATAATATAGACACAAACACATATATATAGTCTAACAAAATTCTTTCTTTGCACATCTGCAACATCGTCAGTGGTGCTATTATGTTTCCTCCCGTTGTATTATATGCCTACGCCATCTTTATTTAGTCTGTTTATTTATTTATTTTTTTGTCTTCTCTGCGCATGCGTTTGCGTGTGTGTATAGTGTTTGATGTGTGTTCGTGTTTGGGTGACTGTGTATTGGTTATTGTATTCTATCTTAGTTTACTAGTGTGTGTTTATATGTGTTTGTTGTTTGTTGTATGTATTTATTTATTTATTTATACTTCTTATTTATACTTCTCTTAGGTCAGTATTGTTTGTTTGGGTGTTGTTGTTATTCCATTCATTTTTTCTGTTTAGCCTTGGCCTTCTAAGTTCTATTTCGCTGGCCTCTCTGATTTGCCTATCTGCTGGGTCATTTCTATGTTTAGATATTATTCTAATTTCTATGTTGTCTATGTTACCGTCGTGTTGTTGTCTGGCATGTTCGTATAGTACTGAACCGTTTTTTCGTCCTTTTAGTTCCCCCCCAGTGTTGGTCTATCCTTTCACCTATGCTACGAGCTGTCTCGCTTATGTATGTTGTTGTCATGTTTCTGCAAGTACCCTCTGTACATCTTATGCTATATACTACGTTTCTAGTTTTATAGTTTATCCGGGGGTTTACTTTACATATAATACATTTCCTATTAGTACAGTGGGTTTTCTTAAAAGGGTAGGTTTTGCTGATCAGGGATTTTATGGTGGTTCCTGACTTTTCTACCACCTTAATCTTTAAGTGGGTCTTTCTCAGGGCCTTTCTACACTGGTTAGCTAATTTCCCTCCAGGAGTAACTGTAACATTAGGACCCCTTTCAGAACTTCTTACTTAAACATCTCTCTGCATATTATTTACTCACTTCAATCTATATATTTTTTCTACTCACCTCAATCCGGATACTCACTTGAAAAATCTTTAATTGTTTAGTTTCTATTTGTTAATTTTTAATTTATAATTTCTGATACTTGATTTAGGGTTTTCAATTTTAAATTGTAATTTTTAGTTCTAATTTCACTTATAACTTCCAATATGAAACTATGATACATAGAATTAAAAATATATACTCTTAGGGGTTGATGGTCAGTTATTAGTGAGAGGTAGTATAGAGACCTGTAAATACTAACACTCTCCCATCCCCACTGGTTTTCGGCTGACTGTCACAGATGGGATGGGTAGCAGTAAACTATGGTGCTGGCTTGAATGGGTCATTGTCTGGCTGAGAGAGGGAACTGACCAAGCGAATTTCGTTTAAATCTGCGGTAGCTAATGGTCAACTTCCCCCTGGACCTGCGCCTGCGCAGACCAGTGGGGGTGAATTGGTACTCACAGGGGAACGGATGAAGAACCCAAAAGCACATACTTCGTCCGTTCCCATGTCGATTCAATTTGGATTGCCTCGGAAACATAACCTTATTATGTAACAAGCTGTCTGACGATGTCACGACACTCGCACACAGAACAGTGTGGCCACTTTTGCCATTGAAATATATATCACAGCATTATTATTAAAAGACTTGAACATCTAAAACTACTTCGCTTTTCCTTATTCGATATTTACTCCGTCACTCCTATGTGGAATAAGTACGTTGAGTGCTTGATTTGAATTACATCAATGTTTACCCTAAGAATATATATATATATATATATATATATGGTTCTTTCTTCCCGTTTGACCTGTGAGTAATTCTTTTCTCTCACATTCTCGGCCAAGCTGGTCGGAATTTTTTCTCTCTCGTCTACGATTTCACAGAACTTATGTTTACCGAATTCGCAGACCAGACCCCTTCTTCCTCCCGTTAGACCTGTGCGAAATTCCTTCCTTGCTCACATTTCAACCAGGTTTGATGGTCTTTATTCTCTCGTTCACGATTTCACCGAACTTAAATTCATAGAAATCTGGGACTTGTCTCCTTCTTCCTCACTTTCTGTTGCTTCACCATTTTGTTTGTTTACCCTCGCGTCCCCTTTATTTACGTGTCCCAACGACTTTCTTTAGCCGTTGCTCGCACCAACCGGAGGTATATGGTCTTTAAAGCGATGAAATGCCTATGATAGTTGGAAGATCACTGATGAAGGACAAACTTTTTTCATATGTAACCCAATTGCAACTCCGCAGCGCCCTTATTATTATATATATGGTATTAGTATTGATGCTCTGAAATAGCGATGTATACATGAATGTATGTATAGTATATTTGGCAATATACTGTATGTTTAATTAAAAACATTTAGAAGACCATTCGCTATGAATTCTAAAGTAGTGACTATGTCATTACTTAATCTCGGCAAATAACAGACAGTCTGTTTCTCGCTTGTGAGCATTTATCAAGACCACATTCATGTATACATCGGTATTTCAGAACATCAATCCTAATACCTAATTTTTGCTGGACCGGCAGTCGCTCTATATAATCAGGTCCTGATTATTACTGGAATTCTATAAGAATCCAGCTTCTATAATTCTCGGCAAAGCCAACAGAGTGTGTGGTCTTGATAAAGGCAATATCGGTAGAGGGTCGGACACCATGCTTTGACGCATAGAGTTACGGCCTTTGCCATTCTGAGTTCAAATCCCGCCGATGTTAACTTGGCCTTTCATCCTTACGGAGTCGATCAAATAAAGTACCAGTAATGCACTGGGTAATTGCTGGCCTTCTGCCAGAAGTAGAAACAATTATTTATAGCGTTATCCACCCTCTCTGTCCCTGTCATTCAGTGTACTTTTCTCTTAAAATAAAAACCCAGAAACATCTAGAACACTACTACGGTATTATCATAAACTCTTCCTCTCATTCCCGATAAACATTAAAAACATACATACAAATATAGCTGTAGTTGCATTATTAATAACGCCATACACTTTAAACACTTTGCTGGGATACAATCACACTCCCAATCAATCCAAAATATCGAATTATGTTCAATAGTAACTATCTTTAATCTTCGTTTTACTTGTTTTATACCACAATATGATGTGGCTTTGTGGCAAACAACACAAACAGTTTATTGACAGCACCACGATATGTTTAAGCCAGCAAAATATGATTAGATGTATGGAAGTGTTTAAACAGAAAGTAGCAGAAATCATGGAGAGTTTTAAAATATTTGGCTTCAAATCCAGCCAATAGCGATTTTACCTTTCACCACTCCGGAGTCAATGGCGGTGAATTGACAGAGTCGTTAGAATGTCGGATAGAGTGCTTTATGGTATTTGTTCCAGCTCTCTGCTCTCTGAGTTCAAATTCTGCCAAAGTCAATTTTGGCTTTCATCCTTTCAAGGTCGATAAAAAATGTACCAGTCAAGTACTAGGATCGATTGTTTCTTTATGTCTCTTTTTACTTCATTTCTGTCACTTTCTATCCTTCTCTAGAAGAAATCTGTTGTACTCAGCCTGGAGAGGGATGAGCTCTGCTAAGCTTAAAATACCCAAGAAACGCCGTATGCCTTTACGGTGCCTCTACGACTCCATCAGGGTTTATGGGGTCATGCCATACCACACCATACCCTCCGAAGTTAATATATACCAATAATCGGAGTGAATGCAATTTATCATCATTCTTCCCTAAAAATGGGTGTCTGTGTCTCACAAATGAGGGAAAACAATATTGAGTTTGGTAAAAGTTAACAGGTGTTAACATTGGAATCTCTTTTGTGATATGTCGAGTAAACATAATCGATAAATTATTTTGTATTCGTGTGTATGGGTTGGTCTAAACCGTTGCACTAACAGATAAAATCAAGCGGATTTTATTTCTTCGAGGTCATATTATTGATCAAAGAGATAAAGACTTAGTAAGTAAATAAACCCAGAGACAAATAAATCTATATTAATTACTCAGTTGGTAACAGCATTGTTAGACAAAACAGGGCGCAGTGTTTATAATCCCACGCAAGTGTGGTAAATAAAGTCAATAGTTTGTTTTTCCACACCAAGAAGTTTGTGCTGTTTTCTGATTCTGCCTCTACACGTATTCTGTTTTCCCGTAAGTATAGCTTGGAGGATAATGGGATTGCAAGGCTTCTATCTTAGATAGTCTACATGAAGTCTAAATTCTTCAAGTAGTACCGAAAACCCTTGGCTGAAAGGTCATACGTTTTATGTTAGGTTTTTATCTTTAGTCCGGTCCTGTACATTTGTAATAAAAGGGCTCACAATCGACATTACACTAATATAAATTATATGTTTGCAACTTCCGAAAGACCATACTTCAAGTGAATAATAAAAGCATAATATGAGTCAAAGGTAGCTTTTTTTTTTAGTGTTTCATTGTAAAGATCATATAGCATTAGAGAATCATGAAGGCCATAAATAAGAATACATAACAACAATATTACATCTAGAACTCGGAGGAAATAAAAATCAGTTCACCAAGATAGATGAATGTCAAGGAAAAGCATCTTGAACGCTAAGGGAAAACAACCAAAAAAATAATATTCAGAATGAATACCAAAACATACTTTTGGTGTACAAAAAATATCAATATAACTATACAAAACACACACACACACACACATATATATATATACACAGCGCATATATGTATATATATATATAAATATATATATATATATATAGTAAAAGAGTCAGAATCCCGGCGGCAGAAGTCAAGCCGTTTCGAGTCCAGAAATAGCTGTCGAAACGGCTTGAGCTCTGCCGTCGGGGTTCTGACTCTTTTCCTATTACTCACTCTACTACCAAAAGTATTGAGTACTCTGGTCCGTTATGGTCCACCTGATTCCTTACCACACTTCCTTCGTTATATATAAAGTCAGATATAATAGAATAGATAACCGCACCAAAGATCACGTCTCCGGCGACGGTGAATACTGTAGATTACTCAAACTATTCCCCTATTACAAAACCAACAAAGGCGACGGCCTACTACCAACGCCTTCCAACCAACATCTTCGTGTACATAAACATGGAAGAGGTAGAAGGAGTGCACCCGAGCATAAAGTGAAAGGGGCACCGAACGGGCGACAGCGCATTAACACACATAAGAGCGATCACTTAGATGGAACCACCCGTAGCAAAAGTACAAGGACACGTAATCGCCACCGTAACGTCCTATGGTTCCACCCCCCCCCCCCCCCTACTCTCGAAGTGTGGCCTCCAACATACCCCGGATATTCTTCGAAGCCTTAGAGAAGAACTTCCCACCCAACCATAGGTATAGAAAAATTCTTAATAGGAACAATATAAAAATATCCTTCTCTACTACTCCTAACCTAGCAGACATCATAGGAACAACGAACCACAGTAAGATCACCAAGACACAGCACCTCGACACAGACGCACCTACACCTGACAATAACTATATCGGCCTTAACAACTCCCTGACAGCATCCAATAGTGTTGGCAGCGGCATCCGCAGACGCAACCAGAATGACCGCGAAGTGACTGGGGAACATGCAGAACATGACGTGCAGAATAACAATCGCACCATCCCGCGTGCTGTGGGTTGTAATTGTGCTAACGACAGCTGCGGTAGCGTAGGTAACAACGTAGGCAGCAATAATGATAGCCTTACCGTGGGAAATAGACGGAACCGCGACAGAAATTGCAACTGCCGCGACAGAGGACGCTGCCCCCTTAGAGGATACTGCTTGACTGATAGGGTTATATATAGATGCACTATTACTAGCCACAATAGCGTTAAACATTATATAGGGGCCACCTCCGGCCCGTTTAAAATTAGGTTTCGAACACATCTCCACTCTTTCACAAATAGAAAACTAAGGCACTCCACTTCGCTCGCGGACTACATCACATCACTAAAGGACTTAAACATCAGCTTCTCCACGCACTGGGAGATTGTCGGCAGGGCTGCACCGTACAACTTCAAGAGGAAATGCGATCTTTGCCTCATGGAGCTCTACCACATCATAACTGCATCCCACGAGCTCATCAACAGCAGAGCTGAAACAGCGATAAGTTGTACACATCGCTTAAAAATATCCTTCTTTAGATGGGTTAAGAATGAAGAGTGAAATAGTACAGTGGATCTCCCTGCAACAAGTCTTAACACCCCGGCGGGCAGGCGCAGCAAAATAACACCCAGAAAACAATCCTTGCATACCAGACCCAGCCTCAGACAAACGGATGCGGCAAAAAAAAAAAAAAAAATTATCCAGGAAAGACTGCCCTAACACCGGCCAGAGTTACCTCCCTTGACCTGCTGCAAAATCAAAACAAGATATTTTTGCGAGCAATGAATCTTGATGTAGATTTAACCCCCCAAACTCTTTCCGAACTATATAAGGAACACTTGTGATTATTTATGCCCTTGAGAAGCCCAACTGGGCGAAACGTACGTAGGTGATATTTTAAATAAACATGTTTTAACGGTCTATTCTCCGATTTTTTACTTTCCCACGTATATATATATATATATATATATATACGATATTAATAAATGGAAACTATATTTATTAATATCGTATATCTACTCCAAATACTTGTCGAGTGCTTTATATCAGTTATAAAAATATTTACTTGTTGTATCCCAACAATTTTAAATAGAACTTTTGCATATATATATATATATATATATATATATATATATATATATATATATATATATATATATATATATATATATATATATATATATAAGAGTGGGAAATGAAATTTCGTTTCATTTTTTCCGTTTATCGTTTTCGGTGCACCCGGCCGATTAACCCATTCGATATGCAAATTGGGCTACTCAGCCGTTAATATGCATAAGGTAAGTATATACGTTCAACAATCTGGCAGGAAGGTATACGTTGCTGACGATAGCTAATAAGCTTGAAACTAGTACAGCGTTCCTTTGTCAGTGTTGAACAAACGAGCAACGATGGTTGCTAGACACTACGGCTTAATACGGGATGTTTGTTTACAAACACACCGAGCATTATAATAAATGTTCGGTGAATCCATACGTACATATATATATGTGTGCATGTATGTATATATATATACATACTACTGTACGTCTGTATACATATATGTATGCACGTGTACATACTTATATTTAAGTAACAGCCGTACTAAGAGTGGGAAATGAAATTTCGTTTCATTTTTTCCGTTTATCGTTTTCGGTGCACCCGGCCGATTAACCCACTCGATATGCAAATTGGACTACTCAGCCGTTAATATGCATAAGGTAAGTATATACGTTCAACAATCTGGCAGGAAGGTATACGTTGCTGACGATAGCTAATAAGCTTGAAACTAGTACAGAGTTCCTTTGTCAGTGTTGAACAAACGAGCAACAATGGTTGCTAGACACTACGGCTTAATACGGGATGTTTGTTTACAAACACACCGAGCATTATAATAAATGTTCGGTGAATCCATACGTACATATATATATGTGTGCATGTATGTATATATATATGTATACATACTACTGTACGTCTGTATACATATATGTATGCACGTGTACATACTTATATTTAAGTAACAGCCGTACTAAGAGTGGGAAATGAAATTTCGTTTCATTTTTTCCGTTTATATATATATATATATATATATGTATATATATATAAAGAAAAAAAGATGAAATCGAAAATACAACTGGAGTCTTATTTAAAAAAATATATATATATTTATTTGGTCCCTTTTCCTTTACCGGTTTCGTAGTTCTTCTGCTTTTCAAAAGTAGAGTTGAGATGGGGGGTCTGTGGTTTTTCTTACATCTGGTTGGTCTCTGAATGTTACTTGTTTTATATGGAAAAGTGGCTCGAAATGCCAGGTTTTTAGAGAAGTATTTGATTGGTTGGTCAATAATTATAATAAATTTGCTTGTCATAAAATTCTCTAAAAAGGCTACAGAATAGATTTCCAAATAAGGGCGCGAAAATTTAATGAAAACTTGTTCACGTGACAGCCATAATTTGATTTATAACCAATCAAATTACGTTTATTTTAAAAAAAGCCTTCGTGAGCCCCCTTTTTTTAAGTAAAAAGAAAAAAACAACCTATACCACCCCTCCACCCCCCTGGTTTGAAGAACTTTGTAACGCGAACTGGCGCGAAATTTATTATAACTATTGACCAACCAATCAAATTACTTCTCTAAAAACCTGGCATTTCGAGCCACTTTTTTCTATATAAAACAAGTAACATTCAGAGACCAACCAGGTGTGAGAAAAACCACAGACCCTCCATCTCAACTCTACTTTTGAAAAGTAGAAGAACTGCGAAACCGGTAAAGGAACCAAATAAATATATATATATTTTTTTAAATAAGACTCCAGTTGCATTTTCGATTTCATCTTTTTTTCTTTATATATATATATATATATATATATATATATATATATATATATATATATATTAGAATTGGTGCTCTGAAATAGCGATGTATATATAAATGTATAGATAGTGTATTTGGTAATACACTGTATGCTTAATTAAAAGCATTTTGAAGACCCTACGCTATTGTTTTAAAGTAGTGACTATGTCACTTACTTTTTTCAACAAACAAAGGGAGATAAGCTGACAGATCTCTGTTTCATACTGTTGGTATTCCTCAGAGCTTAGGACTCCCTTTGTTTGTTGAAATTATTACTGGAATTCTATAAGAATCAATCATTCATAATTTTCAACAAACAAAGGGAGTGTTAAGCTTAGATGCCAGGGCCTGAAAGGACCGCTTTCTCTTTGCACCGATCTCCGTCAGTTTTTTCCGTGTACAAATGTTCCTCATTGTAGCCAACTGATTACTGTCGTCAGTTATATCAAGAATGAAGAAATCTTAGAACACATTTTATTTTGTGATCCACTGAAGACCACCATAAAAGCACAGAATGCATTCAACCTAGTAGAAGAATTTTTGGATTGGCTATAAATGCCATTGGTTCCGGATGACGCTCCTGCTATACTAGGAAATGGATCTTGATTCGCAGCCTCTCTAAAAGGAATGTTCCGGAGGTGCGTCATCGACATGCACAAGCAGCGAAAACTTTACTAAAAATTCAGAAGTTTTGTCAGCTTGTGTGAAGATTGTTAACTCAATTAGAGGAGGTTCCCTGAATCACCGTTTATTTCAAGCATTTTATGAAAGCATTGATTCCGAACACACGGTTCTCCTGTATCACACAGAGGTAAGATGATTATCCCGTGAACGTGTCTTGCAACGTTTATTTGAGCTTCGTGGGGAGATCAAGGCATTTTTAGATAAGCAAAAAGTAAATCTTCGTTCGCTTCTCCAGAATTTGTGCAAATGTTGGCATACTTACTGGCATATTTACTCGATTGAATTAACTGAATATTTCCCTCCAAGTAAGTAATATAGTCAGTCGATCGACTTTTGTCAAATCAATCGGACCGAGGAAACAATGTTTCCGTTGGTCTTTCCAATTGCTAATACTATCTATTGGTCACAACTCCAGGTAGAAGGAGCAACGTGAAATAAAGTGTCTTGCCCAAGGACATAACGCATCGCCCGGTCCGGGAATCGAACTCACAACCTCACGATTGCGAAACCAATTCTCTAACCACTCAGCCACGCGCCTTCACAAAGTAATATAAACATTGTTATTGCATATAAAAAGTTGACTTCCTTCAAAAATACGATTCAGCTGTGGATGAGAGATACTGAGAAGGGAAATTTGGTCAGGTTCCCATCTTTGGAAGAAGTTGTTGAAGAAGATGAGTTACTACTTCCAGACGTTGCTACAGCAATACAGGCACACCTTCAGCAGCTGTTGAATGTTTTTGATAGATATTTTTCTGTGGGAAATTTAGAAGCCTACGACCATTGGATAAGGAACCCGTTTCTGTTTCAGTTAAGTGACATTCCTCTGAAGAGTCTTTGAAAGGGGAGATCATTGACATACAACATAATACAGTTGAAAAATGGTTTTCAAGGTGAAAACATTAGAGAATTTCTGGGCATCACAAATTGCAACATTCCCAAGCAAATCCAAGAAAGTACTTGATGTACTTGTTCTGTACGTAACAATCTGTCTTTGTGAAGTAGGGTTTTAAACTCTTCTTAATTTCAAAAGCAAGTTTCGAAACAATCTCGATACTCAGCATGACATACGCCTCGCTCTCAGCAAAATGGAACCCCGTAAATTTCGTGGCTGTTCATTAAATATATTTTATTACTTATTTAAAGATGCACTTCTTCAAAATTTTCAAATGTCAACACTTCCGGTTAGCGATCGTTTAAATAAACATTCATATATTTCCGTCACTAATTTTCTCCTAATGCAGTTTATATATAATATCGTCTTTTTTTAATGTATCATGGATTACGTTACTGGTTACATAAGAGGGTGTAACGCAGTCTTCGTTCAATTTCTGTGTGTATTGTCAATTACGATTTTATTTGATGTATCATATCTACATGCATATATACTTGCGTATAATATCAGTATACACACTACACATGCTAGCAGAAAACCACCCAAAAGGTGGTTTTTCTGCTAGTCACATTACAGATTAAAATATTTTGATTGAATATTTTCTGTGATTTTCAAAAAATTGTATTTATTAATCACTAGCAGTGTATCCCGGCGTTGCACGGGTAAGAACATTGGTAATAGCACCTCCAATGAGAAACGTTTATTTCTGAGTGCCTGTTAAAAACTCACGAAAATATACCGACAGGAAACTTGTTTTATTTGGAGAAAATTAAGAAGTTGAAAGTATAGTTTAGCTGTCTACGTGCATTGTTCATAGAAATATTGTTGAGCCCCTTCTTTTCATATTCCTCTGTTTTGGCCTTTTGGAGTAAATGTAAAAGAGAAAGTCACAGGTTAAGTTAGCAGAAGGTTCCAGTGTCATAGCAGTAAGGCGTAGGCTACTTACCTCAAAAGTTCATTCGCACCCTCTCCACTAAGTTACTCTTTCTCTCTATCCCTCTCGGTGCAGTCCCTTGCGAATTTCTCGCGTAGGCCTGGTGTAGATTTGCACTCGATCCATCTACCCGATGCACATGTCCGCTTTCTACGGCTTTTGAAGGAAGGAGTGACCAGTAGTACGTTGTTCGGTATTATTACGAAAAGGTGTAGCAGAGAATCCCGCGTGAACTAACAGCTCGGGAGGAAACTGCTTACCTCGAAGATTCATTCGCCATCGTTCTTGTCAATTTTGTAAAAATTATCTCCTGTGATTATTTATGTTTATATATATGTTAATCAATTTCTAGTTATTATAAAATGCTCAGACCTACTCGATAGAATCTTTGAGCTTATCTTCTGGGCAATATGGCGCACGCCGTTATGGCATGACACCCATAATTTTGATTTGGATTAAATTCATTTAATTTTATCTTAATTTTGGATATAGATATATAAATACGGCTCCTTAATTGTAGAGCTAACTCTGTTGAAAGGAATCGACTGCTGTTTCTAGTTGTCGAATACCTATTCACGCCACTGGGACGAAGCTGCTGTGATGTGTAAACACAACACGTGGTAGCAGCCAGTTGCAGATTTGAACTCGTTGTGTAAACATGGATTGCTGGAAATTTTTCTTCCTTGTTGATAATCCAAAAATATCCACTTCCGTGATTTACCATCTGATTAATTGGTGAAATATATTTCTTTAATGGAATATATACAGTGAAGATTAATCATATTAAAAGGTATCTATTTTTGAAGTTCTGGTCAACTTTATTTATTTGTTACCTACCTAGCTATGCGTGGTTACACGCTTGTAAAAATTATCTCCTGTGATTATTCATGTTTATATATATGTTAATCAATTTCTAGTTATTATATATATATATATATATATATATATATATATATATGTATATGTGTATATATGTGTGTGTATATGTATATATGTATATGTATATATATATATGTGTGTGTGTGTGTGTGTGTGTGTGTGTGTGTGTGTGTGTGTGTGTGTGTGTGTGTGTGTGTGTGTGTGTGTGTGTGTTTGAATGTAGCGAAGATAATACGTCAGCAATGACGTGTTCGTCAGAATGTCGTAAACCCCACAGTGGTGCCTGGCTCCATGCCCTGCCCTCCTTCTCCACTGGCACGCAGCTAGACAACCATAGCCTGCACATCGGCGTTTCCCTGAGGCTCGGCCTCCGGATCTGCCAGCCACACCAACGTCGCTGCGGTTCCACCGTGGACTCTTTCGGCCTCCACCCGTTTTCCTGTCGCCACAGTGCCGGCCGCATTCCACGCCATGCTGCCCTCAACGAGGTCATAAAGCATGGCTTGGACGCTGCAGGCTTCCCTTCCCAGCTCGAGCCGGTGGGGATGGATCGAGGGGACGGCAAAAGGCCAGATGGCATGACCATCTTCCCGTTCCGCGGCGGCAAACCCCTCGTCTGGGATGCCACTTGCACCGACACTTTCTGCAGCCGCAACCTGGTGCAGTCTGAGACTGACCCAGGTTCTGCTGCACGTCGGGCTGAGGAGGCCAAACTCTTCAAATACCGGTCGCTCTCCGACAGGTTTGCGGTCGTACCCTTGGCAGTGGAGACTTCTGGTGTCCTAGGCCCCAGGGCTACCTCCTTATTCACCACCACAGGCGCTGAGCTGGCCAGCCGCAGGTATGAGCCCCACGAGTTGGAGTGGCTTTTCCAGCGCGTCTCCCTTGTCATCCTCCGGGGAAACGCCTTCACCATTCTGTCCGCCGGTGCTGTGGGTGGGCCCATCGCGTATCATTTTTGTAAATATGACAACAGTTTATGATTTTATTTAATTTTTGATGTTATTGTTTTGATTATACGCTATTTCTCTATATAAAAAATAAATAAATAAATAAATAAATAAAGTTAATTAGATAGCCAAACATAACCAGTGCCTAACACCCCTTTAATAACAGAAAATTGAAAAATAAAAGCTGCAGTTAGTATCTTTAAACCGCAAGGAATATATAAATGCAAGTTTGAAGTCGATCGGAGTAGAAATATGGATTTGTATAGACTCTGCAAAAATGAGGACACACACACACACACACACGCACACGCACACGCACATACACATACACACACACACACACACACACACACCAGTTTTATATATATATATGTATAGATAGTAGTTAATTAATTAAATAGTAGCGGCTAAGTAGGTGATAATTTGACCTGGAAATTCAAGTTCTTTTGTATTGCGCGCTAGGGGTGCGGAATCGAATTTCAAAATCTCAAGGGGTGTCGCGATAGCAAAGAGTTAGTTACAATCACGATTATATTTCTGACATCCTTCCATATTTAATTATCATAACTCACTCCACCGGACCCAGCCTTCCTTTAGGTGTAGTTACAATCACGATTATATTCCTGACATCCGTCCATATTTAAGGTTCATGACTCACTTCATTAGACCAGCGTTCCGGGGTGTAGTTACAATCACGATTATATTCCTGACATCCTTCTATATTTAAGTTTTATGACTCACTTCACTAGACCAGCGTTCCTTTAGGTGTAGTTACAATTACGATTATATCTCTGACATCCTTCCATATTTAAGTTTCGCTTCACTAGACCAGCGTTCCCGGGTGTAGTTACAAACTATTTTATCTGTTTATAATCCATTATTTATATCTCGTTTGGCAGTATCGGTAGAGGGTCGGACGCCATGCTTTCCAGCATAGTTACGTCCCTTTACGATCTGAGTTCAAATCCCGCCGAGGTTGACTTTGCCTTTCATCCTTACGGGGTCGATAAAATAAAGTACCAGTAATGCACTGGGTAATTGCTGGCCTTGTGCCAAAAGTAGAAACAATTATTTATATCTCGTCTCTTATCATTTCTGACTAGAAGTACAAAGTAAGATATACGCCTATAATGAACTCGCAAAATCCAGTTATCACCTCCGAATATTTATCTTGATGTTTATTTCAGTTTTTATAATTGTTCTAAAATGTTGCCTGGCAGTTGTGTATGGGGTGTGACAATGTAATCACTTGATCGTCACTGTCAACACTGATTCGACATTTAACCGGATCCGCGTGATTTGTTGTTGTTGTGATTATACGCTATTTCTCTATATAAAAAAAAAAAAATAAATAAATAAAGTTAATTAGATAGCCAAACATACAGACAGATATTATAAGGGCTCGACGGAGATCGATAACCAGTGCCTAACACCCCTTTAACAACAGAAAATTGAAAAATAAAAGCTGCAGTTAGTATCTTTAGACCGCAAGGAATATATAAATGCAAGTTTGAAGTAGGTGATAATTTTACCTGGAAATTCAAGTTCTTTTGTCTTGCGCGCTAGGGGTGCGGAATCGAATTTCAAAATCTCAAGGGGTGTCGCGATAACAAAGAGTTAAGAACCACTGCTTTAAGTGTAGTTACAATCACGATTATATTTCTGACATCCGTCCATATTTAATGATCATAACTCACTCTTCTTCTTCTTCTTCTTCTTCTTCTACGGTCTGAGTTCAAATCCCGCCGAGGTTAACTGTGCCTTTCATCCTTATGGGGTCGATAAAATAAAGTACCAGTCGCGCACTGGGGTCGATTTAATCGACTTTCCCCTCCCCCCAAATTACTGGCCTTGTGCCTATATAAGAAACCATTATTAGTATTATTATTATTATTATTGGTCTAATCGGACGTATTTTGCTCGCTCCCAGTAAGTCGCTTTATTTGCCTGTTAAAATTATTTGTTGTTAAATATTTCTTGTTGTGTAAGGGATATAAGCCCTTAGACTTTGCCCTGTGAAGGGGAAAGTATAATATTTGGGCCTTTTGGCCCAAATATTTGAACTTTTTTTTACATGTTAAAAAATTTACGGAGAAAAAAAAAAAACATGGCTGAGCCACGCCCCAGCGATATGTCGGCTGTCGTGCGACAACGACGTAGAAGTTGAGAGGAACGCTACAGCGAAATTAACACACATTGATAACACAAACACCACCACAAACAATGTAAACAAAGACACCAATGATACCAATGAGAACTCTAATTTTGAAAAAAATGACAGTAACAGCGACAACGAAAATACAGATAACAATAAAAAACAAAAATAACAAATGCACCAACAATATCAACACCACTAATATGAAAACGAATAGCGACAACACCAACAGCAACAATACCAACTGCACCGAGAACAACGGTGGCAACAAAGACAACAATGATAACAGCGACAGTGATAACAACAACACCAATAAGGACAACGTCAACAACACCCCCAACGAAAACAAGAACACTTTCGCTGCGGCAGCAGCAAAAAAGAGGCCATGCTTCAACATGGACCTCTCAAACAAAGATGAAAAGTTGGCCCAGGCATGGAAGCTCATCAAGCAAGAGCAAACCTGGGCCAACTTAACTGTCCCGGTAGAAGCTATTGAGGCAGTGGAGCGCAGAACGGTGCATTATAGATGCATCTCAGCACAAACCAAAAGGGCAGCTTTAATCACACAAGAAGATGTCGAAGTCGCGCTGAGGTGCATCAGAGAAGACACCGAATACATAGAGAGGAGCAGACAGTACGGCACCATTTCGGTGTTGTTCAAGTCAGAAGCCCTCGCTATGAAACACGCTATGACTCCTTGCAAAACCAGCAAGGTCATAATGTACCCCTCCCACATGGGAAAAAGAAAGGCCCGTTTCCGCATTCCCAGAATTCCACCAGGACTTGACATGTGGTGGCTTTGGGATGTGTGATTGTGGAGGGGACGGATACCGTCCCTATAGAAGTGACCAGAACGGCCAGCGAGGACTGGTCCGGGGTTGACCTGGAGATCCTTCTCCAGATCAGGCCCGAGAATGTGAAGACAATCCCGGACCACATCCGCCTTCAGAATGGGACTGTCATTCACATTATGACCGAAGGGAAGAGGCCGCAGTGTTTTGTTTGTGGGGAAAAAACCCATTTGCGAGCCTTCTGCCCTCAACTGCTGAAAGAGGCAAAGGGTCGAAAAGCTCCATTGCTGCTTACGCCAGGGCGAGGACCACAACCAACACCAGCACCGGCAAAACCACCAACAACACCAATAGAAAGACCACCACCAACATTGACCACCCAGGGGGGAAACGAGGAAAGCTGTCAAATTCCCCCTCCCCCCCAAAATACACACACCAATAAAACCATAAACATACATACAGACACACTTACAGACACAGACCCCTCATCTATCAGTAGTGAAGATGAGGGAAAACCAAAATCCCCCAAAATACAAAAAAGGAAACACACAAAAAAAAAAAACTCAACAAAGCACAAAATTACCCACAATAAAAAACGCAGACACCACCTACGCAAACATTTCTCCAATAACACCAACATCAACACCACCATCACCATCACCAGAATCCCCCAAACGCAAACAACCTAAACAGACGCAAGAACAAATATACACACAAACATCTGAAACCACAGACACCGCACTAACAACAAACACAGACACAACCGAAACAACACCACCAAAACCATCACCACCACAGCCACGCAAACAAATAAAATCACACCAACAAAACATACAAAACTTCTTGCTCGTCAGGAGGGCCAACAAGGAACTGATGGCCCTCGTAGCACGAAGTGAAAATATACAAAAAGAGGGGGAAATGTTTAAATCGAACACATTTCGCGTGCTGGAAAATTTGGTTCTGGTGCGAATGTCGATCGATTTATACAAAGAAATACGAGACAGCTTTCCTCGGGACGTGGGAACCCCGAACGTAAAACCCACTTCAAGACTTTTAAAGGGGTTCCCAAAAGAAACCCCACCAACTATGGAGGTCGAACAACCCGACATTCACAAGAGCCCGGAAGGTAAGTAAACCTTCCTCTCTCTCTTTTTAACCTGCTAACATGGCTGTATTAAGAGTAGGATGTTTAAATGTTCGAGGCTTGGGATCGTCCTGGAAGCAGGGTCACCTGCTCAACGACCTCAGGTCTCTAGAAATGGATGTAATTGCCCTCAGCGAGACCAGGATTTCCGACACGCGCGCACTAGCCCCCATTTTCGACGACTGTCAGATCTTTGCATCTGTTAGCCGGTCGGGAATGGGAGGCGGGGTGGCAGTGCTGTTTAGGAAAGGCCTGGATCTCGAGGTAAGGTCGATCTTCCGGGACCCGGACGGGAAGTTGGTGGTCCTGGACGTGAACAATAACGAAGGTGGTGCCTTTAGACTGGTGGCCGTCTATGCTCCTACTGGGGCAGGACGGCCGGACTTCTTTAGACGCCTGGAAGCCGTTCTGGGCACGTCTCGCCCTTTACTGTTAGCGGGGGAGTGGAACGGCATCTTAGACGCACGCTGGGACTGTGTGGGAGTATCCGATAGGAGCGGCCGGGGGGGGGGGGGCGTGCAAACGCCTCAAGAACCTGATCAGCCAGTTCCAACTGTCTGACAGGTACCGACTAGATTTCCCTAATGCGCCAGTGTGGACCTGGGCCAACCGCATATGGTCATCTAGATCGTATATAGACAGGATATTCATTAGGAAAATAGACAGAAATAGTGTAGGCTGTCCACGTTTTGAAACGGTCGCCTATTCAGATCACAAGTTTGTGATCTGTATGGTCGACCTAGATAAGACGCGTAGGTTAGGACCTGGTTACTGGAAGCTAAACATGTCATTTCCGGTACGTAAGGCTTACAGGGACCAGCTCAACAATTTAGTTAAGAAAAAGTTAACAGGGGGAGTCGACAACAATAGATGGTGGGGGGCTCTCAAAAGAGAGATTAGATTAATGTCGATAGAGTTTAGCAAAGAAGTAGCGTTAGAGAAAAATAGAAAGGAGGGGGAGTTGGTAGATAAGTTAGACGAGGCTATTGGTAGTGGCATTGCAACTGACGTGCTAGCGGCGAGAATGGCATTAGACCATTTCTTCAATGCGAAACACGAAGGTTGCATTGTCAGAGCTAAGGCGCGTGCTCTGAGAAACGAGGGAACCAAAGCTGTTCGATGGGCCCGCGTGGCAGAGGCGCAGCGTGGTAATAAAACCACGATTCATTCTTTGATGGACCGAGACGGACACGAGCTGAGCGATTCCAAGCGGATGTGTGAGGCCTTTCGCCAACATTTTGCTCGGTTGTTCGGGGGAAGTGGCGGGTCAGAGATGGTGGCGGACTTCAGTCCCTACCTCGATGGCTTGCCGCAACTCTCGACGGCTGACGCTGGGCGCTGCGAAAGGCCAATTACTTCAGCCGAGATTCAGGATGCTCTTGTCGGCTGCATGAGGCGCAAGTCACCCGGTTTGGATGGTCTGCCCTACGAGCTTTACGTAAATATGCCAGACTTGTTCTCCAATCTCCTCGAAGCCCTCTACTGCAACTGGCAGCAAAACGGGAGTATTCCCAGTTCTGTGAGCCGGGGCGTAGTGACGCTGATAAGGAAAGACGAGAACAAGAGGGACACATTAGACAATTTCAGGCCCATAACTCTGCTCAACACAGAGTTTAAGATTTTGGCCAGTGTGTTAGCGAAGAGGTTGGCGCCTGTCGTCGGGGATTTGGTTGGGGAGGCGCAAACTTGCGCAATACCAACCAGGTCCATACACGACAACCTCCACCTAATGCGATACATCATAGAGAGGGTAGGGTGTAAACCTGGCTTCGGTGGGGCTCTGATCAATTTAGATCAATCGAAAGCATTCGATAGGTCGACCATCGGTACCTGGAGGCTGTCCTCAAGGCGGCTGGCTTCGGCCCCGTCTTCAGAAGCTGGATCGCTGCAATGCACAGCAGCACCTGCTCGATGGTCAAAATTAATGGCCACCTCTCGGAACCGTTTCAGGTCTCCCGATCGGTCCGTCAAGGGTGCCCTCTCTCCTCCCTTGTGTACGTATTGACTCTCGAGCCTTTACTGCTGAAGCTGTTGCAGGGCATCCCGCTCGAACCGGGACGCGGAAAGGCTGTGTCGGCTTATGCGGACAACATCACCGTGATGGTGTCGGACACCTCAGAAATCGAGGTGGTCGGCAACTTATTGGAGGAATATGAAAGGTTGACGGGAGCAAAACTTAACCCGGAAAAGTCAGTGGGCTTGCAACTCGGCACCTGGAGAGGCAAGTCCATGCCGTCCAACAGCGTCGTTAGGCTCTGGACGGACGGACCGGTAAAGTTGCTAGGGGTTTGGTTCGGGCCAGACCTCCAGGTGGATAAGAATTGAGACGAGGTGACGGGCAGGGTAGCCAGTCTCACCCAGAAATGGGCTGGGATGAAGCTATCACTGAAAGGTCGGGCGGAGGTGGCGAACGCGTACATCGCGTCCGTCATCTACTACCGTCTGACCGTCGTCCCTTGCCCCCGTTCGCGCCTCGCCATCTTGGAGCGGCTCCTCTTCAAATTCTTGTGGAGGGGTCAGGTTCCGCTGGTGAGGCGGTCCATCTGCTGCCAGCACCCTCTACGTGGAGGGCTGGGCATGCCGTGGCTAATGATGCGCAGGCACGCGCTGAGGCTGCGGCATCTCCAGATATTCTGCCTAAACGGTGAAAAGGTGTGGTCGCCGTTTGTCAGACGGCCCTTTCCGCAGCTCGTTTCTTTGACTGAGCTGCAGTCCTGGGTCAAGAAGAGACCGAGACTGGGTGACTGGCATCTGGAATGTTGCCAGGCACTCACTTCCCTCAACCAGGCGGGCAATGCGGTCAGTGGAACTTCCACTCTCGAGTTCTATAGAGGATTAGTGGACGACGCACTCGGACAGGCTCTGGGAGTCAACGAAGTCGAACTAACCAGTCTGTACCGGAGGACTTTCGAGCCGGGGACCATGGATAATTTCCAAAAATCCCTCGCTTGGCAGTGCTACCGGGGGGCACTGCCGGTGCGAGATAAACTCTACAGGCACGGAAATGCTGCCAGACGGACCTGCCGGAGATGCGCGCAGAGCGACGAAACCGTTCTGCACGCACTCGCCCAGTATCCGTGCATTACTGACTTGTGGAGTTATGTTGAACAGCTGTTCTCGCGTGTAGAACGGATCCGGCTATCGACCGAGTCCATAGTGAAGTTCGACCCGCCGCCTTCTTTTGGCCAGGAAGGGCAGGCAATTTTCCTCTGTCTGGTGGCAGTAGCGAAAGAGGTTGTATGGTGGACGAGGTTGAAAGGACTGAAGACAGACACTTTTCTCTTCGGCCAATCCCTCATCAACTTTTTCAAGTTTCACTTGGAAAAGAAGTTGAGTGTGGAGAGAGAAGTGCTGCCCCCCAGTACATTTGCTGAAAGGTGGGTGAATGTGGCGAGAATGGCCCGTGTGAGTGGGCCTACTCTGGTCATGCGGCTGTAGGGAGGTAAATCTGAGGAGGAGAGGGGGTGCCCTTCCAGGGTGCTCTCGAAGCGTCGGGTCATTCAGGACTGGTGGGGTACCTGAGCCAACCCTGGGTGATCATCCTCCCTATTGGGGAATTTTTTTCTTGTAATTTTCTTGTTACTTTATTGTTACTTTGTTATTGTGATTCATATTGTTTACTCGATTTTTCTGTAAAACCCCACTGTCCCAGTCTTTTGTATTGTCCCCTATATGTTGGCCCTTGTGGCCAATAAATGAAATCCTTATTATTATTATTATTGTTGTTGTTGTTAACATCGTCACTTTTGTTGCTGTTTCTGTTGCTTGTTATCATCGTCACCGTTGTTGTTGTTATTATCTTTATCGTTGTTCTTGCTCTTGTTGTTGTTGTTTACTATTTTCTTATCACATCGTTGAAATTATCTCTTCTCATGCTGTTGAAAAGTACAATACATTATATGTAGTGTGACCAGAGGCAGGGCGTGTTTACACATTATTAATCAGGTAACCCAGATATTTTATAAAATGAATAGCACAAAGTTTAAATAACAGTAATTTGTGTCCAGAAATAGTTATGAAAATGAAAAATACATGCAAATGACGTTTGAAATACTAGAGACATTATGTGCTCCACCACCACCACCACACTACCACCATCACCACCACCACCACATACATTCTACCAAGCACATAACGGTGTTTAGGTGTGATCTGGTGTAGGGTGTTGTGGTGTAGGGTGTTGAGGTGTTGTGTGGTGTGGTGTGGTGTGGTGTTGTGTGGTGTAGGGTGGTCTGGTGTAGTGTGGTGTAGCGTGTTGTGGTGTAGTGTAGTGTAGTGTGGTCTGGTGTAGTGTTGTGTGGTGTGGTGTAGTGTGGACTGGTGTAGTGTGGTATAGGGTGTTGTGGTGTAGTGTGGTGTGGCGTGGTGTAGTGTGGTCTGCTTTGGTGTGATGTGGTGTGGTGTATTGTGGTGTAGTGTGGTGTAGTGTAGTGTGGTGTGCTGTAGTATGGTGTAGTGTGGCGTGGTACGGTGTGGTGTGGTGTGGTGTAGTGTGGCGTGGTACGGTGTGGTGTGGTGTGGTGTGGTGTGGTGTGGTGTGGTGTGGTGTGGTATGGTGTAGTGTGGTGTAATGTGGTGTAGTATGGTGTGGTGTGGTTTGGTGTAGTGGTGTAGTGTGGAGTAGTATGGTGTAGTGTGGTGTCGTGTAGTGTGGTCTGGTGTGGTGTAGTGTGGTCCAGTGTGGTGTTGTGTGGTGTGGTGTGGTCTGGTGTGGTGTAGTGTAGTGTGGTGTGGTGTGATGTGGTGTAGTGTAGTGTGGTGTGGTGTAGTTTGGTGTTGTGGTGTAGGGTGTTGTGGTGTAGTGTGGTCTAGTGTGGTCAGGTGTAGTGTGGTATAGTGTGGTGCAGTGTGGTCTCGTGTGGTGTGGTGTAGTGTGGCGTAGTGTGGTCTGGTGTAGTGTAGTGTGGTGTAGTGTGGTGTGGTGTGGTGTGGTGTAGTGTGGTGTGGTGTGGTGTGGTGTGGTGTGGTGTTGTGTGGTCTGGTGCAGTGTGGTGTAGTGTAATGTGGTGTAGTCTGATGTAGTATGGTGTGTTATGGTCTGGTGTGGTGTGGTGTTGTGTGGTTTAGTGTGGTGTGGTGTAGTGTGGTGTGGTGTAGTGTAGCGTGGTGTGGAGTGGTGCGGTGTAGTGTGGTGTGATGTAGTGTGGTGTGGTTTAGTGTGGTGTGGTGTAGTGCGGTGTGTTGTAGTGTGGTGTGGTGTAGTGTGATGTGGTGTGGGGCTGTGTGGTGTAGTGTGGTGTGGTGTGGGGTGGCATAGTGTGGTGTAGTGTAGTGTGGTGTAGTGTGGTGTGGTGTGGTGTAGTGTAGTGTAGTGTGGAGTGGTGTGGTATAGTGTAGTGTAGTGAAGTGTATAGTGGTGTAGTGTGGTTTAGTGTGGTGTAGTGCGGTGTGGTATGGTGTAGTGTAGTGTGGTGTGGTGTACTGTAGTGAAGTGTAGTGTGGTGTAGTGTAGTCTGGTGTAGTGTGGTGTAGTGTAATGTGGTGTGGTGAGGTATGGTGTAGTGTGGTGTAGTGCAGTGAGGTGTAATGTGGTGTAGTGTAGTGAGGTGTGGTGTGGTGTGGTGTAGTGTAGTGTGGTGTAGTGTAGTGTGGTGTGGTGTAGTCTGGTGTGGTGTATTGTGGTGTAGTGTGGTTTAGTGTGGTGTACTGTTGTGTAGTGTGGTGTGGTGTGGTGTGATGTGGTGTATTGTGGTGTAGTGTGGTTTAGTGTGGTGTAGTGTGGTGTAGTGTGGTGTACTGTTGTGTAGTGTGGTGTGGTGTGGTGTGATGTGGTGTGATGTGTAGTGTAGTGTGGTGTGGTCTTGTGTGGTATGGTGTGGTGTGGTGTAATGTGGTGTGGTGTAATGTGGTGTGGTGTGGTGTAATGTGGTGTGGTGTGGTGTAGTGTGGTGTAGTGTAGTGTGGTGAACTGTAGTGTAGTGTGGTGTAGTGTGATGTGGTGTGGTGTGGTGTAGTGTGGTGTGGTGTGGTGTGGTGTGGTGTGGTGTGGTCTGGTGTGGTGTAATGTGGTGTAGTGTGGTTTTGTGTGGTGTAGTGTGGTGTGGTGTGGTGTAGTGTGGTGTAGTGTGGTGAACTGTTGTGTAATGTGGTGTGGTGTAATGTGGTGTGGTGTGGTGTGGTGTGGTGTGGTGTAGTGTGGTGTAGTGTGGGGCTGTGTGGTGTGGTTTAGTGTGGTGCGGTGTAGTGTGGTGTGTTGTAGTGTGGTGTGGTGTGGGGCTGTGTGGTGAAGTGTGGTGTGGTGTGGTGTGGTGTGGTGTGGTGCGGTGTGGTGTGGTGTGATGTAGTGTGGTATGGTGTGGTGTGGTGTTGTGTGGTGTGGTGTGGTGTAGTGTAATTTAGTGTGATGTAGTGTGGGGAAGTGTGGTGTGGTGTGGTGCGGTGTGTTGTGGTGTGATGTAGTGTGGTGTGGTGTGGTGTTGTGTGGTGTGGTGTAGTGTGGTTTAGTGTGGTGTAGTGCGGTGTAGTGTGGTATTGTGTAGTGTAGTGTAGTGTGGTGTACTGTAGTGAAGTGTAGTGTGGTGTAGTGTAGTGTAGTATAGTGTGGTGTAGTGTGGTATAGTGTAATGTGGTGTGGTGTGGTGTGGTTTGGTGAGGCATGGTGTAGTGTGGTGTAGTGTAGTGAGGTGTAGTGTAGTGTGGTGTAGTGAGGTGTGGTGTGGTGTAGTGTGGTGTAGTGTAGTGTAGTGTGGTGTGGTGTAGTCTGGTGTGGTGTATTGTGGTGTAGTGTGCTTTAGTGTGGTGTACTGTTGTGTAGTGTGGTGTGGTGTGATGTGGTGTGATGTGTAGTGTGGTGTGTTTAGTGTCGTGTGGTCTGGTGTAGTGTGGTGTAGTGTGGTGTGGTGTGGTGTGGTGTAATGTGGTGGGGTGCAATGTGGTGTGGTGTGGTGTGGTGTAATGTGGTGTGGTGTGGTGTGGTGTAGTGTGGTGTAGTGTAGTGTGGTGTACTGTAGTGTAGTGTGGTATAGTATGATTTGGTGTGGTGTAGTGTAGTGTGGTGTAGTGTGGTGTGGTGTAGTGTAGTGTGGTGTGGTGCGGTGTGGTGTGGTGTGGTGCAGTCTGGTGTGGTGTAATGTGGTGTAGTGTGGTGTAGTGTAGTGTGGTGTAGTGTGGTGTGGTGTGGTGTAGTCTGGTGTAGTGTGGTGTACTGTTGTGTAATGTGGTGTGGTGTAATGTGGTGTAGTGTAATGTGGTGTAATGTGGTGTGGTGTAGTGTAGTGTGGTTTACTGTAGTGTAGTGTGGTGTGGTGTAGCGTGATGTGGTGTAGTGTAGTGTGGTGTAGTGTAGTGTAGTGTGGTGTAGTGTGGTGTGGTGTGGTGTAGTGCAGTGTAGTGTGGTCCGGTGTGGTGTGGTGTAGTCTGGTGTGGTGTAATGTGGTGTAGTGTGGTTTAGTGTAGTGTAGTGTGGTGTGGTGTGGTGTAGTGTGGTGTAGTGTGGTGAACTGTTGTGTAATGTGGTGTGGTGTGGTGTAATGTGGTGTGGTGTAGTGTAGTGTGGTGTAGTGTAGTGTGGTGTACTGTAGTGTAGTGTAGTGTATTGTGGTGCAGTGTAGTGTGGTGTGTTGTGGTGTGGTGTGGTTTGTTGTGGTGTGGTGTAGTGTGGTGTAGTTTAGTGTGGTGTAGTGTGGTGTGATGTGGTGTGTTGTAGTGTGGTGTAGTTTGGTGTGGTATCGTGTGGTGTGGTTTAGTGTGGTGTGGTGTAGTGTGTTGTGTTGTAGTGTGGTGTGGTGTGATGTGGTGTGGGGCTGTGTGATGTGGTGTGGTGTTGTGTTGTGTAGTGTAGTGTGGTGTGGTATGGTATAGTCTAGTGTAGTGAAGTGTATAGTAGTTTGGTATGGTGTAGTGTAGTGTGGTGTGGTGTAGTGTGGTGTGGTGTAGTGTGTTGTGTTGTAGTGTGGTGTGGGGCTGTGTGATGTGCTGTGGTGTGGTGTTGTGTTGTGTTGTGTAGTGTAGTGTGGTGTGGTATAGTCTAGTGTAGTGAAGTGTATAGTAGTTTGGTATGGTGTAGTGTAGTGTGGTGTGGTGTACTGTAGTGAAGTGTAGTGTTGTGTAGTGTAGTATGGTGTGGTGTACTGTAGTGAAGTGTAGTGTGGTGTGGTGTACTGTAGTGAAGTGTAGTGTGGTGTAGTGTGGTGTAGTGTAGTGTGGTGTACTGTGGTGTAGTGTAATGTGGTGTGGTTTAATGTGGTGTAGTGTAGTGTAGTGTGGTTTAATGTGGTGTACTGTTGTGTAGTGTGGTGTGGTGTGATGTGTAGTGTAGTGTGGTGTTGTTTAGTGTGGTGTGGTCTTGTGTGCTAATGTGTGGTGCGGTGTGGTGTAATGTGGTGTGGTGTAGTGTAGTGTGGTGTAGTGTAGTGTGGTGTACTGTAGTGTAGTGTGGTGTAGTGTGATGTGGTGTGGTGTAGTGTGGTGTGGTGTGCTGCGGTGTAGTGTGGTGTGGTCTGGTGTGGTGTAATGTGGTGTAGTGTGGTTTTGTGTAGTGTGGTGTGGTGTGGTGTAGTGTGGTGTAGTGTGGTGAACTGTTGTGTAATGTGGTGTGGTGTAATGTGGTGTAGTGTAGTGTGGTGTACTGTTGTGTAGTGTGGTGTAGTGTGGTGCAGTGTAGTGTGGTGTGTTGTGGTGTGGTGTGGTGTAGTGTGGTGTAGTGTGGAGTAGTGTTGTGTGGTTTAGCGTGGTGCGGTGTGGTTTGGTGTGTTGTAGTGTGGTGTGGTGTGGGGCTGTGTGTTGTAGTGTGATGTGGTGTGGGGAAGTGTGGTGAAGTGTGGTTTGGTGTGGTGCGGTGTGGTGTGGTGTGGTGTGATGTAGTGTGGTATGGTGTGGTGTGGTGTTGTGTGGTGTGGTGTGGTGTGGTGTGGTGTAGTGTAATTTAGTGTGATGTAGTGTGGTGTAGTGTGGTGTGGTTTGGTGTGGTGTGGCATAGTATGGTGTATTGTAGTGTGGTGTAGTGTGGTGTGGCCTGGTGTTGTGTAGTGTGGTGTGGTGTGGTGTGGTATAGTGTAGTGTAGTGAAGTGTATAGTGGTGTAGTGCTGTTTAGTGTGGTGTAGTGTAGTGTGGTATGGTGTAGTGTAGTGTGGTGTACTGTAGTGAAGTGTAGTGTGGTGTAGTGTAGTGTAGTGTAGTGTGGTGTAGTGTGGTGTAGTGTAATGTGGTGTGGTGGGGTTTGGTGTGGTGAGGTATGGTGTAGTGTGGTGTAGTGTAGTGAGGTGTAGTGTAGTGAGGTGTAGTGTAGTGTGGTGTAGTGTAACAGTAGTGTGGTGTGGTGTAGTCTGGTGTGGTGTATTGTGGTGTAGTGTGGTGTACTGTAGTGTAGTGTGGTATAGTATTATTTTTTGAAATGTAGTGTGGTGTAGTGTGGTGTGGTGTAGTGTAGTGTGGTGCGGTGTGGTGTGGTGTGGTGTGGTTTAGTCTGGTGTGGTGTAATGTGGTGTGGTGTAGTGTGGTGTATTGTAGTGTGATGTGGTGTAGTGTGGTGTAGTGTGGTGTACTGTTGTGTAATGTGGTGTGGTGTAATGTGGTGTGGTGTGGTGTAGTGTGGTGTGGTGTAGTGTGGTGTAGTGTGGTGCAGTGTAGTGTAGTGTGGTGTGTTGTGGTGTGGTGTGATGTGGTGTGGTGTGATGTGTAGTGTAGTGTTGTTTAGTGTGGTGTGTTCTGGTGTAGTGTATTGTGGTGTAGTGTGGTGTGGTTTAATGTGGTGGGGTGCAATGTGGTGTGGTGTGGTGTAATGTGGTGTAGTGAGGTGTAGTGTAGTGTGGTGTACTGTAGTGTAGTGTGGTATAGTATGATTTGGTGTAGTGTAGTGTGGTGTAGTGTGGTGTAGTGTGGTGTGGTGTAGTGTAGTGTGGTGTGGTGCGGTGTGGTGTGGTGTGGTGTAGTCTGGTGTGGTGTAATGTGGTGTAGTGTGGTTTAGTGGGGTGTAGTGTAGTGTAGTGTGGTGTAGTGTGGTGTAGTGTGGTGTATTGTTGTGTAATGTGGTGTGGTGTAATGTGGTGTGGTGTGCTGTAGTGTAGTGTGGTGTAGTGTGGTGCAGTGTAGTGTGGTGTGGTGTGGTGTGGTGTAGTGTGGTGTAGTGTGGTGTAGTGTGGTGCGGTGTAGTGTGGTGTGGTGTGGTGTGGTGTTGTGTAGTGTGGTGTGGTGTGGTGTGGTGTGGTATAGGGTAGTGTAGTGAGATGTATAGTGGTGTAGTGTGGTTTATTGTGGTGTAGTGTGGTGTAGTGTGGTAAGGTGTAGTGTAGTGCGTGTGGTGTACTGTAGTGAAGTGTAGTGTGGTGTAGTGTGGTGTAGTGTTGTGTGGTGTAGTGTAATGTGGTGTGGTGTGGTGAGGTGTGGTGTCATGTGGTGTAGTGTGGTGTAGCGTGATGTGGTGTGGTGTAGTGTGGTGTGGTGTAGTGTAGTGTGGTGTAGTGTAGTGAGGTGTAGTGTGGTGTACTGTTGTGTAGTGTGGTGTGGTGTAGCGTGATGTGGTGTGATGTGTAGTGTGTTGTGGTGTGGTGTAGTGTGGTGTGGTGTGGTCTTGTGTAGTGTGGTCTGGTGTAGTGTAGTGTGGTGTGATGTAATGTGGTGTGGTGTAATGTGGTGTGGTGTGGTGTAATGTGGTGTGGTGTAGTGTAGTGTGGTGTACTGTAGTGTAGTGTGGTATAGTATGATTTGGTGTGGTGTAGTGTAGTGTGGTGTAGTGTGGTGTAGTGTGGTGTGGTGTAGTGTAGTGTGGTGTGGTGCGGTGTGGTGTAGTCTGGTGTGGTGTAGTCTGGTGTGGTTTAGTGTGGTTTAGTGTGGTGTAGTGTAGTGTGGTGTGGTGTAATGTGGTGTAGTGTTGTGTGGTGTAGTGTAATGTGGTGTGGTGTGTTGTGGTGAGGTGTGGTGTAATGTGGTGTAGTGTGGTGTAGCGTGATGTGGTGTGGTGTAGTGTGGTGTGGTGTAGTGTAGTGTAGTGTGGTGTAGTGTAGTGAGGTGTAGAGTGGTGTAGTGTAGTGAAGTGTAATGTGGTGTACTGTTGTGTAGTGTTGTGTGGTGTGGTGTAGCGTGATGTGGTGTGGTGCGGTGTGGTGTGTTGTGGTGTAGTCTGGTGTGGTGTAATGTGGTGTAGTGTGGTTTTGTGTGGTGCAGTGTGGTGTGGTGTGGTGTGGTGTGGTGTAGTGTGGTGTACTGTTGTGTAATGTGGTGTGGTGTAATGTGGTGTGGTGTAGTGTGGTGTAGTGTAGTGTGGTGTAGTGTGGTGCAGTGTAGTGTAGTGTGGTGTGTTGTGGTGTGGTGTGGTGTGGTGTGGTGTGGTGTAGTGTGGTTTAGTGTGGTGTAGTGTGGTGTACTGTTGTATGATTTGGTGTAGTGTAGTGTGGTGTAGTGTGGTGTAGTGTGGTGTGGTGTAGTGTAGTGTGGTGTGGTGTAGTCTGGTGTGGTGTGGTGTAGTCTGGTGTGGTGTAATGTACTGTTGTGTAATGTGGTGTGGTGTGGTGTAATGTGGTGTGGTGTAATGTGGTGTGGTGTAGTGTGGTGTAGTGTAGTGTGGTGTACTTTAGTGTAGTTTGGTGTATTGTGGTGCAGTGTAGTGTAGTGTAGTGTAGTGTGGTGTGTTGTGGTGTGGTGTGGTGTAGTGTGGTGTAGTGTGGTGTGGTATCGTGTGGTGTTGTTTAGTGTGGTGTGATGTAGTGTGGTGTATTGTAGTGTGATGTGGTGTGGTGTAGTGTGGTGTGGTTTGGTGTGGCATAGTGTGGTGTGGTGTGGTGTGGTATAGTGTAGTGTAGTAAAGTGTATAGTGGTGTAGTGTGGTTTAGTGTGGTGTAGTGCGGTGTAGTGTGGTATGGTGTAGTGTAGTGTAGTGTGGTGTACTGTAGTGAAGTGTAGTGTGGTGTAGTGTATTGTAGTGTAGTGTAGTGTGGTGTAGTGTGGTGTAGTGTAATGTGGTGTGGTGTGGTTTGGTGTGGTGAGGTATAGTGTAGTGTGGTGTAGTGTAGTGAGGTGTAGTGTAGTGTGGTGTAGTGAGGTGTAGTGTGGTGTAGTGTAACAGTAGTGTGGTGTGGTCTAGTCTGGTGTGGTGTATTGTGGTGTAGTGTAGTGTGGTGTACTGTAGTGTAGTGTGGTATAGTATGATTTTTTGTAGTGTAGTGTGGTGTAGTGTGGTGTAGTGTGGTGTGGTGTAGTGTAGTGTGGTGTGGTGCGGTGTGGTGTGGTGTAATGTGGTGTAGTGTGGTTTAGTGTGGTGTATTGTAGTGTGGTGTGGTGTAGTGTGGTGTAGTGTGGTGTACTGTTGTGTAATGTGGTGTGGTGTAATGTGGTGTGGTGTGGTGTAGTGTGGTGTCGTGTAGTGTGGTGTAGTGTGGTGCAGTGTAGTGTAGTGTGGTGTGTTGTGGTGTGGTGTGATGTGGTGTGGTGTGATGTGTAGTGTAGTGTTGTTTAGTGTGGTGTGGTCTGGTGTAGTGTAGTGTGGTGTAGTGTTGTGTGGTTTAATGTGGTGGGGTGCAATGTGGTGTGGTGTAATGTGGTGTGGTGTGGTGTAGTGTGGTGTAGTGTAGTGTGGTGTACTGTAGTGTAGTGTGGTATAGTATGATTTGGTGTGGTGTAGTGTAGTGTGGTGTAGTGTGGTGTAGTGTGGTGTGGTGTAGTGTAGTGCGGTGTGGTGTGGTGTAGTCTGGTGTGGTGTAATGTGGTGTAGTGTGGTTAGTGGGGTGTAGTGTAGTGTGGTGTGGTGTAGTGTGGTGTAGTGTGGTGTATTGTTGTGTAATGTGGTGTGGTGTAATGTGGTGTGGTGTGGTGTGGTGTAGTGTGGTATAGTGTGGTGCAGTGTAGTGTGGTGTGGTGTGGTGTGGTGTGGTGTAGTGTGGTGTGGTGTGGTGTGGTGTGGTGTGGTGTGGTGTAGTGTGGTGTACTGTGGTGTACTGTGGTGTGGTTTAGTGTGGTGCGGTGTAGTGTGGTGTGTTGTAGTGTGATGTGGTGTGGGGCTGTGTGTTGCAGTGTGATATAGTGTGGGGCTGTGTGGTGTAGTCTGGTGTGGTGTGGTATGGTGTGGCATAGTGTGGTGTAGTGTGGTGTGGTGTGGTGTGGTGTTGTGTACTGTGGTGTGGTGTAGTGTGGTATAGGGTAGTGTAGTGAGGTGTATAGTGGTGTAGTGTGGTTTAGTGTGGTGTAGTGTGGTATGGTGTAGTGTAGTGTGTGTGGTGTACTGTAGTGAAGTGTAGTGTGGTGTAGTGTGGTGTAGTGTTGTGTGGTGTAGTGTAATGTGGTGTGGTGTGGTGTGGTGTGGTGATGTGTGGTGTCATGTGGTGTAGCGTGATGTGGTGTGGTGTAGTGTGGTGTGGTGTAGTGTAGTGTAGTGTAGTGAGGTGTAGTGTGGTGTAGTGTAGTGAGGTGTAGTGTGGTGTAGTGTAGTGAGGTGTAGTGTGGTGTGGTGTGGTGTGATGTGGTGTGATGTGTAGTGTGTTGTGGTGTGGTGTAGTGTGGTGTGGTGTGGTCTGGTGTAGTGTGGTCTGGTGTAGTTTAGTGTGGTGTGGTGTAATCTGGTGTGGTGTAATGTGGTGTGGTGTAGTGTAGTGTGGTGTACTGTAGTGTAGTGTGGTATAGTATGATTTGGTGTAGTGTAGTGTGGTGTAGTGTGGTGTAGTGTGGTGTGGTGTAGTGTAGTGTGGTGTGGTGCGGTGTGGTGTAGTCTGGTGTGGTGTAGTCTGGTGTGGTGTAGTGTGGTTTAGTGTGGTGTAGTGTAGTGTGGTGTAGTGTAGTGTGGTGTGGTGTAGTGTGGTGTAGTGTTGTGTGGTGTAGTGTAATGTGGTGTAGTGTGGTGTGCTGTGGTGTAGTGTAGTGTGGTGTGGTGCGGTGTGGTGTAGTCTGGTGTGGTGTAGTGTGGTTTAGTGTGGTGTAGTGTAGTGTGGTGTAGTGTAGTGTGGTGTAGTGTGGTGTAGTGTTGTGTGGTGTAGTGTAGTGTGGTGTGGTGTGGTGTAGTGTGGTGTAGTGTGGTATACTGTTGTGTAATGTGGTGTGGTGTAATGTGGTGTGGTGTAGTGTGGTGTAGTGTAGTGTGGTGTAGTGTGGTGCAGTGTAGTGTAGTGTGGTGTGTTGTGGTGTGGTGTCGTGTGGTTTGGTGTGGTGTGGTGTAGTGTGGTTTAGTGTGGTGTAGTGTGGTGTACTGTTGTATGATTTGGTGTAGTGTAGTGTGGTGTAGTGTGGTGTAGTGTGGTGTGGTGTAGTGTAGTGTGGTGTGGTGTGGTGTAGTCTGGTGTGGTGTGGTGTAGTCTGGTGTGGTGTAATGTGGTGTAGTGTGGTTTAGCGTAGTGTGGTGTGGTGTGGTGTGGTGTAGTGTGGTGTAGTGTGGTGTACTGTTGTGTAATGTGGTGTGGTGTGGTGTAATGTGGTGTGGTGTAATGTGGTGTGGTGTAATGTGGTGTGGTGTAGTGTGGTGTAGTGTAGTGTGGTGTACTTTAGTGTAGTATGGTGTATTGTGGTGCAGTGTAGTGTAGTGTAGTGTGGTGTGTTGTGGTGTTGTGTGGTGTAGTGTGGTGTAGTGTGGTGTGGTGTAGTGTGGTGTGGTTTGGTGTGGCATAGTGTGTTGTGGTGTGGCCCTCCTGACGAGCACGAAGTTTTGTATGTTTTGTTGGTGTGATTTTATTTGTTTGCTTGGCTGTTGTGGTGATTGTTTTGGTGGTGTTGTTTCGGTTGTGTCTGTGTTTGTTTAGCAGTACCAGTGGAGAAATTTGATGATTGTGGTAGGGGAATAGTAACCAGAAATTGTGTTTTTTTAAATATTTTTAACATTCTTTTTCTATATAGATTTACTCCATATAGATTTACTTATTGTTTCGACTTCCTCCCCCTCCCCCTCTTCACCTCTTATCCTTAGGATTCTGCTGTAGTTGTCACTTTCAACGCACGACTGGGTTTCCTCCACTCCCTCTCCCTCTTTATTCTACTGCCAAGTTCAGCCACCCTCTCCTTCCACAAAATGCCATGATAGAATTATGTGTCTCAACAACAAACTTTTGACCAATCTTGTGACAATCAATTTTACCATATATGGAATTACCCCGTGAGAAACTCGGTTATTCATTTACCAGGATAAAAAATTTTCATTTAGTCCAGAATTAGCCGTCGAAACGGCTTGAGCTCAGCCGTCGGGTCCTACTCGTTCATATTACTCACTCTACTACCCTAAGTATTGAGTACTTTGGTGCGTTATGGTCCATCTGGTTGCTTACCACATTTCCTTCATTATATATATATTTATCTTTATCGAGCCCTCTTTGGATTTTAGTTTTCAAATTTATTATATTACTAAATATATATACTCCTATTACCCACTCTACTACCCTAAGTATTGTGTACTTTGGTGCGTTATGGTCTACCTGGTTCCTTACCACTTTTCCTTCGCTATATATATATATATATATATATATATATATATATTATATTTAAATTATTGGGATACAACAAGCAAATATTTTTATAACTGATATAAAGCACTCAACAAATTATTGGAGTAAAAACACTATCCGGGAGCTTCCAACAGAAATGGTCGCATTCTTTAAGGGTATGTCAATATTTATTTATAAAACTGATCTATATTATATTTTATCTCATGAAAGCGCACCATAATTTGACTTGGTGTATAATGAAATAAATATGGTTTTATAAATATAGTTTCCATTTGTTAATATATCGTATATACATCTCTATCTATCTAAGGCGGGTAAAATTCCCGAGATCCATGGACGAGTTCTCTCCAGCGGTCTCTGTCCCTCATTATCGCTGCCATGTCCTGCGTCTCCAACAGACCAGTGTCTGTCCTTAGGGCATCAACATACGCTAACCTTGGTCTTCCTCTTCTAAGTGTGTCCATGTAGGGGCTCCCAAAGGAGCACTGAGTGCAATGTCAACTCTGGATGTCGGTGAGCATGTCCAGCTAACCTCAGTCTCCTCTGTGTCACTTTTGAGCTGACTTTTGGGATGTAGTGGAGTCTGTGCTGCTGTATGGGTCGGAAACTCACTCAGATGGTGGATGGGTGCTACACAAGAATGCTGAGGATGGCTCTGAACATTAATCAGTATACACTGAGGATGAAAAACTCAGAGCTGTATATATATATATATATATATATATATATATATATATATATATATATATATATATATATATATATATATATATATATACATATATATATATATATATATATATATACATATATATATATATATATACACAGATACATTGTAGGTTGCTTTAAGTGTTGTGTAGTGTAGTGTGGTGTGGTATAGTGTAGTGTAGTGAAGTGTATAGTAGTGTGGTATGGTGTAGTGTAGTGTGGTGTAGTGTAGTGTGGTTTACTGTGGTGTAGTGTAATGTGGTGTGGTGTGGTGTGGTGTGGTGTGGTGTGGTGTAGTGTACTGTTGTGTAGTGTGGTGTGATGTGGTGTGATGTGTAGTGTGGTGTTGTTTAGTGTGGTGTGGTCTGATGTAGTGTAGTGTGGTGTGGTGTGGTGTAATGTGGAGTGGTGTAGTGTAGTGTGGTGTAGTGTAGTGTACTGTAGTGTAGTGTGTTGTAGTGTGATGTGGTGTAGTGTAGTGTGGTGTAGTATGGTGTAGTGTGGTGTACTGTTGTGTAGTGTGGTGTGGTGTGGTGTAGCGTTATGTGGTGTGATGTGTTGCGGTGTGGTGTAGTGTGGTGTGGTCTGGTGTAGTGTAGTGTGGTCTGGGGTAGTGTGGTGTGGTGTGGTGTAGTGTAGTGTGGTATAGTGTAGTGTAGTGTGGTGTGGTGTAGTCTGGTGTGGTGTATTGTGGTGTAGTGTGGTGTGGTGTAATGTGGTGGGGTGCAATGTGGTGTGGTGTGGTGTAATGTGGTGTGGTGTGGTGTAGTGTAGTGTGGTGTACTGTAGTGTAGTGTGGTATAGTATGATTTGGTGTGGTGTGGTGTAGTGTGGTGTAGTGTGCTCTGGTGTAGTGTAGTGTGGTGTGGTGCGGTGTGGTGTGGTGTAGTCTGGTGTGGTGTAATGTGGTGTAGTGTGGTTTAGTGTGGTGTAGTGTAGTGTGGTGTGGTGTAGTGTGGTGTAGTGTGGTGTACTGTTGTGTAATGTGGTGTGGTGTAATGTGGTGTGGTGTGGTGTAGTGTGGTGTAGTGTAGTGTGGTGTAGTGTGGTGCAGTGTAGTGTAGTGTGGTGTGGTGTGGTGTGGTGTGGTGTGGTGTGGTGTGGTGTGGTGTGGTGTGGTGTGGCGTGGTGTAGTGTGGCGTAGTGTGGTGTACTGTGGTGTGGTGCGGTGTAGTGTTGTGTGTTGTAGTGTGATGTGGTGTGGGGCTGTTTGGTGTAGTGTGGTGTGGTGTGGTATGGTGTGGCATAGTGTGGTGTAGTGTGGTGTGGTGTGGTGTGGTGTTGTGTAGTGTGGTGTGGTGTGGTGTGGTATAGTGTAGTGTAGTGAGGTGTATAGTGATGTAGTGTGGTGTAGTGTGGTATGGTGTAGTGTAGTGTGTGTGGTGTACTGCAGTGAAGTGTAGTGTGGTGTAGTGTGGTGTAGTGTGGTGTAGTGTAAAGTGGTGTGGTGTGGTGTGGTGAGGTATAGTGTAATGTGGTGTAGTGTGGTGTAGCGTGATGTGGTGTGGTGTAGTGTGGTGTAGTGTAGTGAGGTGTAGTGTGGTGTAGTGTAGTGAGGTGTAGTGTGGTGTAGCGTGATGTGGTGTGATGTGTAGTGTGTTGTGGTGTGGTGTAGTGTGGTGTGGTGTGGTCTGGTGTAGTGTAGTGTGGTCTGGTGTAGTGTAGTGTGGTGTGGTGTAATGTGGTGTGGTGTAATGTGGTGTAATGTGGTGTGGTGTAGTGTAGTGTGGTTTACTGTAGTGTAGTGTGGTGTGGTGTAGCGTGATGTGGTGTAGTGTAGTGTGGTGTAGTGTAGTGTAGTGTTGTGTGGTGTAGTGCAGTGTAGTGTGGTCCGGTGTGGTGTGGTGTGGTGTAGTCTGGTGTGGTGTAATGTGGTGTAGTGTGGTTTAGTGTAGTGTAGTGTGGTGTGGTGTGGTGTAGTGTGGTGTACTGTTGTGTAATGTGGTGTGGTGTGGTGTAATGTGGTGTGTTGTAATGTGGTGTGGTGTAGTGTAGTGTGGTGTACTGTAGTGTAGTGTAGTGTATTGTGGTGCAGTGTAGTGTGGTGTGTTGTGGTGTGGTGTGGTGTCGTGTGGTGTGGTGTGGTGTAGTGTGGTGTAGTGTGGTGTAGTGTAGTGTGGTGTGGTGTGGTGTGGTGTAGTGTGGTGTAGTTTGGTGTGGTATCGTGTGGAGTGGTTTAGTGTGGTGGGGTGTAGTGTGTTGTGTTGTAGTGTGGTGTGGTGTGATGTGGTGTGGTTTGGTGTGGTGTGGTGTAGTGTGGTGTAGTTTAGTGTGGTGTGATGTGGTGTGGTGTAGTGTGGTGTAGTTTGGTGTGGTATCGTGTGGTGTGGTTTAGTGTGGTGTGGTGTAGTGTGTTGTGTTGTAGTGTGGTGTGGGGCTGTGTGATGTGCTGTGGTGTGGTGTTGTGTTGTGTTGTGTAGTGTAGTGTGGTGTGGTATAGTCTAGTGTAGTGAAGTGTATAGTAGTTTGGTATGGTGTATTGTAGTGTGGTGTGGTGTACTGTAGTGAAGTGTAGTGTTGTGTAGTGTAGTATGGTGTGGTGTACTGTAGTGTAGTGTGGTGTAGTGTGGTGTAGTGTAGTGTGGTGTACTGTGGTGTAGTGTAATGTGGTGTGGTGTGGTGTAGTGTGGTGTAGTGTAGTGTGGTGTAGTGTAGTGAGGTGTGGTGTGGTGTGGTATGGTGGGGTGTAGTGTAGTGTGGTGTAGTGTAGTGTAGTGTGGTTTAATGTGGTGTATTGTTGTGTAGTGTGGTGTGGTGTGATGTGTAGTGTAGTGTGGTGTTGTTTAGTGTGGTGTGGTCTTGTGTGGTATGGTGTGGTGTGGTGTAATGTGGTGTGGTGTGGTGTAGTGTGGTGTAGTGCAGTGTGGTGTACTGTAGTGTAGTGTGGTGTAGTGTGATGTGGTGTGGTGTAGTGTGGTGTGGTGTGGTGCGGTGTAGTGTGGTGTGGTGTGGTCTGATGTGGTGTAATGTGGTGTAGTGTGGTTTTGTGTGGTGTAGTGTGGTGTGATGTGGTGTAGTGTGGTGTAGTGTGGTGAACTGTTGTGTAATGTGGTGTGGTGTAATGTGGTGTAGTGTAGTGTGGTGTACTGTTGTGTAGTGTGGTGTAGTGTGGTGCAGTGTAGTGAGGTGTGTTGTGGAGTGGTGTGGTGTGGTGTGGTGTAGTGTGGTGTAGTGTGGTGTAGTGTGGTGTGGCGTAGTGTGGTGTAGTGTGGAGTAGTGTGGTGTGGTTTAGTGTGGTGCGGTGTAGTGTGGTGTGTTGTAGTACGGTGTGGTGTGGCGCTGTGTGTTGTAGTGTGATGTGGTGTGGGGAAGTGTGGTGAAGTGTGGTGTGGTGTGGTGCGGTGTGGTGTGGTGTGATGTAGTGTGGTATGGTGTGGTGTGGTGTTGTGTGGTGTGGTGTGGTGTGGTCTGGTTTGGTGTGGCGTAGCGTAGTGTAATTTAGTGTGATGTAGTGTGGTGTAGTGTGGTGTGGTGTGGTGTGGTGTGGTATAGTGTAGTGTAGTGAAGTGTATAGTGGTGTAGTGTGGTTTAGTGTGGTGTAGTGCGGTGTAGTGTGGTATGGTGTATTGTAGTGTAGTGTGGTGTACTGTAGTGAAGTGTAGTGTGGTGTAGTGCAGTGTAGTGTAGTGTGGTGTAGTGTGGTGTAGTGTAATGTGGTGTGGTGTGGTGTGGTGTGGTGTGGTGTGGTGTGCTTTGGTGTGGTTAGGTATGGTGTAGTGTGGTGTAGTGTAGTGAGGTGTAGTGTAGTGTGGTGTAGTGAGGTGTGGTGTGGTCTGGTGTAGTGTAGTGTGGTGTAGTTTAACAGTAGTGAGGTGTGGTGTAGTCTGGTGTGGTGTATTGTGGTGTAGTGTAGTGTGGTGTACTGTAGTGTAGTGTGGTATAGTATGATTTTTTGTAGTGTAGTGTGGTGTGGTGCGGTGTGGTGTGGTGTGGTGTAGTCTGGAGTGGTGTAATGTGGTGTAGTGTGGTTTAGTGTGGTGTAGTGTAGTGTGGTGTGGTGTCGTGTGGTGTAGTGTGGTGTACTGTTGTGTAATGTGGTGTGGTGTAATGTGGTGTGGTGTGGTGTAGTGTGGTGTGATGTGGTGTAATGTGGTGTAGTGTAGTGTGGTGTAGTGTGGTGCAGTGTAGTGTAGTGTGGTGTGGTGTGGTGTGGTGTGGTGTGATGTGGTGTGATGTGTAGTGTAGTGTTTTTTAGTGTGGTGTGGTCTGGTGTAGTGTAGTGTGGTGTAGTGTGGTATGGTTTAATGTGGTGGGGTGCAATGTGGTGTGGTGTGGTGTAATGTGGTGTGGTGTGGTGTAGTGTGGTGTAGTGTAGTGTGGTGTACTGTAGTGTAGTGTGGTATAGTATGATTTGGTGTGGTGCAGTGTAGTGTGGTGTAGTGTGGTGTAGTGTAGTGTAGTGTGGTGTGGTGCGGTGAGGTGTGGTGTCGTGTAGTCTGGTGTGGTGTAATGTGGTGTAGTGTGGTTTAGTGGTGTGTAGTGTAGCGTGGTGTGGTGTAGTGTGGTGTAGTGTGGTGTACTGTTGTGTAATGTGGTGTGGTGTAATGTGGTGTGGTGTGGTGTAGTGTAGTGTGGTGTAGTGTGGTGCAGTGTAGTGTGGTGTGTTGTAGTGTGATGTGGTGTGGGGCTGTGTGTTGTAGTGTGATGTGGTGGGGGGCTGTATGGTGTAGTGTGGTGTGGTGTGGTATGGTGTGGCATAGTGTGGTGTAGTGTGGTGTGGTGTGGTGTTGTGTAGTGTGGTGTGGTGTAGTGTGGTGTGGTATAGGGTAGTGTAGTGAGGTGTATAGTGGTGTAGTGTGGTTTAGTGTGGTGTAGTGTGGTGTAGTGTGGTATGGTGTAGTGTAGTGTGTGTGGTGTACTGTAGTGAAGTGTAGTGTGGTGTAGTGTGGTGTAGTGTTGTGTGGTGTAGTGTAATGTGGTGTGGTGTGGTGAGGTGTGGTGTCATGTGGTGTAATTTTGTGTAGCGTGATGTGGTGTAGTGTGGTGTGGTGTAGTGTAGTGTGGTGTAGTGTAGTGAGGTGTAGTGTGGTGTAGTGTAGTGAGGTGTAGTGTGGTGTACTGTTGTATAGTGTGGTGTGGTGTGGTGTAGCGTGATGTGGTGTGATGTGTAGTGTGTTGTGGTGTGGTGTAGTGTGGTGTGGTGTGGTCTGGTGTAGTGTAGTGTGGTCTGGTGTAGTGTAGTGTGGTGTGGTGTAATGTGGTGTGGTGTAATGTGGTGTGGTGTAGTGTAGTGTGGTGTACTGTAGTGTAGTGTGGTACAGTATGATTTGGTGTGGTGTAGTGTAGTGTGGTGTAGTGTGGTGTAGTGTGGTGTGGTGTAGTATAGTGTGGTGTGGTGCGGTGTGGTGTGGTGTGGTGTAGTCTGGTGTGGTGTAATGTGGTGTAGTGTGGTTTAGTGTGGTGTGGTGTAGTGTGGTGTAGTGTTGTGTGGTGTAGCGTAATGTGGTGTGGTGTGGTGTGGTGTGGTGAGGTGTGGTGTAATGTGGTGTAGTGTGGTGTAGCGTGATGTGGTGTGGTGTAGTGTGGTGTGGTGTGGTGTAGTGTAGTGTGGTGTAGTCTAGTGAGGTGTAGTGTGGTGTACTGTTGTGTAGTGTGGTGTTGCGTGATGTGGTGTGATGTGTAGTGTGTTGTGGTGTGGTGTAGTGTGGTGTGGTGTGGTGCGGTGTGGTGTGGTGTGGTGTAGTCTGGTGTGGTGTAATGTGGTGTAGTGTGGTTTTGTGTGGTGTAGTGTGGTGTGGTGTGGTGTAGTGTGGTGTACTGTTGTGTAATGTGGTGTGGTGTAATGTGGTGTGGTGTAGTGTGGTGTAGTGTAGTGTGGTGTAGTGTGGTGCAGTGTAGTGTAGTGTGGTGCGTTGTGGTGTGGTGTGGTGTGGTGTGGTGTGGTGTGGTGTAATGTGGTGTGGTGTAGTGTGGTGTAGTGTAGTGTAGTGTGGTGTAGTGTGGTGCAGTGTAGTGTAGTGTAGTGTGGTGCGTTGTGGTGTGGTGTGGTGTGGTGTGGTGTAGTGTGGTTTACTGTGGTGTGGTTTAGTGTGGTGCGGTGTAGTGTGGTGTGTTGTAGTGTGATGTGGTGTGGGGCTGTGTGTTGTAGTGTAGTGTGGTGTGGTGTGGTGTAATGTGGTGTGGTGTAATGTGGTGTGGTGTGGTGTAATGTGGTGTGGTGTAATGTGGTGTGGTGTAGTGTAGTGTGGTGTACTGTTGTATGATTTGGTGTGGTGTAGTGTAGTGTGGTGAAGTGTGGTGTAGTGTGGTGTAGTGTAGTCTGGTGTGGTGTGGTGTAGTCTGGTGTGGTGTAATGTGGTGTAGTGTGGTTTAGTGTGGTGTAGTGTAGTGTGGTGTGGTGTAGTGTGGTGTAGTGTGGTGTACTGTTGTGTAATGTGGTGCGGTGTAATGTCGTGTGGTGTGGTGTAGTGTGGTGTAGTGTAGTGTGGTGTAGTGTGGTGCAGTGTCGTGTAGTGTGGTGTGTTGTGGTGTGGTGTGGTGTGATGTGGTGTGATGTGTAGTGTAGTGTTGTTTAGTGTGGTGTGATGTGGTGTAGTGTAGTGTGGTGTAGTGTGGTGTGGTGTAATGTGGTGGGGTGCAATGTGGTGTGGTGTAGTGTAGTGTGGTGTACTGTAGTGTAGTGTGGTATAGTATGATTTGGTGTAGTGTAGTGTGGTGTAGTGTGGTGTACTGTAGTGTAGTGTGGTATAGTATGATTTGGTGTGGTGTAGTGTAGTGTGGTGTAGTGTGGTGTGGTGTAGTGTAGTGTGGTGTGGTGCGGTGTGGTGTCGTGTAGTCTGGTGTGGTGTAATGTGGTGTAGTGTGGTTTAGTGGGTGTAGTGTAGTGTGGTGTGGTGTAGTGTGGTGTACTGTTGTGTAATGTGGTGTGGTGTAATGTGGTGTGGTGTGGTGTAGTGTAGTGTGGTGTAGTGTGGTGCAGTGTAGTGTGGTGTGTTGTAGTGTGATGTGGTTTGGGGCTGTGTGTTGTAGTGTGATGTGGTGTGGGGCTGTATGGTGTAGTGTGGTGTGGTGTGGTATGGTGTGGCATAGTGTGGTGTAGTGTGGTGTGGTGTGGTCTGGTGTTGTGTGGTGTGGTGTGGTGTGGTATGGGGTAGTGTAGTGAGGTGTATAGTGGTGTAGTGTGGTTTAGTGTGGTGTAGTGTGGTGTAGTGTGGTATGGTGTAGTGTAGTGTGTGTGGTGTACTGTAGTGAAGTGTAGTGTGGTGTAGTGTGGTGTAGTGTTGTGTGGTGTAGTGTAATGTGGTGTGGTGTGGTGAGGTGTGGTGTCATGTGGTGTAGTGTGGTGTAGCGTGATGTGGTGTGGTGTAGTGTGGTGTGGTGTAGTGTAGTGTGGTGTAGTGTAGTGAGGTGTAGTGTGGTGTAGTGTAGTGAGGTGTAGTGTGGTGTACTGTTGTGTAGTGTGGTGTGGTGTGGTGTAGCGTGATGTGGTGTGATGTGTAGTGTGTTGTGGTGTGGTGTGGTGTGGTCTGGTGTAGTGTAGTGTGGTCTGGTGTAGTGTAGTGTGGTGAGGTGTGGTGTAATGCGGTGTGGTGTAATGTGGTGTGGTGTAGTGTAGTGTGGTGTACTGTAGTGTAGTGTGGTACAGTATGATTTGGTGTGGTGTAGTGTAGTGTGGTGTAGTGTGGTGTAGTGTGGTGTGGTGTAGTATAGTGTGGTGTGGTGCGGTGTGGTGTCGTGTGGTGTAGTCTGGTGTGGTGTAATGTGGTGTAGTGTGGTTTAGTGTGGTGTGGTGTGGTGTAGTGTGGTGTAGTGTTGTGTGGTGTAGTGTAATGTGGTGTGGTGTGGTGTGGTGAGGTGTGGTGTAATGTGGTGTAGTGTGGTGTAGCGTGATGTGGTGTGGTGTAGTGTGGTGTGGTGTGGTGTAGTGTAGTGTGGTGTAGTGTAGTGAGTTGTAGTGTGGTGTACTGTTGTGTAGTGTGGTGTGGTGTGGTGTAGCGTGATGTGGTGTGATGTGTAGTGTGTTGTGGTGTGGTGTAGTGTGGTGTGGTGTGGTGCGGTGTGGTGTGGTGTGGTGTAGTCTGGTGTGGTGTAATGTGGTGTAGTGTGGTTTTGTGTGGTGTAGTGTGGTGTGGTGTGGTGTAGTGTGGTGTAGTGTGGTGTACTGTTGTGTAATGTGGTGTGGTGTAATGTGGTGTGGTGTAGTGTGGTGTAGTGTGGTGCAGTGTAGTGTAGTGTGGTGCGTTGTGGTGTGGTGTGGTGTGGTGTGGTGTGGTGTGGTGTGGTGTGGTGTGGTGTGGTGTGGTGTGGTGTAGTGTGGTGTACTGTGGTGTGGTTTAGTGTGGTGCGGTGTAGTGTGGTGTGTTGTAGTGTGATGTGGTGTGGGGCTGTGTGTTGTAGTGTAGTGTGGTGTGGTGTGGTGTAATGTGGTGTGGTGTAATGTGGTGTGGTGTGGTGTAATGTGGTGTGGTGTAATGTGTTGTGTTGTAGTGTAGTGTGGTGTACTGTTGTATGATTTGGTGTGGTGTAGTGTAGTGTGGTGAAGTGTGGTGTAGTGTGGTGTAGTGTAGTCTGGTGTGGTGTGGTGTAGTCTGGTGTGGTGTAATGTGGTGTAGTGTGGTTTAGTGTGGTGTAGTGTAGTGTGGTGTGGTGTAGTGTGGTGTAGTGTGGTGTACTGTTGTGTAATGTGGTGTGGTGTAGTGTGGTGTAGTGTAGTGTGGTGTAGTGTGGTGCAGTGTCGTGTAGTGTGGTGTGTTGTGGTGTGGTGTGGTGTGGTGTGATGTGTAGTGTAGTGTAGTGTGGTGTAGTGTGGTGTGGTGTGGTGTATTGTGGTGGGGTGCAATGTGGTGTGGTGTAGTGTAGTGTGGTGTACTGTAGTGTAGTGTGGTATAGTATGATTTGGTGTAGTGTAGTGTAGTGTGGTGTAGTGTGGTGTGGTGTAGTGTATGTGGTGTGGTGCGGTGTGGTGTGGTGTGGTGTAGTCTGGTGTGGTGTAATGTGGTGTAGTGTGGTTTAGTGTGGTGTAGTGTAGTGTGGTGTGGTGTAGTGTGGTGTACTGTTGTGTAATGTGGTGTGGTGTAGTGTGGTGTAGTGTGGTGCAGTGTAGTGTGGTGTGTTGTGGTGTGCTGTGGTGTGGTGTGGTGTGGTGTGGTGTGGTGTGGTATAGTGTGGTATAGTGTGGTGTGGTGTAGTGTGGTGTAGTGTGGTGTACTGTGGTGTGGTTTAGTGTGGTGCGGTGTAGTGTGGTGTGTTGTAGTGTGATGTGGTGTGGGGCTGTGTGTTGTAGTGTGATGTGTGGGGCTGTGTGGTGTAGTGTGGTGTGGTGTGGTATGGTGTGGTGTGGTGTGGTATAGTGTAGTGTAGTGAGGTGTATAGTGGTGTAGTGTGGTTTAGTGTGGTGTAATGTGGTGTAGTGTGGTATGGTGTAGTGTAGTGTGGTGTGGTTAACTGTAGTGTAGTGTGGTGTAGTGTGGTGTAGTGTTGTGTGGTGTAGTGTAATGTGGTGTGGTGTGTTGTGGTGAGGTGTTGTGTAATGTGGTGTAGTGTGGTGTAGTGTGGTGTAGTGTGGTGTGGTGTGGTGTAGTGTAGTGTGGTGTAGTGTAGTGTGGTGTAGTGTAGTGAGGTGTAGTGTGGTGTAGTGTAGTGAGGTGTAGTGTGGTGTACTATTGTGTAGTGGGGTGTGGTGTGGTGTAGCGTGATGTGGTGTGATGTGTAGTGTGTTGTGGTGTGGTGTGGTGTGGTCTGGTGTAGTGTAGTGTGGTCTGGTGTAGTGTAGTGTGGTGTGGTGTGGTGTGGTGTAATGTGGTGTGGTGTAATGTGGTGTGGTGTGGTGTAATGTGGCGTGGTGTAGTGTAGTGTGGTGTACTGTAGTGTAGTGTGGTATAGTATGATTTGGTGTGGTGTAGTGTAGTGTGGAGTAGTGTGGGGTAGTGTGGTGTTGTGTAGTGTAGTGTGGTGTGGTGCGGTGTGGTGTGGTGTGGTGTAATGTTGTGTTGTGTGGTGTAGTGTGGTGTAGTGTAGTGTAGTGTGGTGCAGTGTAGTATAGTGTGGTGTGTTGTGGTGTGGTGTGGTGTGTTGTGGTGTGGTGTGGTGTGTAGTGTGGTGTGGTGTATTGTGGTGTATTGTGGTGTAGTGTGGTGTACTGTGGTGTGGTTTAGTGTGGTGTGTTGTAGTGTGATGTGGTGTGGGGCTGTGTGTTGTAGTGTGATGTGGTGTGGGGCTGTGTGGTGTAGTGTGGTGTGGTGTGGTGTGGTGTTGTGTAGTGTGGTGTGGTGTGGTATAGTGTAGTGTACTGAGGTGTATAGTGGTGTAGTGTGGTTTAGTGTGGTGTAGTGTGGTGTAGTGTGGTATGGTGTAGTGTAGTGTATGTGGTGTACTGTAGTGAAGTGTAGTGTGGTGTAGTGTGGTGTAGTGTAGTGCGGTGTAGTGTAATGTGGTGTGGTGTGGTGTGGTGAGGAATGGTGTAATGTGGTGTAGTGTGGTGTAGCGTGATGTGGTGTGGTGTAGTGTGGTGTAGTGTGGTGTAGTGTAGTGTGGTGTAGTGTAGTGAGGTCTAGTGTGGTGTACTGTTGTGTAGTGTGGTGTGGTGTAGCGTAATGTGGTGTGATGTGTAGTGTGTTGTGGTGTGGTGTGGTGTGGTGTAGTCTGGTGTTGTGTAATGTGGTGTAGTGTGGTGTAGTGTAGTGTGGTGTGGTGTGGTGTGGTGTAGTGTGGTGTACTGTTGTGTAATGTGGTGTGGTGTAATGTGGTGTGGTGTAGTGTGTTCTAGTGTAGTGTAGTGTACTGTAGTGTAGTGTGGTCTAGTGTGGTGCAGTGTAGTGTAGTGTTGTGTGTTGTGGTTTGGTGTGGTGTGGTGTGGTGTAGTGTGGTGTAGTGTGGTGTGCTGTGGTGTAGTGTGGTGTACTGTGGTGTGGATTAGTTTGGTGCGGTGTACTGTGGTGTGTTGTAGTGTGATGTGGTGTGGGGCTGTGTGTTGTAGTGTGATATGGTGTGGGGCTGTGCGGTGTAGTGTGGTGTGGTGTGGTATGGTGTGGCATAGTGTGGTGTGGTGTGGTGTTGTGTAGTGTGGTGTGGTGTGGTATAGTGTAGTGTAGTGAAGTGTATAGTGGTGTAGTGTGGTTTAGTGTGGTGTAGTGTGGTGTAGCGTGATGTGGTTTGGTGTAGTGTGGTGTAGTGTAGTGTGGTGTAGTGTAGTGAGGTGTAGTGTAGTGTGGTGTAGTGTAGTGTGGTGTATTGTGGTGCAGTGTAGTGTAGTGTGGTGTGTTGTGGTGTAGTGTGGTGTGGTGTGGTGTAGTGTAGTGTGGTGTGGTGCGGTGTGGTGTGGTGTGGTGTGGTGTGGTGTGGTGTGGTGTGGTGTGGTGTGGTGTTGTGTGGTCTGGTGCAGTGTGGTGTAATGTAATGTGGTGTAGTGTAATGTGGTGTAGTGTGGTGTGGTATGGTGTGGTGTAGTGTGGTGTAGTGTAGTGTGGTTTAATGTGGTGTACTGTTGTGTAGTGTGGTGTGGTGTGATGTGGTGTGGTGTGATGTGTAGTGTAGTGTGGTGTTGTTTAGTGTGGTGTGGTCTGGTGTAGTGTAGTGTGGTGTGGTGTGGTGTAATGTGGTGTGGTGTAGTATGGTGTAGTGTAGTGTGGTGTACTGTAGTGTGGTGTAGTGTGATGTGGTGTGGTGTGGTGTAGTGTGGTGTAGTGTGGTGTGGTGTAGTGTAGTGTAGTGTGGTGTGGTGTGGTGTGGTGTGGTGTAGTGTGGTGTGGTGTGGTGTGGTGTTGTGTGGTCTGGTGCAGTGTGGTGTAGTGTGGTTTAGTGTGGTGTAGTGTATTGTGGTGTGGTGTAGTGTGGTGTAGTGTGGTGTAGTGTGGTGTAGTGTGGTGTAGTTTGGTGTACTGTGGTGTGGTTTAGTGTGGTGCGGTGTAGTGTGGTGTGTTGTAGTGTGATGTGGTGTGGGGCTGTGTGTTGTAGTGTGATGTGGTGTGGGGCTGTGTGGTGTAGTGTGGTGTGGTATGGTGTGGCATAGTGTGGTGTAGTGAAGTGTATAGTAGTGTGGTATGGTGTAGTGTAGTGTGGTGTGGTGTACTGTAGTGAAGTGTAGTGTGGTGTAGTGTGGTGTAGTGTAGTGTGGTGTACTGTGGTGTAGTGTAATGTGGTGTCGTGTGGTGTGGTGTGGTGTGGTGTGGTTAGGTGTAGTGTGGTGTAGTGTAGTGAAGTTTGGTGTAGTTTAGTGTGGTGTAGTGTGGTGTGGTGTATTGTGGTGTGGTGTAGTGTGGTGTGGTATCGTGTGGTGTGGTTTAGTGTGGTGTGATGTAGTGTGGTGTGTTGTAGTGTGGTGTTGTGTGATGTGGTGTGGTGTAGTGTGGTGTGGTTTGGTGTGGCATAGTGTGGTGTGGTGTGGTGTTGTGTTGTGTTGTGTAGTGTAGTGTGGTGTGGTATAGTGTAGTGTAGTGAAGTGTATAGTAGTGTGGTATGGTGTAGTGTAGTGTGGTGTGGTGTACTGTAGTGAAGTATAGTGTGGTGTAGTGTGGTGTAGTGTAGTGTGGTGTACTGTGGTGTAGTGTAAAGTGGTGTGGTGTGGTGTGGTGTGGTGTAGTGTAGTGAGGTGTGGTGTAGTGTAGTGTAGTGTGTTTTAATGTGGTGTACTGTTGTGTAGTGTGGTGTGATGTGGTGTGATGTGTAGTGTAGTGTGGTGTTGTTTAGTGTGGTGTGGTCTGGTGTAGTGTAGTGTGGTGTAATGTGGTGTGGTGTAATGTGGTGTGATGTGGTGTAATGTGGTGTGGTGTAGTGTAGTGTGGTGTAGTGTAGTGTACTGTAGTGTAGTGTGGTGTAGAGTGATGTGGTGTGGTGTAGTGTAGTGTGGTGTAGTGTGGTGTAGTGTGGTGTGGTGTAGTGTAGTGTGGTGCTGTGTGGTGTGGTGTGGTGTATTCTGGTGTGGTGTAATGTGGTGTAGTGTGGTTTAGTGTGGTATAGTGTAGTGTGGTGTGGTGTAGTGTAGTGTAGTGAAGTGTATAGTAGTGTGGTGTGGTGTACTGTAGTGAAGTGTAGTGTGGTGTAGTGTGGTGTAGTGTAGTGTGGTGTACTGTGGTGTAGTGTAATGTGGTGTGGTGTGGTGTGGTGTAGTGTGGTGTAGTGTAGTGTAGTGTAGTGTAGTGTAGTGTAGTGTAGTGTAGTGTAGTGTAGTGGTGTAATGTGGTGTACTGTTGTGTATTGTGGTGTGGTGTGATGTGGTGTGATGTGTAGTGTAGTGTGGTGTTGTGTGGTGTGGTCTGGTGTAGTATAGTGTAGTGTAGTGTGGTGTAATGTGGTGTGGTGTGTTGTAGTGTGGTGTAGTGTAGTGTGGTGTACTGTAGTGTAGTGTAGTGTAGTGTGATGTGGTGTCGTGTAGTGTACTGTGGTGTAGTGTGGTGTAGTGTGGTGTGGTGTAGTGTAGTGTAGTGTGGTGTGGTGCGGTGTGGTGTGGTCTAGTGTGGTGTTGTGTGGTGTGGTGTTGTGTGGTCTGGTGCAGTGGGGTGTAGTGTAATGTGGTGTAGTATGGTGTTTTAAGGTCTGGTGTGGTGTGGTTTTGTTTGGTTTAGTGTGGTGTGGTGTAGTGTGGTGTGGTGTGGTGTAGTTTTGTGTGATGTAGTTTGGTGTAGTGTGGTGTGGTGTAGTGTGGTATAGTGTGGTGTAGTGTGGTGTAGTGTGGTGTAGTGTGGTGTGGTGTAGTGTGGTGTAGTGTAGTCTGGTGTAGTGTGGTGTAGTGTAATGTGGTGTGGTGTGGTGTGGTGAGGTATGGTGTAGTGTGGTGTAGTGTGGTGTGGTGTGATGTGGTGTATTGTAGTGTGGTGTAGTTTGGTGTGGTGTGGTGTTGTGTATTGTAGTGTGGTGAAGTGTAGTGTGGTGTAGGGTGGTGTAATGTGGTTTAGTGTGGTGTAGTGTAATGTCGTGTGGTATGGTGTGGTGTGGTGTGGTGAGGTATGGTGTAGTGTGGTGTAGTGTAGTGAGGTGTAGTGTAGTGTGGTGTAGTGAGGTGTGGTTTGGTGTGGTGTAGTGTAGTGTGGTGTAGTGTAGTGTGGTGTGGTGTAGTCTGGTGTGGTGTATTGTGGTGTAGTGTGGTTTAGTGTGGTGTACTGTTGTGTGGTGTGGTGTGATGTGGGGTGATGTGTAGTGTAGTGTGGTGTTGTGTGGTGTGGTCTGGTGTAGTGTAGTGTGGTGTAGTGTGGTGTGGTGTGGTGTAATGTGGTGGGGTACAATGTGGTGTGGTGTAATGTGGTGTGGTGTGGTGTGGTGTAATGTGGTGTGGTGTGGTGTGGTGTAGTGTGGTGTAGTGTAGTGTGGTGTACTGTAGTGTAGTGTGGTATAGTATGATTTGGTGTGGTGTAGTGTAGTGTGGTGTACTGTGGTGTAGTGTGGTGTGGTGTAGTGTAGTGTGGTGTGGTGCGGTGTGGTGTTGTGTGGTGTAGTCTGGTGTGGTGTAATGTGGTGTAGTGTGGTTTAGTGTGCTGTAGTGTATTGTGGTGTAGTGTGTTGTAGTGTGGTGTACTTTGTGTAATGGGGTGTGGTGTAATGTGGTGTAGTGTGGTGTAGTGTAGTGTGGTGTAGTTTGGTGCACTGTAGTGTAGTGTGGTGTGTTGTGGTGTGGTGTGGTGTGGTGTAGTGTGGTGTGGTGTGGAGTAGTGTGGTGTAGTGTAGTGTACTGTGGTGTGGTTTAGTGTGGTGCGGTGTAGTGTGGTGTGTTGTAGTGTGATGTGGCGTGGGGCTGTGTGGTGTAGTGTGGTGTGGTGTGGTATGGTGTGGCGTAGTGTGGTGTGATGTGGTGTGGTGTTGTGCATTGTGGTGTGGTGTGGTATAGTGTATTGTAGTGAGGTGTATAGTGGTGTAGTGTGGTGTAGTGTGGTGTAGTGTGGTATGGTGTAGTGTAGTGTGTGTGGTGTACTGTAGTGAAGTGTATTGTAGTGTGGTGTAGTGTAATGTGGTGTGGTGTGGTGTGGTGAGGTATGGTGTAATGTGGTGTAGTGTGGTGTAGCGTGATGTGGTGTAGTATGGTGTAGTGTGGTGTAGTGTAGTGTGGTGTAGTGTAGTGAGGTGTGGTGTACTGTTGTGTAGTGTGGTGTGGTGTGGTGTAGCGTGATGTGGTGTGATGTGTAGTGTATTGTGGTGTGGTGTAGTGTGGTGTGGTGTGGTCTGGTGTAGTGTAGTGTGGTCTGGTGTAGTGTAGTGTGGTGTGGTGTGGTGTAATGTGGTGTGGTGTAATGTGGTGTGGTGTGGTGTAATGTGGTGTGGTGAAATGTGGTGTGGTGTGGTGTTGTGTAGTGTGGTGTACTGTAGTGTAGTGTGGTGTGGTGTAGCGTGGTGTGGTGTAGTGTAGTGTAGTGCAGTGTAGTGTGGTGTGGTGCGGTATGGTTGGTGTGGTGTAGTCTGGTGTTGTGTAATGTGGTGTAGTGTGGTTTAGTGTAGTGTGATGTGGTGTGGTGTAGTGTGGTGTACTGTTGTGAAATGTGGTGTGGTGTGGTGTAATGTGGTGTGGTGTAATGTGGTGTGGTGTGGTGTAGTGTAGTGTGGTGTACTGTAGTGTAGTGTGGTGTATTGTGGTGCCGTGTAGTGTGGTGTGGTGTAGTGTGGTGTGGTGTGGTGTGGTGTGGTGTGGTGTGGTGTAGTGTGGTGTCGTTTAGTGTGGTGTAGTGTGGTGTGGTGTGGTGTGGTGTAGTGTGGTGTAGTGTGGTGTGGTATCGTGTGGTGTGGTTTGGTGTGGTGTGGTGTAGTGTGGTGTGTTGTAGTGTGGTGTGGTGTGATGTGGTGTGGGGCTGTGTGATGTAGTGTGGTGTGGTTTGGTGTGGCATAGTGTGGTGTGGTGTGGTGTGGTGTTGTGTTGTGTTGTGTTGTGTAGTGTGGTGTGGTATAGTGTAGTGTAGTGAAGTGTATAGTAGTGTGGTATGGTGTAGTGTAGTGTGGTGTGGTGTACTGTAGTGAAGTGTAGTGTAGTGTAGTGTGGTGTAGTGTAGTGTTGTTTAATGTGGTGTACTGTGGTGTGATGTGATGTGGTGTGATGTGTAGTGTGGTGTTGTGTGGTGTGGTCTGGTGTAGTGTAGTGTAGTGTGGTGTAGTGTGGTGTGGTGTGGTGTGGTGTAATGTGGTGTGGTGTAATGTGGTGTGGTGTGGTGTAATGTGGTGTGGTGTGCTGTAGTGTGGTGTAGTGTAGTGTGGTGTAGTGTAGTGTGGTGTACTGTAGTGTAGTGTGGTGCAGTGTGGTGCAGTGTAGTGTAGTGTGGTGTGTTGTGGTCTGGTGTGGTGTAGTGTGATGTTGTGTGGTGTAGTGTAGTGTGGTGTAGTGTGGTGTGGTCTAGTGTAGTGTAGTGCGGTGTGGTGTGGTGTAGTCTGGTGTGGTGTAATGTGTTGTAGTGTGGTGTAGTGTAGTGTGGTGTGGTGTAATGTGGTGTGGTGTAATGTGGTGTAGTGTGATTTAGTGTGGTGTAGTGTAGTGTGATGTGGTGTGGTGTAGTGTGGTGTAGTGTGGTGTACTGTTGTGTAATGTGGTGTGGTATGGTGTAATGTGGTGTGGTGTAGTTTAGTGTGATGTACTGTAGTGTGGTGTAGTGTGGTGCAGTGTAGTGTGGTGTAGTGTAGTGTTGCGTGGTGTAGTGTGGTGTAGTGTGGTGTGGTGTGGTGTGGTGTAGTGTGTCGTTTTAGTGTGGTTTTGTGTAGTGTAGTGTAGTGTGGTGTAGTGTGGTGCAGTGTAGTGTGGTGTAGTGTAGTGTGGTGTGGTGTAGTGTGTTGTGGTGTATTGTGGTGTGGTGTAGTGTAGTGTGGTGTAGTGTTGTGTGGTGTGCTGTAGTGTAGTGTGCTGTGCTGTGGTAAGGTGTAGTGTAGTGAGGTTTAGTGCCGTGTGGTGTGGTGTGGTGTAGTGTGATGTAATGTCGTTTAGTGTGGTGTGGTGTAGTGTGGTGTAGTGTGGAGTGGTGTGGTGTGGTGTAGTGAGGTTTGGTGTAGTGTGGTGTGGTGTGGTGTAGTGTGGTGTAGTGTTGTTTGGTCCAGTGTGTTGTAGTTTGGTGTGGTGTGATATAGTGCGTTGTAGTGTGGGGTGGTGTAGTGTAGTGTAGTGTAGTGTGGTGTAGTGTGATCTAGTGTAGTGTAGTGCGGTGTGTTGTGGTGCGGTTTAGTCTTGTGTGGTGTGGTATGTTGTAGTGTAGTGTGGTGTAGTGTGGTGTGGTGTGTAGTAGTGTGGTTTTGTGTGGTGTGGTGTAGGGTGTTGTGGTGTAGTGTGTTGTGGTGTAGTGTGGTGTGTTGTGGTCTAGTGTGGTGTGTTGTGGTGTAATGTGATGTGGTGTGGTGTGGTGTAGTGTGGTGTAGTGTTGTGTGGTATAGTATTGTGTCGTGTACTGTGGTGTAGTGTGATGTGGTGTGGTGTGGTGTAGTGTGGTTTAGTGTGGTGTAGTGTGGTTTAGTGTGGTGTGGTGTACTGTAGTGTGGTGTGGTGTGGTGTGGTGTGGTGTGATGTGGTATAGTGAAGTGTAGTGTGGTGTAGTGTGGTGTAGTGTTGTGTGATTTACTGTACTGTAGTGTGGTGTAGTGTAGTGTGGCGTGGTGTGGTGTGGTGTGGTTTGGTGTGGTGTGGTGTGGTGTAATGTGGTGTGGGTAGTGTGGCGTGGTGTGGTGTGGTGTGGTGTGGTGTGGTGTGGTGTGGTGTGTTGTGGTGTGGTGTGGTGTCGTGTGCTTTCGTGTGGTGTAATGTAGTGTGGTGTGGTGTAATGTGGTGTTGTGTAACGTGGTGTCGTGTGGTGTGATGTAGTTTAGTGTGGTGTGGTAAGGTGAGGTGTAGTGTGGTTTAGTGTGGTGTAGTGTAGTGTGGTGTGGTGTGGTGTAGTGTGGTGTAGTGTGGTGTAGTGTAGTGTGGTGTGGTGTGGTGTAGTGTGGTGTAGTGTGGTGTGCTGTTGTGTAGTCTGGTGTAGTGTGGTGTGGTGTGATGTGTAGTGTAGTGTAGTGAAGTGTAGTGTGGCGTGGTTTAGTGTGGTGTGGTGTGGTGTGGTCGTGTGTAGTGTAATGTAGTGTGGTGTAGTGTGGTGTGGTGTAATTTGGTGTGGTGTAATGTGGTGTGGTGTGGTGTATGTGATGTGGTGTAATGTGGTGTGGTGTAGTGTGGTGTACTGTAGTGTGGTGTATTGTAGTGTGGTGTAGTGTGATGCAGTGTAGTGTGGTGTAGTGTAGTGTGGCGTGGTGTAGTGTGGTGTAGTGTGGTGTGGTGTGGTGTGGTGTAGTGTGTTGTGGTGTAGTGCGGTGTGGTGTGCTGTAGTGTGGTGTAGTGTAGTGTAGTGAATGGTAGTGTCGTGTAGTGTGGTATAGTGTGGTATAGTGTAGTCTGGTGTAGTGTGGGGTAGTGTGGTGTGGTGTAGTATAGTGTAGTGTGGTGTAGTATGGTGTAGTGTTGTGAGGTTTAGTGCTGTGTGGTGTAGTGTGGTGTAGTGCGGTGTGGTGTGCTGTAGTGTGGTGTAGTGTAGTGTAGTGAATGGTAGTGTGGTGTAGTGTGGTATAGTGTGGTATAGTGTAGTCTGGTGTAGTGTGGGGTAGTGTGGTGTGGTGTAGTATAGTGTAGTGTGGTGTAGTATGGTGTAGTGTTGTGAGGTTTAGTGCTGTGTAGTGTGGTGTGGTGTGGAGTGGTGTGGTGTAGTGTGGTGTACTGTAGTGTAGTCAATGGTAGTGTGGTGTAGTGGGGTATAGTGTGGTATAGTGTAGTGTGGTGTAGTGTGGGGTAGTGTGGTGTAGTGTAGTGTATTGTGGTGTAGTTAAGTGTGGTGTTGTGTAGTGTGGTGTGGTTTGGTGTGTGGTGGTGTAGTGTAGTGTGTTGTAGTGTGGTGTAGTGTAGTGTGCTGTGGTGTAGTGTGGTGTAGTGTGGTATGGTTTAATCTAGTGTAGCGTGGTGTAGTGTGGTCTAGTGTAGTGTAGTGCGGTGTGGTGTGGTGTGTGGTGTGGTGTAATGTGGTGTGGTGTGTTGTAGTGTAGTGTGGTGTGGTGTAGTGTGGTTTAGTGTGGTGTGGTGTAGTGTTGTTTAGTGTGGTGTAGTGTGGTTTAGTGTAGTGTGGTTTAGTGTAGTGTGGTGTAGTGTAGTGTTATGTGGTGTAGTGTGGTGTCGTGTGGTGTGGTGTGGTGTATTGTGGTGTGGTGTGGTGTGGTTTAGTGTGATGTGGTGTGGTGTAGTGTGGTGTAGTGTAGTTTAGTGTAGTGTGGTGTGGTGTGGTGTAGTGTGGTGTACTGTAGTATAGTGTAGTGTACTGTAGTGTGGTGTACTGTAGTGTAGTGTGGTGTAGTGTAGTGTATTGTGGTGTAGTTAAGTGTGGTGTTGTGTAGTGTGGTGTGGTGTATGGTGGTGTTGTGTAGTGTGTTGTAGTGTGGTGTGGTGTAGTGTAGTGTAGTGTGGTGTAGTGTGGTCTAGTGTAGTGTAGTGCGGTGTGGTGTGGTGTTTGGTGTGGTGTAATGTGGTGTGGTGTGTGTTAGTGTTGTGTGGTGTAGTGTGGTTTAGGGTGGTGTGGCGTAGTGTGGTGTAGTGTTGTTTAGTGTGGTGTAGTGTGGTTTAGTGTAGTGTGGTATAGTGTAGTGTGGTGTAGTGTAGTGTCATGTGGTGTAGTGTGGTGTGGTGTGGTGTGGTGTGGTGTGGTTTAGTGTGATGTGGTGTGGTGTAGTGTTGTGTAGTTTAGTGTAGTGTGGTGTGGTGTGGTGTGGTGTAGTGTGGTGTACTGTAGTATAGTGTAGTGGACTGTAGTGTGGTGTACTGTAGTGTAGTGTGGTGTAGTTTAGTGTGGTGTAGTGCGTTGTGGTGTAGTGTGGTTTAGTGTGGTGTGGTGTAGTGTGGTGTAGTGTAGTCTGCTGTGGTGTAGTGTGGTGTGGTGTAATGTGGTGTGGTGTAATGTGGTGTCGTGTGGTGTAATTTGGTGTGGTTTGGTGTAGTGTGGTTTAGTGTGGTGTGGTGTCGTGTGGTGTATTGTGGGGTGGTGTAGTGTGGTGTGGTGTTGTGTGGTGTTGTGTAGTGTGGTGTAGTGTGGTGTAGTGTAGTGTGGTGTGGTGTAGTGTGGTGTAGTTTAGTGTAGTGTGGTGTAGTGTAGTGTGGTGTGGTGTTTTGTAGTGTGGTGTGGTCTAGTGTAGTGTGGTGTGGTGTAGTGTAGTGTGGTGTTGTGTGGTGTGTTGTGTTGTAGTGTGGTTTTGTGTGGTGTGGTTTGGTGTGGTGTAGTGTGGTGGGGTGTGATGTAGTGCAATGTGGTTTAGTGTGGTTTAGTGTCGTGTGGTGTGGTGTGGTGTAGTGAGGTGTAGTGTGGTTTAGTGTGGTGTGGTGTAGTGTGGTGTAGTGTGATGTGATGTGGTGTATTGTGGTATAGTGTGGGGTAGCGTAGTGTAGTGTGGTGTAGTGTGGTTTAGTGTGGTGTGGTGTGGTGTAGTGTAGTGTTGTGTGGTGTAGTGTTTCGTGGTATAGTGTTGTTAGTGTGGTGTAGTGTTGTGTGGGGTAGTGTGATGTGGTGTGGTGTGGTGTAGTGTGGTGTGGTCTGGTGTGGTGTGGTGTAGTGTGGTGTGGGGTAGTGTAGTGTGGTGTAGTGTGGTGTAGTGTGGTGCAGTGTGGTGTAGTGTGGTGTGGTGTGGTGTAATGTGTTGTGGTGTGGTGTAGTGTAGTGTAGTGAAGTGTAGTGTGATGTACTTTGATGTACTCTAGTGTAGTGTGGTGTAGTGTGTTGTAGTGTAGTCAAGTGTGGTGTGGTGTGGTGTAGTGTAGTGTAGTGTAGTGTAGTGTAGTGTAGTGTAGTGTGGTTTAGTGTGGTATAGTGTAGTGTGGTGTGGTGTAGTTTAATGTGGTGTTCTGTAGTGTGGTGTGGTGTGGTGTATGGTGGTGTAGTGTAGTGTTGTGTGGTGTATGGTGGTGTAGTGTAGTGTGGTGTAGTGTGGTGTGGTGTAGTGTGGTGTGGTGTGGTGTGGTGTAGTTTGGTGTGGTGTAGTATGGTTTAATGTGGTGTGGTGGAGTGTGGTGTGGTGTAATGTAATGTGGTGTAGTATGGTGTGGTTTAGTGTGGTGTGGTGTGGTGTAGTGTGGTGTGGTGTAGTGTGGTTTAGTGTGGTGTGGTGTAGTGCAATGTGGTTTGGTGTGATGTGGTGTGGTGTAGTGAGGTGTAGTGCGGTGTAGTGTGGTGTAGTGTAGTGTGGTATGGTGTAGTGTGGTGTAGTGTGATGTGGTGTAGTGTAGTGTGGTGTAGTGTGGTTTAGTGTGGTGTGGTGTGGTATAGTGTAGTGTGGGGTAGTGTGGTGCGGTGTGGTGTGGTGTAGTCTGATGTGGTGTAGTGTGGTTTAGTGTGGTGTGGTGTAGTGTAGTGTGGTGTGGTGTAGCGTGGTGTGGGGTAGTGTAGTGGGGTTGAGTGTGGTTTAGTGTGGTGTAGTGTGGTGCAGTGTGGTTTTGTGTGGTGTAGTGTGGTGTGGTGTAGTGTAGTGTAGTGAAGTGTAGTGTGGTGTAGTTTGGAGTACTCTAGTGTAGTGTAGTGTGGTGTAGTGTGGTTTAGTGTAGTGTAGTCAAGTGTGGTGTGGTGTGTTGTAGTGTAGTGAAGTGTAGTGTGGTGTAGTGTGGTATAGTGTAGTTTAGTGTGGTGTGGTGTGATGTAGTGTAGTGTGGTGTTGTCTAGTGTGGTGTTCTGCAGTGTGGTGTGGTGTATGGTGGTGTGGTGTAGTGTGGTGTGGTGTAGTGTAGTGTGGTGTGGTGTGGTGTGGTGTGGTGTGGTGTGGTGTAGCCTGGTGTAGCCTGGTGTGGTGTAATGTGGTGTGGTGTAGTTTGGTGTGTTGTGGTGTGGTGTAATGTGATGTGGTGTAATATGGTGTGGTGTGGTGTAGTGTGGTGTAGTGTAGTGTGGTATGTGATTTAACAAAAGTATCTATGTTAACAACAACGCTAAAATGTGTTTACCTTAGGTTTTTACCAACTAAAAACAATCTAAAGTTTGACTCAAGACCGGAAGCTCATTGGACCGGTGGCTCATTGGACCGGTGGCTCATTGGACCGGTGGCTCATTGGACCGGCGGCTCATTGGACTGGTGGCTCATTGGAACGGTGGCTCATTGGACCGGTAACTCATTGGACCGGTGGCTCATTGGACTGGAAGCTCAATGGACCGGTGGCTCATTGGACCGGTGTCTCATTGGACTGGAAGCTCAATGGACCGGTGGCTCATTGGACTGGTGGCTCATTGGACTGGAAGCTCAATGGACTGGTGGCTCATTGGACTGGAAGCTCAATGGACCGGTGCTTATGGTGCTTATCCTGGTATTCATTTTCAGTTGAGTATACTGGAGGAACGTGAAATGAATTGTTTTGCTCAACAACACAATAAACAACCCGGTTCAGGAACCTACAACGTTATGATCGTGAATCCAACACCTTAACCACTAGGCCACGTGCCTTCACCAACTGGTGTAATGTATTATACTCAGGGCCGAATTAAGTCCTACTGAGGTCTTAAGTACTTAAAAGGTTATGATGCTCCCCTGCCTCCACACTTATATAAAGTCTGCAATTCTTTTTTAATGACAAATACATTTAGTTTAAATAAAATGGTACCCCCTTCCTTTGATTCCTTAGTATGTGTTTATTTTGCTTAATGGTTAATCCAGCCCTGGCTATTGTATTATACTAACTCCGTATTTTATAACGCTGACGCGTGTGTGTATATGAGTGTGCGTGTGTGTGTGCATATGCATACATTTATATGTATGAGTATATAAATATAAATGTGCAAAGACAGACACACTTACAAAAATACACACTCACAGACATACATTTACACAATCTCACACGCACATACATTACACAAACACACACATACACTCACACACAGCGCAGCAATTGAAACGCCAGCCGCTGTTTTGCTGTAGTTTTTTCACCATCTCTCTTCCTTTTACACACACATACATTCACACAAACATACACACACACATTGTGTGACGGACGGACAGACGGAAGTCGTTCCAATTTATATATAGACGTTGCTTGGCGAAGTATCATGGCCAAGTTTAGCACAACACTTTAATGGATTTTGATCGTTGTTTATTCGCAGGTCAACTTTCTTTAGGTAGACTTTATGATCAAAGGTTTTCCAGTCGTGATTATTCTGTCTTTCTTTTCATTGTGTATCTACGACTTCATTATGTAATGTGTCCTTCCATATTTTAAAATGGTTATGTTATATCAAAGAGATTTGGCTACTATATCTTGCATGTCTAGTGACCCTGTAGAAGATCCTACGATGGTTAGGGTTAGGGTTTTAAAAAGTTAATGATTCAGCGATGTGTGTGTATATGTGTGAGTGTGTATGTATGTGTATGTATGGATACGTGTGTGAGTGCGTGTATATGTGTGAGTGTACGTGTATGTGTGTATGAGTGAGTGTGTGTGTGTTTGAGTGTGTGGTGTGTGTGTGTGTGTGTGCATATGTGGAGTGTGTTGTGTGTGTGTGTTCATATGTGATGTGTGTGTATATGCGCGGTTCCTTCGTTGGCTCGTTTTCTTTTTATAAAGTTAATGACGGTGTGTGTGTGTGTGTATGTGTATGTATGTATGTGTGTGTGTATGTGTGTATACGTGTATGCATATATGTATGTGTGTGTATGTGTGTATATGTGTATGTATGTGTGTGTATGTGTATGCATGTATGTATGTGTATGTGTGTGTATGTGTAAGCATGTATGTAAGTGTATGTGTGTGTATATGAATGCATGTATGTATGTGTATATGTGTGTATGTGTGTATATGTGTATGTGTGTGTATGTGTATGCATGTGTGTATGTGTGTATAGGTGTATGTGTGTGTATGTGTATGTGTGTATATGTGTATGCATGTGTGTGCATGTGTATGTATGTATGTGTATGTGTATGTGCGAACGTATGTGTATAGGTTCACGCTTTTGAGAGTGGGGGGATGGGGAACGACGTTTCGGGCATAAGCCCTTCTTCAGGGGTAAATAGGTTATGAAGAGAGTTCAGAGGGTGTGTGGAAATAAACAAAAATTCAAAAGCAGAAAAAAATTACAGTAAATTACAGAAAAAAATTACAGTATATAAATCAATGAATAATGCATAATATATATATATATATTAAAATAACAGATTAAAGTTTAAGCAAAGAATCGCTGCTTTCACCCTTAACGGGGTCATCTGAAGATCCCGTTAAGGGTGAAAGCAGCGATTCTTTGCTTAAACTTCAATCTGTTATTTTAATAAGTATTTGCTCTAGAGTTCTTATATATTTGATATATATTTATCCTTATCGAGCCCTCTTTGGATTTTAGTCTTTGGATTGGCAGTATCGGTAGAGGGTCGGACGCCATGCTTTGTAGCAAAGAGTTACGGCCCTTCATGGTCTGAGTTCAAATCCCGCCGAGGTTAACTTTGCCTTTCATCCTTACGGTACGGGGTCGATAAAATAAAGTACCAGTAATATACTGGGATAATTGCTGGCCTTGTGCCAAAAGTAGAAACAATTAATATATATATATATATTAATGTGTGTGTGTGTGTGTGTATAATTAAATTATTAATCCAGGAGCAGTGGAGTGCCAGAATGATTAAAATGTGAGAAGGGATGATGCCATCTGTATATTCCAACTTCAAATCTCTGCTCTTATAAAAAGTATTCTATTGACATTAGCTTACAGTACGGGGAAAGACACACACACAACAAACTGTGGCATCTTATAAACCAAAGGATCTCAACGGGGGGGGGCATATGCACCCCGGGGGGGGGGGGGGGGTCGGAACTCCGGGGGGGGGGAGTTTCGGAGCATGGACGCGTTAGGGGGGCGTTACGAGTTAACACTATGTAGATCTATTTTATTCCCAATTGGATTAATAATATTACAAAGAAAAAAAAGAAAAGAAAACACAGAAGCGGGTAGCACACACATCTAGGACCACATACAACACAATCAGATAATACACACATTATGACCACATACAACACATAATCAGATAATACATACATCTAGGACCACATACAACACATAAGGAGGTAATACACACATCTAGGACCACATACAACACACAAGCAGGTAATACATACAGCTGGGACCACATTCAATACATAAACAGGTCATACATACATCTAGGACTACCTACAACACACAGGCAGGTAATACATACATCTAAGACCAAATACAACACACATTGTATCATGTGCTACGGACGATGCAAGAGCAATGGTCGGTCAACATAAGGGTTTCGTCACTCTTCTGAAGAGAGAAAATCTATCTGTATTTGTTGTTCATTGTGTCATTCATCGACAACACTTGGCTGCGAAGAAACACAGCAACCCCCTGAGCAAGTCCTTGCAGGTGGCCTTTGATGTCATCAATTTTATCAAACGGCATTACCTCAATGAACGAATTTTCCAGCAACTATGCCAAGATAATGACCAAGAATTCGTC